>OX382227.1:5330194-5770505 GCA_947507525.1 Apamea epomidion | reverse complement strand
ATTCCAATAACTCATTGAACAATTTCTGACTGATCATGAGTTTGATTATTACATTTCACGTTATTTCCGAAACATTCAGAGATACAAACATTAAAGAAGAAAACGTGTTCAAAACATTAATAATAGCTCATCATAATGTCATATATAGCTCATTTCTAAATGCTCATTGTTTTAAAAAGATAAGTTCACAGCACGAAGCGGGTGGTTATGCAAGCCACTGAGCGTACGTCATTACCGGTGGCAGCGATTGGAAATGCAGGATACCGTTGTTAACTCCCGCTATGGAAAATTGACGTACACATATCACTTTTCCCTTCCTGGTAGATTGAAACGAGCAATTTACTCACGGACTCACGGTACTAAGCAAGTGGTGTTGTTTTATGATCGCAAACGCAAATAGGAGCCGGCGACAGGCCTTGAACTTTGTTAGTAAGTAATATCTCCACAAACGTATTAATTAACTTGCAAGTTCAATAATTCATTGGCTACAATGGGTGTTTCATATTTTTGTTACGAATGTCCAAGGTTGTCTAGAAGACGAAGTTTTAAGAATATTGGCACTTCGTTTAACAATACGAAGAGATTTAATAAAGTGAGGTGTTCATGTCTTTGAGGCACGGTCTGGGTGAATTTTCTCTAAATTGTTGCTAACTTGAAGTCCATCACTACTTATTTATAATAATCAGCGCAGAAGCAACGTGCGAGTGATTGATGAGCGAAAAAGAGTAATGAAAAAATCACGAACATTTTTCACTATCACATTAAACGTAAAGATCCTTAGAAAAGTATCATTATAGATTTCGCGATGAGTAGATTAAATTCCAGTGGGTAATTTTAGAGAAAATAAAAATTTAGCTACAAGGCAATAAGTCGTTTGGATTCATTCATCGTTCAAACAACTACACCTGTCTACATTAAAACTAGTCTAAAAAAATGTATATTTTCAGCTAAAAAAACTCGTGAAATTCATTTTTACAGAACGTCCGGAAAGCGAGACGTGCGTGCGTGAGGACAAAAAACATGAAGTAACTTTCGACTATTTTCGGCATTCGGTGTTACGAAACCATTTGCGAAAGCGAATTGTTGCGACATCGCCGGATCGCGCCGACTTTTGACAGTTCACTACTTCGCCACCTCGATATACCATCGAAACAATCTGTTGATCATTTTGAGTTGTTGTAGGTTCTGCCTAGTGGTCCCGTACACGATCACGTTTTGAATTGATAATAGTTAATCTTATTTTTTGTTGTGAACTTGCAAATAATAAAATCGTGACTGATGTCTCAGTTCAATTTGAGTCGCTTGTTTTTAAATGTCATTGTCAAGATGACTGTACGCACCACGTGTGTGTGTTTAATCGTGCTTCTCTCCCATGTGGCTTGGATGAGCTGAATACCTTTTTAAGTACGAAATGCCGGCCGAAGTATTTGGCGAGACTTTGCTTATGTAAATAGGTGAATTTACATAAGTTATGTGGCGTAAAAGGTTAACGATGAAACCCAAGTTAACGGTTATTGGATAACAGTTTATTTAAAATTTCGCATGAATAATAAAAATATTATAAATTATACCGGCTCAGTTTAAAACTCAAGCGAAGATAATTTATCTGGTTTCACTTTTAAAGTTTCTTCGAAAGAGTTGTAATAGTTCTGACTTGACCCATTTAACCCGAACGTGGGGTTTCACTAATGGTTCTGATACCTACTCGCAGAATGCAAGCTAAGGAGAATGTTCGGCAGAGCAAGTAGGTACTCGGTGTAAACTAGATAGAGATGACGGTAAGCTACATGTAGAACTGGTTCAGGCGGGCTGGGGGCCGGGGGCGGAGCACGGGCGGGGGGCTGCGGGCCCCAGACGCGGGGCGTCATTGACCTGTGGCCCCGGCCCCCGGCCCCCGAGCCTGGGCGCGAGCCGCGACACCACGACACCGTAACTTCATTGTGTCGCTGCACTGCGAATCAAATTCGATGTAGCGAACACTTTTTTGCTAGACCACGAGATAAAGACACTTTTGTACCCCCCAACACTAATATAACCCTATTTAATGACTAAAGAAACTACAGAATCCCAACACCTGACCGCACCTCATTGCTAGCAAGACGCTCCCTGGCCTACTCTCTCATTAATACTTCCAATAAAGTCTGCAAACTCTGCGAAATTAAAAATACTCCTTCATTCAATTGCAATAAATTAGTAAAGGAAATTTTGCATTACACTAGTTATGATGACTCGGAACAACTAATATAAAGACCCTGACCTGACACCAAATCAAACGAAGCACAATGGAACAAACACACACTCACACCAGACACATACGCACCACACGCACATCACACACACACTCCACACAAACATACACACGCACCATAAAATACCTGAAATCACCTCTCTAGTCTCCACTCTGGAATTCATACTCTGAGCCCAAGATACAGACTAACTGTCTAGTTTGGGGCTCACTAGCAAATACCACATTGTAACCTAGCTGTAGGTAATATTTTAAGCCACTCATGTCGTTTTAACTTGCTGTTAACCTGTGAACCTGCTTACTGTATTACCTGGACATTAAATATTTTCTATTTCATGAATATCAATCAATAAAGTTATATTAAACTTGGAGGGTTGTATTGATTATTTTAATGATTATAATTCTGTAAATACATACTTGTTACGTTGCGAGTCATATGATTTTGTTCAACATACAACTTGATACTGACCTGCAAATTACAAAAAAACCTAAGATAATTGGAATTTAGCGGGCTACCGTGACGCTTCCCCCATAAAGAATATTGGTGCGAAGTATCTTTATCCAAAGAATTAATAAGTTTCGTATTGAAGCAGGAACTTTCTGCCCCTGAATATTTAATTAAGTTCAATCACCTTACAGATTATTTTTACTTAAAAAAGTGACGTAGCTCATTGTACGTTTTTCTTCGCTTGGGATTCATGAATCAAATACTTAGTACTGAAGGAAATTAATTGACATTCATTGTACGGGTCACTCCAGCACTCACGTAACAGACGATCAATTACAATCTGATTTTGAAGTATATAACTAATCCATTGCGGCATATGTTCGAAAAATTTGTCTGTTCAGCAACGTACATAGCGCAATGAATGTTGTTGAACTGTCAAAATGAATGTTACTGTTAGTGTGTTACGCAATCACCATGCAGGATCGTGAATTCTGGATGAGCCAGTGCCGCTCCACCCTTGTACAAAGTACAATGGTAAATATTTAGTGATAAGCTCAATGTCTTCCAGGACTGAACCGGACGTTTACATTGTGGGCACAAGTCTTTTCTTTATTGATTGTTTACTGATTTATTCAAGTGACTCAAAGCAGGTAAAATTTTGCCCTTGATTATTTAAAACACGGTTGTTCAATTCACGAACACGCCTTTCCTTAGATTCGCATTCCGCCATACAATAGCAGAAGTCATATAAATTCAGTAGGGCGGGCAACAATAAGTTCACCGAAAATCGTACAGTTGGGAACAAATCGTACAAATGTAACAAAAACTTTTTCGAAGGTCGTCCGGGCGACAAGTGAGCATTGAGCGCGCCACCCGACCCACTGGGTCAAGTTCATTATTAGAGTCTGAATAGATACACAGAGGGAGAATTTCAAGCGTTTATACCCTTCACAAGCATGCCTCTAGAAAAACGTCAAGGTGATGATCATTTGAATAACTCAATTTTAAAAGCTTTTAACGTTCAAGCTCATTACTTTTTATACAAAGTTATTAAAATTCAGACAATTTGTCTGACTTGTTAACTTGTCGACATTAACTCAAATATATTGTATTGTGAATAGGTATTATTAATAGATGTCAGTTAGTTCTGCTGATATATTCTATAAGTTGTGTGTTGTGTAGGTTCATCCGCGTGTTTCTTGTTCCCCCGAAGCATCTCGTCGCGTTGCAACGCCTGCCTGCGGTATTACTTCGTTTTCGCTTACTTTCTTACTTTTTCTTGGCTCCTAAGAGTCCTAGCGTGATGTTAAAGCCTGCCTATAGCCTTCCTCAAGAATTGGGCTATCAAATGCATACAGGATTTTATCAAATCCGACTCATCACATTTATTATTGTATAGATAATCAGCCGGCCTATTCTCTAAAAATCTCACCGTAAGAACTTAGGTGAAGTGAGCTGTCAGACTATTGACAGCTCACTTCAGCTAGTTTTTACGGGTTTACAGAATAGACCGGCTGATTTTCCGAGAAACTGTAAAGCACATCCAACGTTGATTTTACTCATTATTATCGCTATCAAGCTGTCACACTATCTGCCGATTCATACAATATGTTCAAGATAAACCACATATCTGATTGACAGTACAGTTCAATGGTTCCTTATCCTACTTTCACGTATTCTTTAAATAGGTCTACCATACAGAGCGGGTATAAATTGTGCAAAAACTCACTTTGCCATCACTTCTAGCAAGTTTCTATTAGGTTTTTTGCAAAGTCAATACATTCCTTTGAACAAACAAACGTTCCGTATCCGCAAATAACTTTACATTATTAGATTCTCATGAAAACAATAGAAAGCTTTCTTTAGAACACTTCTTTCTTTAGAACATTTGACCGGATACACTAATTAAGGAAATGGCAGGTGCAAGACAAAATCTAATTTCAGTAATGCTTCGAATCTCTGACTATTCTTAGAAATTAATAGAAATACTTAAAGAGACATTTTCTTAAAATAAAAGTAAGCTCCTTTTATGTTTCACGTGTTATTTTAGTCTTACTATTTACGGATGAAAATTATTAATAGAAGTCTGAATGAACATTAATTGATAAGAGCCTGAAAGGAAATTGCTTTAAATAGATGGGGATTTCCAACTCATATGGATCCGCACCCTAATTGCGTAACACACTTTCAATCAGAATCTAAATCATTTTGAAGGATATTACAAATCCATTGCTTCATATGTTCGAAAAATTTGTCGGCTCATCAGCGGAAATAACAGTAATGAATATTGTTGAACTGTCAAAATGAAAGCCATTGCTACTGAGTGTGTTACGCAATTACCCCGCCGTTAATAAAATAACATAACAGACATTGTAAGTACCTTATGTAGGTATATGAGTGGTCTAAATATGCTAATACAAAACCGAGTAAACGTAATACGTTATGTTTATTTTAGAATGTAGGTAAACAGATTCCAATATGAATTTCATATGGGAACAGCCTTACTAAATATTAATACGAAAACCAAATATGTTGGCTATAAGGAGGCTGGGTTTATAATATTATGCGGGTCGAACAGATAACCTTCTATTTTGTGAGGTTGGTTAAAAATTGGGTCGAGCGCTGGCACGTTTACCTACATAAATAATTATCTTTTGTTAATCATGTCTGTACTAAACCTACACATAGTCCCGCGGGGTAATTGCGCTAACAGTAGCAATGGCTTTCATTTTGACAGTTTAACAAAATTCATTGCGTTATTTACGTTGTTAAGCAGACAATTTTTTCGTTTCGAACGTATGAAGCAATGGATTAGCAATATCCTTCAAAATTATTGAAATTGTGATTGATAGTGTATTACGCAATGAGGGTGTCGATTATAATTTTTACGAATGCAGTTTATTTGAGTTATAGAATCAGGCGTTACTTTGTGGAAATCCATGACAGTAAAATAAAATAATAAATACTACTAAATTTACATCCAAGCCTGGATTTAGTAAAGTACAGTTAGATAGTTAGTAAAGTTAAACTCAATTTTTTTTTCGCATAAAATTTTACTGCATTTAATTTATTGGTAGTATTTTTCCCATCGTCAGAACAAATATAAATCAACAAAGTAACTTGCTGTAGTCGGTAGGCGAGGCGTCCATTTTATGGACGATGGTATGAGCTATTCCACATTTCAATCGCCCTCGATTTCTTGATTGCTGATTGATGACGGCAATAAAAATAAAGCAATAAACCGCTACTCACTTTCTTTCGAATCCAACTTCGTCATAAAACTCATAAGCAGAACCGCGGCACAATGATGTTTACAAAATATAAATAAACCAAGGTGACGCCAGATGTCACTGGCTCTTTATCTGTAGGCGTACGATTTCATCGTGTTAACGTTAAAAGTCGTCAGAATTCTGTATACATTACCTTACCGCCGTCACCTACGAAAATAAACCTAGTAATTTTAGTTAACTATAACTACAGTAGTTTTTCTGCGTTCCAAATGGCCATGAATTTTAATGCTGCAAACTTTTCTAGACAGGTTACGATCGGTTTACGACGGCACTAGACTGTTTTATACGATACATATAGATAATATTATAGTTATTCGAATCTCGTTTCGTGTGAAGGTGGAGTGGAGTTCAAAATGTTAATGATCTTACAATAAAACTACAATTTATACGTAGCTAGCTGACCCGACAGACAAATAATTTATTCAATAAAAAGGCGTTCAGTTTTTCCCGAATTTGAAGATTTTCCGGAAAACTTTTCTCCAATTTTTCTTTCCGTAAGAACCTGATTCGGACTATAACGAACATAAAAAAATAAAAAATAAAATAGCCAGATCGGTCCAGCCGTTCTTAAGTGCTGCGCTTATCAACGAACAGCATTTCATAACCACGCGCAAACTGTAACTGTAATGAATTCGGCACATGATTTTCTAGAGTAGACATTTTTTAACGGTTATTTTAAAAAAAAATGCTATTCCATGCATTTTGACCACGTAGGTTTTGCACTTTTCTATGAAACAGTTTTTATCAGAATCATGTATTACTTTCTGAATCCACGGTAACAGGTTGCGCGCCGATGTATACATTTTTATTCATTCATGACCTCTTGGTCAGACATACTAACAACTTTAACAGCAACAGATAAAAGTATCGATGGCCTATCGGATCCTGACGGATTCAAGTCATACATATCAGTCATAGTAATTTAATACACACTCACTTCTTTGTTACAAAATGTGACGATAAATAAACGATTTCTATCTTTAATTAAGAAAACAACAACACTATTTGCAAATGTCAAGGAAGCTACAAAGGAACGCGAAGTACCTATCGTAGAATTCCAATAAAAATATTAGGAGGAAAAATCAAACGACTGTACCGGTCCGAGAATATCCGCTGGTGTATTCTTAACCAAGCACAGACAATATAAAGGAACCTACTTGATATAAAAAACGAGAAGAAAAGAAACTTTTTTCGTTTCCTCATATCGGAGGCACGGACCTACCGTCATCATCATAAAGCTATTGTTTGCACATAGTAAAAAAGCTTTCTAAGGATAGTTTGTGTCTTGTAAATACAGCGGCCATTGTTGGAATAGCCTTGCTTATCGAAATGTTGCCGACGACAGACGTAGGACAATCGTAAACAGCTGATGAGTGCGAAACAAGGAAACAACAGATTCTTATGAGGTTTTGTAACGAGAATTCAGTGGATGTTATCTGATGAGAAATTAGGAATACAAATTAAATAAGTGAACGGTTTTGAGCATTCAAGTTATTTTGCTTTTCATTAATCTAATCGCCAAGCGGTTGGTCGATTCTTCACGTGATCAGAGGGCGGGCCTATTTTTTGGCCAAAGAAATCAGCATTGCCATACAACGTGGCAATGCTGCCAGCCTTTGGGGCACTTCCTATTGACAGCGATGCGGACGAATTTTTTGATGCACTTTGATTATTTCCCCTCCTTTTTATATACTTATTATTATTTTATGACTTAGCTTTTTAAATTAAGTAAATATTTCATAGGTAACCTAATAAATATCTACTCTAATCTATCTAGTTATTCCGGATGAATACGGTTTTATAAAATGTATTTAATTTAGTATTTTAGTAGTTCGAGGCTCTTCGAGGAGTGCGGTCTATGGCCCTTTACGGGGCACCGGTGTAGGCGCGTTTCTTGAGGCGGCGACCAGCCCGCCGGTTGAACGTGTCCCAAAGGGTCATGGCCGCCCGGCTAATCCCAGGGTACCGCACGGTCTCCGCTAAGGCGCCGAGCCTCCTTGCCGGATTGCCGCCATGGGATCTGGAGGCAAAAGTCCTCGCCCACATATGGGAGTGGCGAGAGGAGGCAAAACGCGGGGCCTAACTCCGCTGCCGCGAGAAATCACGGTGCAGCGGACAGAGCTCCGGCGGGATCTCATGGCGACATGGAGAGTGCGATTTTCGCAACCCAGTGCTGGGCATGCCACAATAGCGGTGATAAGTCCCCTCTTTAAGGAGTGGCTGGAGAGGCGCCACGGCGCCCCCACCTTCCGCCTTACGCAGGTCCTCACCTGACACGGTTATTTCGGGAGGTTCCTGTTCAGGATAAGGCGGGAGGAAACGCTAGGGTGTTACCACCGTGTGGATCGCCCGGAGGACACGGTGGAGCATACGGTGGAGGTCTACCCGGCTTGGGCCGAGCACCGCCGCGTCCTCGTGGCGGCGATCTCTCGCGTCCGGCCCTGGTCCAGACCTTGGTACGGAGCGCGACTAAATGGGAAGCCGTCACCTCCTTCTGCGAAGCAGTAATGCTCGCAAAGGAGGAAGCGGAGCGCATGAGGGAGACGCAATCTCTGCGCCCTCACGACCCTAGTCGCCGCAGGAGACGCCCTGGACGTCGGGAGTCAACAGCCGACTTCCGGCCACCGTAGGCGCGGGCTTGCGGGTGGCGAGCAATGGGCAGCTCGCCGCCCGATAAGGACCAGGCCCGGGTCGACGGCGCGTTGTGTTTCACGCGCGCCTCAAAGAGATGTTAGCACGAACTGACGGGGTCCGCTAGGGCCGATGCCTGCCAGGGCCGCGGGTTGTTCGAAAGAGATACAGTGGCTCCTGGCACAGGCAACTGAAGGAACACGGGTGAGTTTTAGTCAGTAAAAGTCTAACACGCCCTCCCGCTCCGCCCAGAGCGGGAGAAGTCATATGATGCTTTCCCACCCAAAAAAAAAAAGGCTCTTCGAGGAATTTTTAGATGAATTTCTAATATGTACGAATGTTTAACATGTATCACGGCAAAACGACTGAGCATCTGGCATTCGAGGTCATAACATTCTTTTTTACGAAACGAATTTGAGCAATTGCCTCGAGTCGCGATTCTAGCCGAAAACTTGCAAAGTTATGTAATTTAATAAAAGTCGCAAACTGTTCACGTAACTAACCCAACAAGTTAAACTGTTAAACCCTTCGAAGTTTCATATTTAAACCCATCTGAAGGTCAGTATGTTTACTATCTGTTTTTATATATAAAATAATAAAGTACACGATAATTAAGTATGTATATGATAATGAATATATAGGCCTTTTTTTTTTTTGGGTGGGAAATCATCAAATGACCCCTCCCGCTCTGGGCGGAGCAGAAGGGAGTGTCAGACTCTTACTGACTAAAACCCACCCGTGTTCCTTCAGTTGCCTGTGCCAGGGGCCACGATATCTCTTTCGAACAACCCGCAGCCCCGGCGGCATCGGCCCTAGCGGACCCCGTCAGTTTGTGCTGACAGCTCTTTGACGCGCGCGTGGAACACAACACGCCGTCGACCCGGGCCTGGTCCTTACCGGGTGGCGAGCTGCCCATAGCTCGCCGCTCGCAAGCCCGCGCCTACGGTGGCCGGGAGTCGGCTGTTGACTCCCGTCCAGGGCGTCTCCGGCGGCGGCTAAGCGCGCGAGGGTGCAGCGATTGCCTCTCCCTCACGCGGTCCGCCTCCTCCTTCGCGAGCATTACTGCTTCGCAGAAGGAGGTAACGGCCTCCCATTCACCCTCGCTCCGTACCATGGCCTGGATGAGGGCCGGACGCGAGAGGTCGCTGCCGCCGATCGCCGCCACGAGGACACGGCGGGGCCCCCGCCCAAGCCGGGCAGACCTCCACCGTATGCTCCACCGTGTCCTCCGGGCGATCCCCACAGTGGTGACACCCTGGCGTTTCCTCCCGCTTTATCTTGAACATGAACCTCCCGAAACAATCGTGTCCGGTGAGGACCTGCGTCAGGCGGAAGGTGAGGAAGGAAGGTCGATCGTCGAAGTTATTTATAAGCATCCGTCATAGTCAATTTGATCGGTTGATTTTCTGATAAAATAACTTAATTATGGTCTCTGTCATAAATTCAAATAATACTCCCAAGATAATATTAACATCTGCTTACCTTTTTCGGGCAATATCGATGCGGCTGTAGGGTAGTTGTGATCTGCAACAAAAATAATAATGAGTGTCAAAATGGATCTGATGTGGTGGTGATTGTAAAACTGACAGTACATAATAATACAGATCGCGCATTTGCTACGGGACGGGTTCTACGCAGAGCCTACGAAGTGTCACGCCTCGCCTTCGCCGCGTCTACGCCTGGCCTACGCTAGCTACATCTATCTCATCGCCTACGCGCTCCGCAGCGTCGACGCTACATCAATACCTACAACTTCCAGCGTAGCCGCGTACGCATTGCTGAAAGAAATCAAGCCAACAAGTTGAGTTGGTAAAATGATGTTATAGCTCCCATGAAATAAAAGAGAATGACTATCACAAATCAAGCTATCCTACATCGTGCCTAATAGCAAAGTGGATTTAGCTTTCTATTAACGACGCGACGTCAGCGACCGTCCTTTTGTCCGTTTTCTTTACTGTACATAAGAATTAAAGAGGCTTTATGTTTATCCTGGTAACTTTTCTCTAAGAATAACCTAATCAAGTCTGCTGGCTGGTATGTTTGGCACAGCTTTCACGATTGCTATTTATCTCTTCTAGAGCGTTTCTTAGGAATGTTTTTTATAAACAATTTGATGTCGGTTATTTTTTTATAATTTGCTTATTAAAATCAGCTTTCCCTTTCCAATTTACAACTCATTCATCTGGCTGACATGAGGCACAGAAATAATGAGATACCAAAGTTTTTATGGCAAATGGGACAAGTGCCAACTGCTGAGCTTTGGCATTTTTTTGGGGATCGTAAATGTTTTCATATGATCTACATTTTAAACATGTTGTTCTATCAATAAAATAAGGTTAGTACACTATTCATATTAAGGTCAGGCTTTTTTAAATGTTATTTTAGGTTCAGTATTTTTTATTACGTTACCCATTCAGACAGTCGATACCCCTCTGTGCCTCGGAATGCACGTTAAGCGATTGGTTCCGCCTGACATTCGTAGGTCTTTGACAGTCGTTACGGGTCTGACAACCAGTCCTACGAAGAGGTATCGTGTTAACCAGTAACTGGGTTGTGGAGGTCAGATAGGCAATCGCTCTATGTAAAATACTGTTATTTAGCTGTTTCCGATTAGACTGGAAGCCGACCCCAACATAGGCTAGGGAGATTGATTTTTTATTACATTATTTTTTTCAGCCTTTATGGATTGCAAAGTTCAGTCAGTATTTATTACATAGTAGTGTACTTTTATGTTTTCCTTCGTAGTTTATTATTAGTATTAATACACTATAAAGATATGGTGACCCAAATTGTTGTGTTTCATGGCCAAATTGCCTATTATAGAGATAATAATATTAACATTTAATGCTATGTAACGATTACTGATTGATTGGTTTGTAAGATAATACTTGATAGTTATCGTTGTATGATGATGAATTAAGAAGTTTTATTTCATCGTGTCTGTTATGATACGGCTTTTATACTAAACATCTGACTAGCCTCTTCTCAACTATGTAGGGGTCGGCTTCCAGTCTAACCGGATGCAGCTTAATACCAGTATATTACATGGAGCAGCTGCCTATCTGACCTCCACAACCCAGTTACTGGGTAATACGATACCTCTTGGTAAGACTGGTTGTCAGATTTTCGGGCTTTGACGACCCGTAACGACTGTCAAAGATCCACGAATGACAGCCGGGACCAATGGCTTAACGAGCTTTCCGAGGCACGGAGGGGTCTAGGTCACCCTTCCACGGACCAACCGCGGCAAGTGTAGCTTAACCTGATTGATCGACCCGTGCGGCTGTTAATACTTAGCAACAAATTAGGTAAAATTCAAACGCGAAATGTGGATGTACAGACGACAGCACACCAAGCTACTACAATCTGTCAAATTTCTTTAATAGATTTCAAACTTTATCGCTAAAGCATTAAGGTTCGAGGTTGATTGGGAAAATTTGACAGTTTCGGGTAGCTTGACCTGCTGGCGTCTGTACTATGGGTACACACCTCTGTTTAACACTTTAACATTACAGGCGTGAAATTATGTTAAACTTAAAATTCAAACCGAGCTACCTAACTTAACTTCATTATCTGTTAATTATTTTAAAGTAGGTTGGATGTAGCAACACAGATTGAATTGCATTACAACCGTGCTCGGGAGCGAAGAGCCACAGATTATACGATGTTAAACGATCCTTAAACGTGGCTTCGAAAGTTGCAATATAAATAAAATAAAACCTATAAGTTAACTACATTAGGTATCTGTTAATTATTTAAAAGCAGGTAGGATGTAGCAACTTAGCAACGTAGTTTAAATTGCTATTACGCTCGGGAGCGAAGGACGGGAGATTAAACGATGTTATACGATCCATACACGTGGCTTCGAAAGTTGCAATATAGGTCATAACAACGCGCGATATAATATTATATCAACTGTTTCACTGAAAATAGACTGCACCAACTATTCCCTAGGGTAGAAAACCGATACACGTGTTAAAATACTATTGAATAACGACCTTGATGAAGATATCGCTTTACTCTAACTTAAAATTGTCTTAGGGGCCTTGGTGGGTTGGCTTCGGCCCCCTTTCTAAGGCCCGGGACCCTGGGGTCCCGAGATATGTCAAACAATTAAAAATAATAATAATCGATTTAAGTAGTATACTAGTTGGCTCAATTTGAATATGACCATAATTAAAGTAGATAAATTATTTACTATTTGTATGTATTTTAGATAATACTTATGCATAAGAACTTGAGTGAGATACCTGAGATACAGGTTTATTCCTAGTTCAGGTAGAATCCAATTATTTCTTACCTACCTCTAGTTTACGGCCCTATTTTGTAAATATTTATGTAAATCAATTATTTCAATAAAACAATTTCAATTTATTTTCAGGAAACAGGCCCATCGATGAATGTTAATGTTGTGTTACTTATGTGACGTACTACTTATTTGGTTTTGGACACAGGGATATCCCGCGGATTCAAGGAAAATTTAGACAAAATCCGCTCTATTTTTTAGCAAGCTTTCCGTAACAGAGTTCAAGGAATCTATTTGGACTCAAGCTGATTGTTTGTTTTGTATGTCGGTAGGTACTGCAAAACATAATCATTTTTGCAGGAAAATAGCTTTAATTCCAACAATCTTTACTCGTATATCTGGAAAACAAGATTTTCTTAGAAATGTAAGTTATTGGACTTCTACGGGATTTAATACCTTTTGAAGGCTGAAATAACGTTATAACGATGTTATGAATGTTTAAGAGGAATTCTTGTTTATTCACCATTTGGAGGTTTTTTAGAGATAATGAAAAATGTAAGAAGAGGTAGAGGTTTTGATTGCAGTATACACTTGAAGCTTTGATTGATATTAATAAGACATGAAGTATGGAATCTCTAAAATCAATTTATAAGCTCTACGCACGAGGAACAAAAGATGAAACGCGGATCCTAGCCACCTAGAATTTCAAGGTATTGTCGGCTAAGATGTCATATTATTACTAAGTTCTAATAAACCTAAACAACACAACGAGAACCGTTGATCCACAGCAGAGCTCCCAACGTCATATCATTGATTGACTTTTGATAAATGGTCTGAGTATTAAACCCCGATACTCAACAGACCAGGTGCTCTGTAAATTAAATGCATCATCTTTCGCAACCGACTGTCAATATGAAACGAAACAGCTTTCGTTGATTTAAACAGAATCGAAATCATATAAATAGCGAGTTAACCACAGCGTAAATGTCTGAAGCACTTGGCGAACGTAACGTAACCAGTAACCACATGTTAACCCACTGGCACTGGGAATACTGTGGAATGCAGCCCGTTTCCATAACTGATACAGTAGTGCTGTAGTATTTTCTTTATCTCTGAGACACTGACCGTATAAGCCTGTATGTCCTTTACGGGACATAAGTCTCCAACATACGTCGCTAAACGATGAGCCTTAAAGGTTAAGAGAGAGCGAGCCAGCCACTTGATCACGATCTTAGATGGCAAACTGTACGACATAGAATCTGTCAGTTTTCAACGGACAATATGGATAAAATGAAGCCGCTTATCTACTTATTGAAAAAAATAAACTAGAAAATGGAACTAGATTAGGGACAAAGGACCAATTTCTATGTGAGGTAAGCTGTAAAAATTAAGATGGACATGAGCCTTGACTGTGGATTATGGAGTCATAAATTTTCGTCAACTCAAGTTTGGAGAATACATTATTTAGTAAGCCATGATATTCTATGATTATCAAATCTATTCCTTTTCTTTAATGACTTAGGTAATGCGCAGAAATCTGTTTGATAATGACTGACGATAACAAACTATTTTCCGTATTAGAAGACAAGATAAAACTTGACTATTAGAAGAAAAGATAAAACTGACTACTCATTGAAAACTCGTGCAGGAACATGTAACCTCACAAGTCTTCAACATGACATTTCATAATATAATCTTAAACCGTGCCAAGAAGACAGTCTTTTATGATTTTCCGGAAACAGTGACGTGTGTGACGTCACGTGCATCAATAGGCGTGCCAATTCGTCAATGAACGGCGCAAACGCACGACATGGCGGCCGCAAGATGGCGGCGGTGAAAGTGGCCGCGGTGGCCGATGGTCGCTGCCGTCGGCGTCGCCTCGTTAAATCTTTACACAACCTGTTCTAACTGTTATAGCTAATACTAGGCTAATTGCTTGCTTTTGAAGCTCCAGTATATCTGATAAGTTGGACAGTTTGAAGCAGTTGTAATGTAACGCTGTTTAATTTAGTGTGATTTACAAAATGAGGTGTAGTAAAACTTTATATTTTCTTCATCTTCATTCAGTTAATCGAATTGCACACCACCGACTCTTCTATTTCATTTAATTTCCAGATGACCTTATTTTACCTGTTTTATTAAAATATGTCAGTGCTAGAATAAATTATGAAGCTACGTCGATTTTGGCAAAGGAGATAATTCAAGGATGATATAATAAAAATACAAGCCAATGTCAACGAATATTGTTTGATAAAGCAATCCATAACGCTGACCCTGATCGTAGATTGAGGTCGCTGACGGTTTCGCAACGCGCGCCCGCGCAGCGCATCCGGAACTTGCATCGCTCCAAACTATATCACCTACATACATGATCACGCGAACTATTGTTACATGGAGATTAATTTCCTGTTTAATAATATTATTATAATACATTACGTAAAGTCTATTACTAACCTAACGGCCAGTATTATAGAAATGGTTATTACTACAAATGGTACTAATCGAGCGCCTAATAGTGTTGTATCTGCAGTGCAATTCTGTAACCATCTCAACGTGAAACTTAGGTGAAGTGAGCGTGGAGTGAGCAGTCATCCCAACTAATGTTAGGGATTGACACTATTGACAGCTCACTCTAAGCTCACTTCACCTAACTCTACACGGTGAGATTTTTACAGAATCGATCGGCTGGTCATTTCAAGGAAGAGCGTGACGAAACGTTACGTAGCTGCTCTGTTAGTTATGCATATAAAGCAGTGTAATAAATATGCAACAAGTATTTAGCCAATAAAACTTGGTGGAAGCTGCCAGCAACACTTTCATTTGTTTGGAGTTATAACTGTGAATGTAGATGAACGTCAGTATTTATTTTCGTTTCGTGTGAATGACAATCGCAAACAGTGCGTGGATAATTGTGTTAAGCATACATTGGTAGTCATAAACTACGTCTCTTTATAACACAACAGACTTAACGTGATTACATGCTTGTGTACTCACTTTGATGGCAAATCAATTTACCTTCACAAAGTAGAAGAACAGTGCTTCAGTGACGGTCAGCGGACAGCCAATAACAACGCTGTTTATAAAACACATTATTAAGTTAAGGCTGTCCTGAAACATCGATAACTTCGTTGCTCCCGGCTATGGCAAACCTTTAGGGGTAGTCTGTAAAGTGCGCCTAATATAATTCCTACAGATACCTTCCCTTTACTGTCTGTAGTAAACTGCCTGTACTCTCCAGGCGACGTCAAAGACTTCAATAATTGCTTTACTGTTGTGAAATAAGTTATTTTTTTATTTAAAGGCAAGTTGTATTTTCAAAGGTTCATTAAAAGAAGACTTGATATCAGCGTTAGGAATAGATAATACTGTTTACTAATTCATAGGGAAGCTTAAATGGCTCTTATACAATATCTCTTGTCTGTTGACTCAATAAAACCCAAAATTTTCCCATTTTTATATGGTTCGGTAAAACTTAATGTATTTTCCGGATATTAACAGGATGTTCCCCAAAGGCCAATCTTTGGTCCTTTACTGATTTAATCCAATGCATATAATATTATAATCTAAATATAGCTTTATAATGACCAAACTACTAGTAGCACTAGCCATTGATAAATTGGAGACGGCTCCCGATAACATTTTGAATGATTATGATCCCGAGGGAAACTACAATAGTGTCGATTCAAGTTGATTGACTCCTTATTATGCAGGGATCATCTTGACCATCCAAGCTATGACCATATGCTATGAATGTATGACGCGTATAATAAATATTGAACATTATTGGCTTTGGAACTGTGTTTAAATCTGTTAATTACATTCGGAAAGGGTACGAGTACGATTGTTTCAGGTGTAAATAGAATTTTTCACGCATTTTACGAGACAAAACCCAGAATCCTCTAGACTTGCGAATTAATGGACATAAATCAGACAAACCGTCGGTTCTTGCGATGAATTATTATGAATCATGGACGCGTGTAAGGCAATCTTGCTCAATTACTGCCGAACGCCTAACCTTGCCTGTTCGTGAGGATGTGACGTCATGGGCCCCGATATCACAATGTCTGTTTCCTTTTACACTGTGACTATTGATTACCGTACAAGCGTCAATTTTACAATATTTGGACATTTGACTGGAGCAATTTACACCAAGGTTAAGACTTTATGATGTCTGTCTGCGATTTCAGCGAAAGCTGAAATCGGAAATTCAAGGTCAATGGCAAATAACTCGTGTTACAATAATTTTGTATCATCGACGTAATATTTCCTTGTTTGAACCTCCATCAATGCCAACATCATGAAGCATGAAGTCTCATAATAATATACTTAACATCTATGAGAATATGCATCAGATTTCATTACTTTATTCTTATTCGGTTCTAAGTGTTCGTAAACGAATTCACGGAATCATTCAATCAATTCAAATCTACAGTATCAACAAATAATACGATAACCCATCGACCTAACTCGGTGTGGAATAGGACGATACGAGCGTGAGCACCGACACAAAGTTGAGGCCATTAACCTCCGGCTATCAGCTGACGACATCGGTACAACCGCGAGAAATTATCTTTCACGCCATATTTCGGTCGTACACTGCCTCTGCCCTTCGTCACGGAAACTAGTGACTCTCTGCCAACTACGACAAAGGGCCACCCAACTATATTGTCGAATTCTCATGAATTTGATCTTTGGACCCAACTCAGCGATCTTTAGATTCATTTACTTCTTCATAATTAACAAATGAACTCTTTGTTTTAAACAAGCATCCAACACTTTTCATAACATCAAGAACAGTAATTAAAATCCAGACATCGAACTGCAAGCGTGATTCACAAAAACTTCCGGTTACTCACGTTATTTTGGGTGTTTGACCCGTTTATTCGGGAGCATTCTTCGAAATTCATCTCCGATAACCAAGATTAATCCAACATTCCTACGCATTTGAGAGACGTTTTCCAATATTTCAACATTTACTACTAATACATCTTGTCAGAATAGAACTAATTTAACATGACCAATGTGGGGTTTGTTATTATTGCTTTGATATTGTGGTGGCCTATTTAGTGGTAGATTTTTCACGTCCTTCGTGCAGTGTCATTGACTACGCGTCGCTTGCGCATGTTCAGGTACGCGCGCAAATATCGCGACCTAGTTAGTTGGCGCAGACCGACCGCCCCAGCTCATCGCGCATGGCATCCTTCTATAAATAGATGTAATGTTGAGAAAGCACGACCAACATCATATCATGTCGTTCTTTCGTCGCCTCTCTGTCTATCTTCAATATTGGTCCTAAGTTCCGAACCTTGTATTACATTTTTCGATGTCCCCGTAACACTCTCAGTTTGAATCAGTATTAAAGTCGTCATCTAATAATCGAAGTTGTCCTCGTCATTAGTACACCTAGATGGCTTACTTTTCCTGTTATTTTATGTTGAAAATTAAGTTTACAAAACTTACGTAATTACGTGTGTCATTGTCATGAATTATTAGCGAAAATTGTCCTCGTTCTTCAAAATGTATATACTTGAACAAAAAGTAGCGCTGTCATGCACAAAATTTAGTTTGTTTTTTATCATTCGAAGTTAATCTATACCTATACATTTCGAGTTAGTCATCTCATCCATTCAAATTATAGAAAGTTTTATTTGGGCGAGTGTAGAACTTTGAACAATTGTTCCGTCGTTGCCGCCTACTTCAAACTTTTTCGTCGAGGTGTGGTGTTAGTTGCGCCAACAAAAAATGTCAACTGTGTTTATTTATTGCTGAAACACATTTGTGACGATGTATTTTTTTAATTTGTCGTTGGGCAAATGGTTAACAGATTGAACAGAATCGTGAGAGCTCGAGTGTCTGGTGACCCAACGCTCTCGTCTGCGATGTCGAAACTTCTCAAGTGGGCACACTCGTAGAGCACGATTTAAAAACCTGTCCCCGAGAGCCTTGAAGCACTTGGCCACTTGCCACGCCCATTTGAGGAGCTGACTACCATTTTAACCTGACCAGTTTTGTCAAATTAACTTCCTAATAAGAAAATTATGTTCTAATTTTTTATCGCTTCCTGCAGCCATATCTTCTAATCAGTAGGTACTTCACATTCCATCTTTCATAATTTTCTATCTAACAAAGGCCAGATGTTCAACACTCGCTGATTAAGGAACAATAAAGTTGCTCATCGCCATTTCCGCATACGTAACCGTCTTTATCAAGATAATGGCATTGAAACATGCTAACACGGTAAGCATTTCCTTATTTTAAGTCATGCAGCCGGTTGATCACCTATTTCAGGTCGTCGCTGATCGTGGCTTATCACAGCTCCACTTCTGTCTTAACTTTTGATAGAGTTCGCATTAACGCGGAGCGTTAGTAACGAAAGCCTCCGCGAGCAGGCATCGACCGCGACGTCGGCTAACGGTACACGTCTTTCGAACTACGTTCAGCTCCGTGCCAATCGTTCAGCTCCGTGCCAATCGTGGCGAGAAGCGAATCCAATTACTTTGCACTAATTTTTTTTAAGAAATAGATTTCATTAAAAGCACGACACCGCAATCCGGTTTCTGTCCACGTATGCGCTCTCCTCAGAGGAGTCTCGGCATTACCTCGCGAGAGTCGGAGGGACGACGCCAACTCAGGCACGACGACGGACGTAGCGCTACCAGCTCCGATTCACTGTCACCGATTTAACACAAAACAAACTTTAGTCACTTTGATAGCGCTCCTGCGAAGCGTATCATCCAGTTTTTATAACAACTTCCAAGAGTTTTTTAGATTATTCAAAGAGAACACACGAATTAAGAGACGGCAAAAATCGCTCTTGCAAGCGACAAGACGTCCACACACGGGCGAGGCTCGAGGTAGACTGAGTCAAGTAGGTACTGTCCCCGGGCGGGTAGAGGGGGGGGCGAGGTCTCATTCGCTCTCGCAATCACGTCCAAGCTAGGGACGCGAGCGAGTCGCGAGGCAGGCCGACAGGTAACGAAAAGAGCCGAAGAGTACCCGCTAATCCCGCTATCACCGATCACCGCTATGGCATGACGGGAGAGGGGCGTGCACGTGCGTGCAGCCGACAGCGACCACCAACCAGTGCATCAGGACCTGTGGCAAAAAGGACATTGACACATATTTCGTATGACAGTATCGAAAATCAACTATAATCCATTGAAAAAGAACTACGAACAATTTTCTTTTTCAGCTGAAAGTTTTCCTCGACAACAAAGAACATAAGTATAATGTTTGCCATTATTTTGTACGGTAGAGTTACCGTATACATTTACGGTCTTTTCAACTGTGATGTGAGAAACTGTTTTCAGGAATTGTCGTTTAGTTACATTGTTAATACTTTTTATTATTTTATATCTCTTTGTTTTAATAACTTTACAGTCCGAATATAGTTTAATCTTCGCTCTCCAGATAGTAGGTTATTATATTGTGATACTGCTTGTTATTATATTGTGTAATAACTTCGGAAAGAGTTTGCTGTCTGTTTTTGATACTGAAGCAAAATATCTTCAACAATATAGCGTACAGTATAAAAACAAATCCGTTATATAGCAATCAAACACGCAACAAAAACTTCAACATGAAGCAAATTTCTCTGCGCGCTGCGTTTTTGCACAGTTCACGGTTGAATCGCGTTCCGCGGTATTGCCAGGAAACTCGTTACTTATCCCCGAGTGCCCGAGTGAGAGGGTGACGGACTAGCACTGTTGTATAGCGTCAACTCTTTTTAACACTTAATAAAATCTTGGTGATGGTTGATGTATTCCGTCGACTTTCTTCGCTATCGCCGCGTTCGCACAACTTTCCGATGTCATTGTTCTCTGAACACGTGGGAAGGTTTTGTTTTTGTTCCACCTCCATTTGATTTTCTGGTCTTTATGACTAACTTGCATTGTCATTAAATATTTTATCAAAACAGTTGGTGGCTTTTGTCCTGCTTCTTTGACAAGGAGGGGAAATTACCGTGTATGAGCCATGAGAGTTTTGAGAGATTGTGGATTCCCCTTGAGTTTGATGAAAAATGTTTGGTAATGTTAACTTTGGGACGATGAAAACAAACGAGCAATGGTCCACATTGGCGCTGGTAGATCGAAAGAGCTGGAAGTCCTAGGGGGTCCTTCCCAGGAGCGGGATAATGCAGGCTGAGACACCAGTAATTTTGTGATAATTTAAATATTTATCCACTACTTAAAATAATCTTTTGTAATACACACAGTGATCTGATCACGTAACACTTTTGACGCAGCTTCTTTCTTCAGATTAGGAAATGAGTACGTAACGAAATGCTTACGAACGTAATCTTAATCTTTAGGTATTTTATATTCAAATAGCATAAAGGTAACAAATGGTGTTATGAATTGAAAAATTTAATTTATGTTACAAAGTTAGATATAAATTCAATTTTTATGATCACAAGTAGCACTGAATTTACGATAGACGTACAATGACTGCACTGTGGGTTTCTATTCTAAAAGAAATCTGTTTTCATGGTTAAGAAATTAAGTAAGTACCGCTAAACGGGGTAAATAGGGATGTAGGGGTGAATCGGGACGAAACTTTATAAGAGATTTTAACATTGATATTATAAAGTTGGTTGCCAAAAAGGACTCTAATGTGTTTACTGTATTATAAATTAAGTGTGTTGGCAACAAACTACTTAAAATCTATTTTTAAGTTTTGTCACGATTCACAACTGCAATCCTAATCACTTCGTTTGTAGGTCCTAACAGAGGAAACATTAGAATGCCACAAGAGAAAATAACTGTACTATATAGTCAATAGGTTGATTTTCAAACCCATTTAATCGGGATGCCAGGTTAAAACTCCGCCTGACCCTCCGTAAACATGTAGATAAATAGCGAATGACATCATTATCTATCCCAACGTCTGTAATCGTCAATCACGAGTTTACAACAATGCAATATCAACGTGGAAAGACACGTGACGCATTTGTGTACAAAACACGGCGTACTACGAGTGGACTAACGAACGCGTTACACACATGAAAAATTGTGAAGAGAAAATAATATCTCAAGTGTTTTCCTGTTACACAAATATTGAAGCGGTTTAATACTACGTGTTTTGGTCCTGCGGGGTAATTGATGCGTGATGCGCTATCAGCACAGCTATCAGTAGCAATGGGTTTTATTTTGACAGTTCAACAACATTCACGTTGTTGAGCAGACACATTTTTCGGACATTGTAGCAATGGATCAGCAATATCCTTCAAAATGATTCAGATTGAGATCGATAGTGTGTTACGCAATAAGGGTGCTGGTATCCTGGTCCTATGAAAGGAAAATAAATACGCGTGGGAGTTTAAAGACCGCAATACCGCGTGATGAGAATTGACAGGTTACTAACCCGGTACTCACGACTGTGATAAGGGCTTGCTTACACTTATATTTATAAATAAAACCAACAGTCGAATGGTAAATAGAAGAGAGAACCAACGTTTAGACGGTTTATGAAGATATTTTCCGAGAACTGCTCTCGGGAATATATATGTAGATCACGACCTTGTGACTGGGACTGGCCTATTTAATTAGTGACGAGTCTACATCGCTCTGTTTATGTTATTCAAAGATAGATTTCGCAAGGAAAGATATACGATTATAAATAAATATTATTGAAGTTTCTTCAAGAATTCATCTGTAGGTTTACTTCCTGAAAACACGTACTTCGCGTTATTTGGCATCTGAAACGTTTGCAAATCTGTGTCATCGCTGGCTGCTGGCATCATTTAAATTCCTACTCGTGTGATTTTCTAAAAAGATACTCGCTTACGGTAAGTTTTTTATCGTTGCTGACACTGTTACATACCTACCAGTGAAAAAATACAACAACACGACAAAATATATTTTAAAAGCGTAACTATATGGAGTTTGTTGCCCGTTATTCTGCATACGAAACTTTTTGGAATGAGTACCTAGAATCAATTCTATTTTCTTTGACGTTCAAAGGTGCCTTTTAAAGCCAAACTTTTATTTCAAAGTCGAAGTCAAATTCTAGAATTTGACTTCGACTTTGAAATAAAGATTTAAATAATGTATTCCTTTTTGCAAACAGACAACCAATCTAACATAATATTAGCAATAATAAGTTGTCGGTAGTAACAATCGAAGATACTGTACAATTTACGTTAAACTCTGTCAAGTGGCGCCCCCTATCACTGTTACAAACGTTACACACGTTCGGAATTTATTATCAACGCGTCACTTTCCTCAATGCGTTTTTCCTCACATTTCTTCGCAGTACTTACTTACATTAGCACATGAAACACATTATATTGAAAAGGTTTCATAAGAATTGGCGTTTTTATGGCTACGTTCGAGGTACCATTTACATTATTTATGTTTATTATGGTGCGTATGTGATCACAATGAGATGATATCGTAAAGTGATATGATAATGGAGGAAGATATGCGTAAGAAATAGATATGTGGAGTGAAAACATGTCCCACAAAATAGTTTATATTCACATTTGGCACCGTTTTGCTGTGTGTGGACAGTGGAATACAGTGGAATTTGGATTATAGGTTATTATATATTAAGGATAGCACAATAAAAGACATCTGAAGACAGAAGGAAAATACCCACGTATGTTCTACATAGATCAGTACCCTAATTGCGGATCACACTAACAAGCTATATATACAGGCTGGTTTTTTAAAGACCAGCCAAATTTAAGGATGTGGTACAGACCATCAAACTGAACAACTTTCTCCATGGGACCAACATCGTAATCGCGAATAAAAATTCAGCTGTCCCATACATTTAGGTCGAGTAGGTATTGAAGTTTTCTATGGGACAGTTGATAAAATTTTCGCGATTACGCTATTTGTCCCATGGAGAAAGTTGTTCAGTTTGATGGTCTGTACCACATCCTTAAATTTGGCTGGTCTTTAAAAAATCAGCCTGTATATATCATTTTGAAGGATCTTTTTGATTTTGAATCCATTGCTTCATATGTTTGAAAAATTTGTTTGCTCATCAACGTTAATAAGGCAATGAATGTTGTTGAACTGTCACAGTCATTCCTACTGTTAGTGTGTCACTCAATTATCCCACTGAAGCCGTTACTTATCATCAGATCGAAAAGACTTATATCTATCAATAAGTAGGTAAGTAGGTGCACACCTAATCTAACCTAACTACGTTTACGCGTAAGGCCAATAACCTTCACAATGGTTGTCCTTGTCAACGTCATGGAAGAAGATAATAAAAAAAACACATTCACAAATATGTAATTTACCACGTGTATACCTTTTACCGGTAATTTCACTTTTTTGTATTATGGTAAACATTAGTCAAACTAGACCCCGCATTGCCGGATTTGGTTGACACCAAGCGCATTAATTAGCCCCAAATGGGCGAAAAAATTTAACCGCGGGGTTATCGAGTGTTTTTTCTATTTTAGGGTATACCACCGTAAAATAGAAAAAATACTCGTTGGTCAGCTCCTCATTACTTAATGATGCTATTCAGGGACGCAGCTTTTACATGGGTGTTACTTAATAATGCTGTCAAATTGCTTGCAGCATTTTTTGATAAATAGTATGAATTACAATAATACATAAGGTACGTAGGGTGAGCGGAGCGAGCGGGGCGAGCGCAGCGAGCTCAATAATTTTAACAACCCGCCTCGGTAATAGGATTTACATTGTCGACTTATGCAGGAAAGCTCAAGTATCTGAGAATGTAATGTAGAATGCAAGAGCGAGCGAAACGAGCTCAATAATTTTGCACACTGTCGCATCTTAGGTTAGATATCCTTTTTTTTTTGTTCCTTTGTCGACTTATGAAGAAAAGCTCAAGAATTAAAAGAATGTAGAATGCAAGAGCGAGCGAAGCGAGCCTGAAATTTTAGCGCCCTACCTTGAATAGGTTCTGTTTTCCTTTAACAACATTATACAGAAAGAGAACTTACTTTGTCGAGTTATGACGAAAAGCTTCAACTCGTTTTACAGCAGTTTGGGTTTTGGAATCTGACGTTAACCTTAGCCCTTCGAACCTTACGTACGAGCGGGATTCCCAAATTCCCGAGCTTGCTTCGGTCGCTCTTTCAACCTAGATTCTATATTTTATTGGAGTAAAAACTTCTTTAGGCGTGTTGAGTGATTTGCTAATAAGCACCGAAATGCTAATTTTAACAGTATACCTGTAGCCATGAGTATGACGTGTTGCGCTTGTTGTTGCTCGGAGTGCCGATAAATGTAAAAGCCAGACTAATGTTAATCATTTTAATTAACTAATTATGAAATTAAATTTTTTGATACAAACATTAATTTAAAAAACGCGCCTGGTTTGTGGTGCCCCGAGATGTGATGCCGTAAGCAATTGCTTAATTTTCTTAGGGGCTAATCCGGAATTGGTCTTACTGTTACGCAATTAGAGTGCCACCGGTCTATAGTCACGAAAAGAAGAAGGCCACAAAATATCAACCTCGAGATGCTGTGATATATTATTATAACAAGCCACATTTCCTGCCTATCTGATAATCTAGTCAAGTGCGACTTGACTCGCAACACGCAAGGCCACGCGGTCAATTGAAATACGGTGCGGTTGCTTTATATTACGCTACTTCCTGTTTAAAAGACCTGCCGCACAATTATGTAACTGTCAACTATACATATAATAAAATAATAACGAAGTCAAAATATAATAAGTCAAAAGATAATGGCGTAACACGCTACCCAGTAGCAATAGCTTTCATTTTGACAGTTCAACAATATTCATTGCGTTATTTCCGTTGTTGAGCGACCATTTTTTCGAACATATGAAGCAATGGGTTAGCAATATCCTTCAAAATGATTCAGATTGTGATTGATAGTGTGTTATGCAATTAAGGTGTTGTACACTGACTATTTAAAAAAAAATTAAATTGAACGAGTCTGATGCTGAAAATATAGTTTTTTGAATTGTTATGTCCTTTCTGGATGTATGTTCCGGATTAGCGCTAAAAGGGCTGAACGGATTTAGATGAAACTTGGCACACAGGTAGTTTACAACCTGACTATTTTCCTGCATCCATGCGGGCGAAGCCGCGGCCAGAGACTAGTAGTGAAATAACACAGCTGGTGAACTGTATAAATAAATATTTACAACACTACGACAGTATGAGCGTATCAGTGTACAAACTTCTGTGTTGCCATAGAGACCGCTGTAAACTTTTGACCTCGTTTCTAAGATCTTTATTTTATTTTTACGATTGTTTTTGAAGATTTGAACTTTGTTAAACGCAACACATTAATGAAATACTTTGTCTTCTGTGTTTAATTAGTTCATTTTCCAATTAGGTATGTCTCGAGTCTTTAACAAATAATCACACTAATATTATAAAGGCGAAAGTTTGAGTGTGTGTGTTTGTATGTTTGTTACTTCTTCACGCTCAAACGGCTGGGTCAATTTTGATGAAATTTGGTACACAGATAGTTTATAACCAGGATTAACACATAGGATACTTTTATCCCGATATCCCCAAAGGATTGAAATTTATGCGGGTGAAACCGCGGGTCGCAGCTAGTATTTTATGTTACTTACAATTTCCATCAGAAAGGCCTACTAGTTTGCGTGATAAAATATAGAATTTATGGGTTAACTTTAGCCCCATTTATTTTGTATGAAGGTATTGTGGTAGCTGAACTGAATAATAACTGAATGGTCGAACGGCTGTAAATATAGTTAATATTAAATATAGTTTAAACGTCACACATTGGTGTTTAACCGACATATTTAGGCTCCGGTGCCGCTAATTTCTTACATCGGACTTTACACTTTATATTTGTTTATTTTTAATCTGATGTACCTATATATCTGGTGTATTGTGTGTCTTTTAGTGTGTGCTAAATAAATGTATTTTCTTTCTTTATTTCTCCCTTTTTCCGTGGCTTCATACGATGGACTACGTCGTCCATTGTATGAAACCACGGTAAACCTAGCAAACCTAACCTATGTTTGGTAAGTTTAAAAATATAGCAGCAGTGGTGAGCAGTGGTGAGCAGTGGTGAGCAGTGGTGAGCAGTGGTGTGCAGTGGTGAGCAGTGGTGAGCAGTGGTGAGCAGTGGTGAGCAGTGGTGAGCAGTGGTGAGCAGTGGTGTGCAGTGGTGAGCAGTGGTGAGCAGTGGTGAGCAGTGGTGAGCAGTGGTGAGCAGTGGTGAGCAGTGGTGTGCAGTGGTGAGCAGTGGTGAGCAGTGGTGAGCAGTGGTGAGCAGTGGTGTGCAGTGGTGAGCAGTGGTGAGCAGTGGTGAGCAGTGGTGAGCAGTGGTGAGCAGTGGTGAGCAGTGGTGAGCAGTGGTGAGCAGTGGTGTGCAGTGGTGAGCAGTGGTGAGCAGTGGTGAGCAGTGGTGAGCAGTGGTGAGCAGTGGTGAGCAGTGGTGAGCAGTGGTGTGCAGTGGTGAGCAGTGGTGTGCAGTGGTGAGCAGTGGTGAGCAGTGGTGAGCAGTGGTGAGCAGTGGTGAGCAGTGGTGAGCAGTGGTGAGCAGTGGTGTGCAGTGGTGAGCAGTGGTGAGCAGTGGTGAGCAGTGGTGAGCAGTGGTGAGCAGTGGTGAGCAGTGGTGAGCAGTGGTGAGCAGTGGTGGCCCAGTGGTAGCGACCGCGACTTACGAGTTGTAGGTCGTGGGTTCGAACCCAAGCACTTTACTTTGTGTAAATTATTTCATCACTACTCTCAAAACGTTGAAGCAAAACATCGTGGGGAAACCGGCATGTCCTAGAACCAAAAATTCGAAGTCTGTATGTATGTAAAAATATATCTGATATCTTCAGCTAATGTTTTTATCACTGTCAAAGTCAACAGAGCAGCAAGACACATCTCTAAAAGATTATTCGCCCACCACAATCATAGTAGGTACCTAACCCATTTCTCAAAGTCATTTACAATTTGCGTGGGAACAAAAATGGCCGACCTTTCATTTTTATTTCTATTCAACTAACCTAACTTATTTAATTAATTAGGTACTCCTCCACTTAAAGCCGAACGTGATTATCTAAAACATCTGTAATTATAATTCACAGACCAAGGTATTTTTTTTACTTCCTGCAATAAAAACCTCTTTATATTGATTTATATTCTACATACGAGTCTACGTTATCATTGTTCCGTGCTCTAGGTGACCTAACCAACAATCTAGACCTATTACAGTACTAGCGTAATCGTAACTCGTAAGTTAAGGATATTTAGGTTATTGTGCTGAGAGTAAACAATACAAAATGTACGTGAATAGGAAGGTAATGTAGCTATAGCATTTCGTGGCTTACTTGACCTAGAAAACAGGTTGTGTGTAAATTGTTCCATAAAAAGCATAACTATACTGCATACCTCGGCGAATAACATAACATAACGGCACGCCTTTATTCCTCGAAGGTGTAGGCAGAGGTAGTTGTACCTCCTACATCCGCATAATAGTACCTACATCCACATTTCGCCCTCATGTAATAGGGGGGAGCATATTGTCATCAAACGGGCACAAATCCCGACTCTGAGCTGCTACTTACAAGTTCCAAATGAAAAAACCCAACAGCACCCCACCCGGCCTGGGAATCAAACCCAGGACCTCATGCTCAGCAGTAGTGCTTGCGACCACTAGTCCTCGGCAAATAATTACGTTATTATTTAGAACAAGACAAGTGTGGGTTTCTAAAACGGTATTTAACATAATCACTATTTCCAGTAACTGCCGTTTAAAGAAAATTATACGTAGACGTAATTAGCAAAGCATTATATTAATAAAAGAGATTATGGGTCATTTAAATATCTCCAGTAATAAGTTAATCATTATGAATATTAATTAAGTTGTTTGAATTATGATAAAGAAACAAAACAATAACGTTTAATTAAATGTCGGCGAATAAACTACTTTTATTATTATAGGCTCAAGAACAGCTAAGGCTACAATTGTCAGAGAAACAATCATAACTTTTCAATATTTTACACTTCCGTATTCGTACCAATATCGTAGCACATATATAATATCGTAGCCTACGTCGCCTACGGGATGGCTACGGGCTAGGACATATTTTTTTTGGGAATCCTTCTAATATGACGCTACTAATATCCTAATATTAAATTATTATAAACGTGAAAGTTTGTATGGATGGATGGATGGATAGATGGATATTTGGTACTCTTTCACGCAAAAACTACTGAACGGATTTGGATGAAATTTGGCACACAGATGGTTTATAACCAGGATTAACATATAGGATATTTTTTATCCCAATATTCCCACAGGATCGAAACTTATGCGGGTGAAACCGCAGGGCGCAGCTAGTAACTATAGATATTTGATTTTTCCGCAAAGGATTTGACGAATAAGTTTGACGTAGATATTTTTACTGACTCTAAAACTAGTAACACGAGTTATTCGACTTCTAGAAATATTTTCGAAAAGAGAAATCGTAAGTTCGTAACCAGTTTTAAATGCTATAGGTTAGGTACAACAGCTTTTAAACAACCAGGACTTAATATCTGAAACTAAAATCTAATAGATCTCGTCGTGAACAGAATAGAGTAATTATTTTTATATAACGTGGGCAAGTTCGCACATCTCTGCATTGTGTGGCTGTGATGCAACGCGTTGTGAAAGCCGATACCGCTGGAATTGGGTTAGCATTCCGCGCGCGTCGCTCGCACCGAGCGTTCTTGGAGCACGGCGTTTTTATTTCTGTTACTGTAGTATTGTTGTTATCATTTACGGCATTTTATGAAATAAAACTCATTAATAAAACTTAATAAACTTCAGATAAAGATACACCACATGAAACGGAAATGCATATTATAATCAGCCTATCATGTTCTCACTGCTGGGACACAAGCCTCCGCTCTGTGAGAGGGAGTGGGCCGTAATCCGCCACGCGTGCCCAGTGCGAGTTGGTAGATGTCACATGTCTTCGAAATTTGCACGATGTTTTCCTTTACCGTTTTGAGATCAGTGGTGATGAAATAAATTACAAAGTAAAGCGCCTGCCTGGATTCGAACTCACGACATACAACTCGATAGTCGGAGCCGTTATCACTGTACCACCACTGCTCAATGCATATCAACCATCACGTAATGTGACTACCAGTAACCCGGAAAATCTTTGAATTGCTTAGGTGCACACAAAATTAAAAAATCGCAGTTGGCTAATCACCTTTCAAGATGGAATCACCGTATGAATTACGGTTTCTTGCATAATTCTTACGGTTATACAACACGCTGGTGTATGTTCCGGTTAGGTATGAAATTCGTTGGAACAAGGTCGACTGCACCACGTAGCGAATGACCACTTGGAAGGTGGATCTTGAAAAGAGAGTTTGCTATCCCGGCAGAGAAACGTGAAAAGAGATTGCTGAAGAACATTCTCATAAGCATTACATTACGCCTGTATTCCCGGTAAGTTTAGGCAGAGATGTATCTATAGTACACCCACAATTCGCCAGTTATGTTTAAGTTCCATGTAAGAAAGAAAGAAAAAGTATTTATTGTGACTCATACAGGATGATCACAAAACTAAACTAAACACAACCAAAAATAAAAAATCCAAATTATATAAAAAAAGTAACAAAATTAAAAATGAAACAGAAAGTCCTATACGAGGTCAAAAGGCTCCTATCTCAGCATGATGCTAAAACATAAAAAAAAAAAAATGTCGCAGTCGTAAGGGGCGAGACTATTGCCATCAAGCGGGCAAAAGTTCAGACTCCGGGCTGCTACTAGTACTAAATTCCTGAGGGAAAAACATAATAACTCTTTACCCGACCTGGGAATCGAACCCAGAACCTCATGCTCAGCATCAGCACTTGCGAGCACAAGAACAACGTGACAGCTCTCGGCAAATAATTATGTTATTACTAGCTGACCCGGCAACCATGTTTTGTCATATAAATTATTTCTAGCTGCCGGGCGCTACTTTGTTCGCGTGGTGTTCTACCCCCTACCTTACCCCACTCCTACCCCAATCCTACACTACTCCTACCCTACTCCTACCCTACTCCTACCGTACTCCTACCCTACTCCTACAATACTCCTACCCTACTCCTACCCTACTTCTACCCTAGTCCTAACCTACTCCTACCCTACTCCTACCCTACTACTAACCTACTCCTACACTACTACTCCTACCCTACTCCTACCCCACTTATACCCTACTCCTAACCTAATCCTACCCTACTCCTACCCTACTCCTACCCTACTCCTACCCTACTCCTACACTACTCCTACGCTACTCCTACCCTACTCCTAACCTACTCCTACACTACTCCTACCCTACACCTATAAGTAAAACGCTGATTGATTGATAGAACCTAGCGGACCCGGCAGACGTCGTCCTGTCCGGTAGAGTCATCATATACCGACAGCAGCGCCACCTACCGGGTCCAATTGTGTATACAAACCTTGTCCTGACAATAACAAACACAAAAAAAAAGAATTATCCAATTTGGTGCAGTCGTTCGAAAGTTATGGGCGTAGGTAAATAAAAATGAAATGTATGCATTTCATTTTTAACCCCCGACGCAAAAACGACGGGGTGTTATAAGTTTGACGAGTCTGTGTGTGTGTATGTGTGTATGTCTGTCTATGGCATCGTAGCTCCCGAACGGATGAACCGATTTTAATTAAATTTTTTTTTGTTTGAAAGGTGAATTTGTCGGGAGTGTTCTTAGCTATGTTTGATGAAAATCGGTCCAAGATGGCCGCCGCTACAAAATGGCGGATTACATATTTTTTCACAACTCCCTCAATATCGGTATCAAATGAAAGGGCTTGACTAGGACAATACTATACACTATGACAAATTTCAAATCCAAGATGGCCACTACCATAAAAAGGCAAATTACAAAACACCTGATTAAATACCAAATTACCTGAATCTTAAAACGCAAGAAAATAAAAGAAATGAAATAACAAGGAGTCCCTACAAAAAGCATGAAATAATTTTTTTTATTCAAAATTTAAAAAATCCCCGACAACGTAAAACCCTATAAAAAGAAAAAAATAACCTTGACATTGTGACCCTACGTAAGTACGTATGAAATTTTTTGATTAAATATTGTCCTGTCGGGGGACCGCTACTATTTTAAACATTAACAGAACGTTTGGCTAATAATGAGAGCGGTCCCCCGACGGGACAACATTTAACCAAAAAATTTCATACGTACTGTTACGAGCTTCGGGTTCGTGACAATAAAAACTGCCGATAAAAATTACCAAAAGTTACACTTTAATTTACCAACACTTATAACAACTCTAACACACTAATTATAAAACACAATCGCTCTTAAGTCGCACTTGAAGATCGCTTTCGATGTATTCGCTTCTATCGCAGAACCAAGTCTGCTTGGTCGCTTTTTTTTTTTTTTTATTTCTTTTTTTTTATATATGGCATCTCGTAGTTGACCTTGAGAGGTCGTGACTACTTAACCGGACTATCCTGTGGTTGCCTTAAGAAATCTTAAAGCCTCCAGCCAGGGCTAAAACTAATTAAAACTAGGCGACTGCACGCTAAGGGCACCCCCTGTGGGGTACGAACCTCGGCTTAGGGCGTCGCTGGGAGAGGGCAGCAAAGGGACAGGCTGGATCGAAATTATATTTTTAGTGCTTTGATGAGCACGGCGTTTCCTAAGACTATCTCTGAGAAGAAAGGCCGAAACAAACTCAGAGGTTACGGTCGTGAATTTACATTTAATAGCTCAGCTGCGACGCGAGCTGGCTCTTCATCAATGAAGGGTCGGGCTGGTGAGTTTACTTGGGGACGTCGCGATGGACCCCGGCGGCGGGGTCGGAATGTCGGTTTTTTGTATTTGTATTTTGTGCTGGCTGCCCTATCGCTCTCCTGGAGGAGGGTTATGGGGTGCACCGAGAACATGCCTTGGACGGCGAAGCTTACTGATATTGGAGGGGGTGTATTTGGCGGCCGCGACAACCAGAGGGTTGCGATGTTTGGCGGCTGTGTCAAAGAAACGCTTGGAGAGGCGTTTCATGAACTGCTGGATGGTGGGGATCTTGAGATCGATATGCAGCATCTCGCTGCGAACGAACCAAGGGGAGTTTGTGGCCTTGCGGAGGAATTGGTTCTGTAGTGTTTGCATCCTATGGATGTGGCGGGGCTTGAGCAAAGACTACGCAAGCGTATGTCATTATGGGACGGATGCAGGCTGTATACAAGCGCATTTTGCACTTGAGTGACAGCTTGCTGCCTTCATTGAGGACGGAGTGGAGACAACCGAGAGCGAAAGCGGCGCGCGAACGGACCGTCTTTATGTGCTCTGAGAAGGTGAGGTGTTGATCGAGGATAACACCGAGGTATTTGGCTCGCTTTTCTCACGGGATTGGCTTGCCGAACATGGTGATGGGCTGAGGGGGGGTGGGTTGGAGTCTGGGTTTCAAATAGAGAACCGCCTGACTCTTATCGGGGTTGACTTCGATACGCCATTTCCTGAACCAAGCAGCCAACTTGTTGACTGCGGTTTGGAGACGAAGCCGTATTTGGGTGTGGCTGCGACCAGTGTAATAAATGGCTGTGTCGTCTGCGAACAGAGCCAGATGGGTCTTAGCGTCCTTTGGGATATCGCTAGTGAACAGCGTGAAAAGGAGTGGGGCGAGTACAGAGCCCTGGGGGACTCCTGCTCTGATGGGGTGGGGGGATGAGAGCGCTCCTTCGATCTTGTAGCGGAAGGTGCGGTTCGACAGAAAGTCTCGTAGGATGAGAACGAGCCGGTCTGGCACACCGAGTTGGTACAGCTTGAATAATAAGCCGTTGTGCCAGACTTTGTCGAATGCTTTCGCTATGTCGAAGTAGATAACACCTGTCATCATGCCGCGCAGGAATCCTGAGTGGATATGTTCGGTGATGCGGTGGACTTGTTGAACACAAGAGTGTTGGGTTCGAAAACCAAATTGCTCGTCTGGAAAGAGGCCCTTTGATTCGGCATAGACCCTAAGACGCTTGTAAATAAGCCTCTCGTAGATCTTTCCGAGGACTTTGAGCAGACTGATGGGACGGTAGCTTGTCGGTTCAGACCTGGGCTTTCCGGGCTTATGGATGCCAATGACTGTGGCTTCTTTCCACGATTGTGGGAAAATGTTATTGCCCATGGCGCCATTGAAGATGGTGGCCAGTAGCAATATAAGGGGGGCTGGGAGGAGCTGGATCACTTTGTTGGTGATCCCGTCCGAACCGGGGGCCTTTCTGGGTATGAGACCTTTGATGATATCCTGCACTTCGTCTGGAGTGACGGGAGGCAGAGGATTTTCAGGGTCTTCGACGGGCGGGAGGGAGGCTCGACGTTCGACTTCCGCGTCGACCTCTGAGAGGTGAGCTTGGTCTACTGGTTGAGTGCTGGGTGAGCATTGAGCTTCGAGGCTGATGGCCAGGCACTCGGCCTTTTCATCATCATCGAAAGCGATGGTTTTGTCAGGGCGGACCAGGGGTGGTACGGTGACTACTTCGCGGGATTTGAGTCTCCTTTGAAGCTCCCAGAAGGCCTGATGGGTGGGCTCTAATTCGCTTAGCATCTTGTTCCAGCTAGCTTCACGCCACTCCGATAAACGAGACTTTACAGCACGCTGCAAGTAACGCATACGGGCTTTGTTAGCGTCGCAGGGAAAGCTACTGTAGGCACGAACGGCCGCGTTCTTCTCATTCAGCAGTTCACGCACGTCGTCAGGCAATTTCCAGCGACGGTCGTCCGTCACTAGAATTTCCCTAGAACAATCGTTCATCACTGACTGCACGTGTTCCGTGAATGAGTCGATCGCGGCCGTCGTGTCTGCGATAGAGCTGAAATGACCGGGGATGGTGTACAGGTGGGGGGATGTGGTGGATTTCAGGCATTCCCTTACTTTCCTCCAGTCCGTTACCACTTTTGTCAGGGGAGGTAGGTCAGGATCGGTGAGACCAGAGCGAGGGGCCAACCGAATGATGATTGGTCGATGATCTAACGTGAGCTCTTGTACTACTTCTAGAGAGTCTAACCATAGGTTGACTTTCTTCAGAAGCACTACGTCCAGGACGTCAGGGGTGTGGGAGGGGTCGTGGGGAAAGTGAGTGGGAGTCATGGGGCCTATGACGTCGAAATTGAGCAGGGGGCAGAGGTCAAAGAGCTGTCTGCCCCGGGTGTTGACCGTGACACTGTTCCAAGCAGTGTGTTTAGCGTTGAGGTCACCCGCTATGATAACGGAGTCACTCAAGCCATGAAGGGTAGAGAGGTCATCAGACAGAAGCTGTGGGTTCTCTGGAGCGGTAGAGGGAGGAAGGTAGGCCGAGACCAGCATGATCGGCTGGTGGCCTGTCATGCCTAATCGGCAGATTGACACTTCGAGTCGTGAGAGGGGGGAGGGACCATAGGGATGCAATACAGAGCCTTTTTGTAATATATTAGAGTACCTCCCTTGTGACACCTCGTCCTGTCATTACGAACCAGACGATAGTTAGCAATTGCAGGGCTGCGGTGGTTGGGCTTGAGAAAGGTCTCTTGGACGAGAAAGATGTCGATTTGATGATCGCGGAGGAAGGTGGCGATCTCATCTCGGTGTGGTCGGAGGCCGTTAGCATTGAAAGATGCCAACTTGAGGGATCGGGGTTTCGTTCGCGTTATTATGGATTTATCCATTACGGTTTTGTAATGAATGAAGTGAGGGCTTGCGTAATCTCCGGGTACGCGTTGTATATCGCTTGGATGCGATAGAGGTCGCCGGAGGCCTTAGCGGCAGTGATCTCCTGTGCCATTTGCTTGGCACGGGGAGTGAGGAAAGTCAGGAAGGTGCTGCTGATCACGTTGAATGGATCAAGACCCGCTGACTGGGTAGAGGTGGTGGGAGGGGGGGGAGCTAAAGCGGCGGGAGCGGCTTTAGGAGCGGGGGTGGGGGGCTTAGGTTTTGTCGCTAAATATGATTGTAGCGAGGGGGGGCAAAGTCGGGGATCCACCCTTGCAGGGGTGGGTGAGGGTGAGGTTGTCACGAGAGCGGGGAAAGCGCTCTGGTGGTTCAGCATGTTCCAGGGACTAGGCCTGTGGGGGCTTAGTCGCTCGGGGAGCTGGGTCGAGGGGTTTTGGGGCGGAGATTCCCTCTGTTGGCGGGCGTCTGCACGCTTGGCCAACTTAGGGGAGGAAGATTTAGGGGCCTTAGGGCAGCCACGGTAGTTGGCTGGGTGCCCTGTTTCGCCGCACAGTACGCAGCTGGGGGGTTCCTTGCATAGCGAACGATCTTTGGGACGGGGGCAATCAGACGTGCCATGCTCACCAGGCACTTGACGCACCTGGGTTTGGCATGGCAATGTGCCTGGGAATGGCCGTAGAGTTGGCATCGGTGGCATTGCCCGACGATGCCGCTCTTGCGGGGTTTCTCGATGATAAGGCCTGTGAGACCACAGATCGCCTTTATCTTGAAGATTGGGTGGTAAGATTCACCCTCTGCAGCGGGACAGACCACGAGGATCATGTCGAATGCAATTTGCCCTCTAGCTCGGTGCATTCGGTGGACGTCGGACACAGGGATGCCCTGTGCCTGGAGATCCGCCTTGATGTCCGTGACGGGGATTTCCTTTGGGATCCTGCGGATCACCACTCGGGTCTGGCGTTCTCCCGGGAGGGAGTAGGTGTGAAATGACACACCTCTCTGCCGGAGTAAACGGGTTAGTTTCCTGTAGTCTTTCGACGTAGGGACTAATACTTTAATACCCTGTTGGGTAGATTTGGCGTTGGTGAAACCGATCTTGAGATCGGTGCACCATTTGGAAACGTCCGTCCACTTCCCTTTGTCCTGAATGAACACAGGGGGTGGCGGGGGAGATTTCCGAGGGGCGGAGGGGGTGACGTCAGCGCTGTGGCTGGCGGTCGGGGTGGGGGTAGCGGCGCGAGAGGCGCGTGGGGCGGACGGGGCGGGGGTAGTGGCGCGGGCGGCCTGGGAAGCGGGGGCGGAGGGAGGGGTAGCGACCGAGACAGGGGCCGCTATTTTGAGAGGAGAAGAAGTTTTCTTCTTCTTTCTCATATTTTTCTTCCCTGACGCCAGCGTGAAGCCGTCGTCGTCAGAGGAAGTGGCTGAGGAGGAATCAGAGACGAGGAGAGATTCCTCGTCCGAAGAGACGTGGGCGCGTTTGCCCGAGGCCTCTTCAGCATCCATTGACACTGTTGAGGTGGGCGACTCAACTGGGGAGGTGGGCGACTCAACGAGCAGGCTCGTTTTGTCAGTCGTGGCGGGGGAGGTAAGCTGCAGAGCAGCTAATTTGGAGCCATATTTGGCGAGGAAGTCGGGGTCCTTGAGGAGGACCTCCTTTAAAAAGATCACTATGGCATTGTCTGCCATAGTCTGGGGCGGGGGAACGGAATTTAATCCGTGATTTTAAAAAAAACCTATACCTAACTTCCCGGGTGGATGGGCCCGGGGGTGTGTACCCTCGATGTGATGTGTCGGGTGTAGACAGGGAGGTGAGTGCCTAAGGGTGAGCCCTAAGCTCGTAACCCGTCGCCAGTCTTATTGTGCGAACGGGGTCCTAGCCAGTCTAGCGCGAAGGGTGTAGAGACACCCTAAAGACACTAGGTGTGTTGCTGTGAAGAAAAACTGTCACCAGCACCGACTAGGCCGGGAACTGGGACCCGTCCAATTGACTGCCTAGCCCTGAAGGGGTTCGGCGGGTGTGATTGGGACAACACCCCACTCGGATTCGTTGGCACCGTAAGGTTTCCTCCGAGGACCACGAAACTGGTTTTAGCCCAGAAGGGGCCAAGTGAATCTACGACGAACTATACGTCAAAGAAATAGTAGTAGCCTTGAAAAAGGCAGTTTGAGAGATCTTGTATTTCGGAGAATAAATTCAACCGAAAAGATCGAGTGTAGTCGGGGCGACTACAGAGAGCCGTTACGATAACGCAACGAGAGCGACAGCGAGGGGCACTAAACCGGGAGGGAGCGCTTGGGCACGTCCGCTAGCGGCGAGTGTCAAACGGTGTCTGTGCTTGGTCGCGGCTAGTCCCGGCCTTATATAGTGCCGCAGATAATTCCAGAACCTTCTATTGTAGAAACATCTAGAATGTTCGAACACATACCGGCCCCAACTGACCAGATGTCGACAGTTCTAGTAAGTTCCAGCACCGACATCTCTACTCGATAATAGATGGCGCCAGTGACTCTATTAGTTCAGCTATTCGACAATAGATGGCACAAGTGACGATTAGTTCAGCTACTCGAAACTAGATGGCGCTTGTGGTAACTAATGTCACCATGTATCAGGCATTAATTGTGGCGCGCAACAGTACTTACGTAGGGTCACAATTACAAGGTTATTTTTTTCTTTTTATTATAGGGTTTTACGTTGTCGGGGGTTTTTTAATTTTTTTATTTTTATTTATATAGATTTAGAACAAGACATGAGTTTGGGTTTCTAACACCCGGGCAGCCAGAAATGCATGATGGAAAAACCTAACAACACAGCTCGACCCGGCAATCGAAGCCTCTAGACCAACCAGGAAGAATGTTTAGAAGAACATTCTTCTTTCTTCTATAACTGCATAGGCTCAAACGAAATAGAGAAACAAGTTATTCTCATACCTTACTTTAAAGGATCCGGTTTCTAACACTACCTAACAGTAGTACGGTTTCTAAAGCTTAATTTACACGGTGCCATTACATTGCATGTATAAGTACTTACTATACGTTTATGCAAAAAAAAAAAAAAAGTTGCACCGTGTAAACAACAGTCTAAACACAGTTTAGACGGTGCAAGTAATTTCTTGCCATAGCCAAGAAACTTGCATCGTGTAATGTGCCCATCATTCTTGAATACTTTTCTACCAAAAGGATAGTGATGTGAATATTTTTTTAATCATTAACTAAACAATTTATTTATACGTCTAATCGACTCATTAAACTCAACTTATTAATACATAGAATAGCTATGCATAATATAAGCAATTTCATAACATTATGCAATTTGGCAACTCATCTCGTAAATCAGCACTTTTCTTTTTGTCTACATATGGAAGGAAATCACACATTAGCATTGATGCTATATTTTTACTCTAGACTTGATAAGTTATAGGCAGATTGTTGTTGTTTTGACTGAAAATAATTTTTAAATGGCTTTCACTCAATAACGTTGTGCTACTTGGGTAAATCGTCATAGCCATTATGATAGGTCAAATGATCATTTTTATAAGAGTCTAGTCTTTATAAATTTATTTAAACTAGTTTTCCAATCCTAAATGAATATTACATAACCTGAAATTTTCAGTAGTGAGTAAAACTAATATTTTTATGTAATTAAAGACTACGAAACGATCGTTCTTCCGGCACTACGTCGTACGGTGCACTGCATTTACAAACGGTGGCGCCATCTGTATCTAAACATATTATTAACTGAAGTTGCTTCTGGCTGTGTGCACTGGTCTTCTAAACCATGCAACGTATTTTAATGCAGTTTTCAGCATTATTTAGAGAATGTATTCCGGAAGGTTTGTGTATATATAATACAGAAATATCGATGTTTTGTCAAGTCATAAAAACGCACGAAACTGGGGCGAGTCGCTAGTTTTCTATATTTTCCTTGTCAACGTAAACGAGTATGACCACATTACACTTAATAATGAGCACTAGGCTAACATAATAATAGGGCTATAATTGAATACTGCAATATAGCACTCCGTATGTATGTAGGTACATAAACGTGTTTATGTAGAACGATCATAATTTCATAGCCGGATTCTATTAGGCGATTACATAAAACGTCTGTGCCTGCAAAACGGACGAATAGCTTCCATTAGGAAGGCTATTAATATTTAATACTTACGGCTCTATTTATTAGTAAGTTGCCGGAAATTGTAGAAGGGTCTTCCGTCGTGTAATGAGAAAAGACAGCCCACCCATGGAGCTAATATTTTTATGCTCTACTCACCGGATTTGATAGTCGTCAGGTAGGTGTCGGTAAATTAATTAATTAAAACTAGTAAGGCGTTTGTCTACCGCCGCCGTCACCGGAACGTCACCGAGAAACAAGATTATTCGAACCTAACGTGACGTCCCGGTGACGGCCCTCGTGTGTCCACCGCGACCGAACTCGGCATCATAGGTGAAACAGAAACCGGGCGTATGGATAAATGTGTTTTGTGTTGCTGGTACATCAGCTCGTCACAATCTCGGACCGAGTTCTAGCGATCGCATCGAACTACTCGTAACTTCGGCGGCCGAGATAACGGCGGTCGGGACACGGACTTACGGTGGACATGCGCCCATAGTAAATGTATGTTTTGCTACTTCAGCGCCGTCATCTCGTTCTCGGAGCCGTCTCAGTGACGGCGGTGGTGGACAATCACCCTTATGGCCATCATACTTTTTAAAACAAATACTTGAATCATAAACCCGTAGCCATAGCAGTCGAGAAGGAAGCAACAGAATACATCGTACATCGAATGATTACGTAGAGTAAATAGTAAATTGCAATGCAACAGTCAGTGCGCAGTGCCGGTGCATCACGATAATCGTGCGCATCAAGCAGCTGATTCTGTGAACCCATCGCGCACTGGATTGGAACAACCTTGTGTGAGGATATCCTTGCGATCTTTATCTTGTTCGAAATGACTAGAGCTCGGATTACATAAAATAATTTTGAAAAATCCTACTCCTACTAATATTATAAACGTGAAAGTTTGTATGGATGGATGGATGTTTGTTACTCTTTCACGCAAAAACTACGGAACGGATTTGGATGAAATTTGGCACACAGATGGTTTATAACCAGGATTAACATATAGGATACTTTTTATCCCGATATTCCCACGGGATCGAAACTTATGCGGGTGAAACCGCGGGGCGCTGCTAGTAGAAAGATATGGAAAGGCGTAGGTACGGTGTGTACCTACCGATGACCTAGTGAAGGTCGCGGGAATCATAAGTCTCCAAATGATAACACATCGACCGGTCCCATGAAATCTCCCTCCCGGTCCCACTGAAATCTCCCTCTCTTCATCATGATTTCAGCCGAAAAGAGTAGGTATACCTACTTCTTTCGGCTAGGAGGAGGGGAGGGAGATTTCAGTCCTTATAAGCATAATCAGCCTATAATGTTCCCATTGTTGGATACAAGCTTCCTCTCTGTGAGAGGAGTGACCAGTCCCCACCACGCGGGCCCAGTGCGGGTAGGACATGCCGGTTTCCTCACGATGTTTTCCTTCACAATTTTGAGAGCAGTGGTGATGACATAAACTACACAAAGCAAACCGCTTGCTGAGGTCTGAACCCTCGAAGTCCGCGCCGATACCACTGGGCCACTACTCGTCGTCCTTATAAGATTCTGGTAAATGAAAGAACTTTTGCTAAACACTTCTTTAAAGATTTACACAAATGGATTACAGCATTTAAGTGCACTGAACTATTAATTATGCATCGCCGTTGGTGTGTTGGCCGGTAAACAACTGCCGCCACGTGGATACACCGGGTGCCAAAATTGGATGTATAAGCAGCTACTCAAATTGAGACAACTGCATAAATAACGCAGTCAAGGTACGTTTTACTCGGCGTCTTTAGATAAATTACTGTTGCTAATTTATATTTAACTCTTTATAAATCGTCAACTGATCTTCTATTCTTTGAATCGTCCAAGATTTGCTAAATGGGTAGGTCCAAAATTCCGAATATAATTAATGATTTATTTATAATGCCAATCATCATGAATATAACTTTTCAGCGGATCTAAGGACCAAAATCAGGACAAGAATTTTGAAGCTATACAAAATATAGAGCTGTAGAAGATTATATAAACAGGGGAAAAAGAAAGTGAAAATCTCAATGAGGGTCAGACATAAACCACACAAAAAAAAACACAAGACTTAGAGCTTATTAAAAATCCAAGTCCAACCAGACATTATTATTCCGGCTGGGTAGGCTGTGACATGGCTTTGACCCGAACGGATTTGGGTCAAGAGGAATCGATTTATAACAACCAAGTTTGCATCTATTCAACTGATCCGATGAATTATAAAGTGGCATCAAAGTGGAGCGAGCGGTATTTCGTGCTACCGGATTTAGGCACAACTTTAAATTATTCGGTAGAATTGACGTAACCATTGCCAAGTTGAAAGTGGGTAGAGCTGCAAGCTCATTGCCACGATTTTGTGTTGAGTTTGAATGTTTGAGCACAGTTTGAGTTCGAGATAGTTCAGAATATAAATCGATTATGAACTGTTGTTCTGTGCGTTGTTGTTGAGTATTTGGCGTAGATTTTTTTAATAATGAACAGGATATTGGCGCCATGGCAAGCTTGGCGTTGGCAGATATTGGAGATGAATAATTTGAAATGATTATCGATGTTGATGAACATGGATAGATGGTGCATGGATCGTAGTTTATTGTTGTGGATGCAAGTCCCCATCTTTCAAGCAAATATTCGTGACATTCTTGACATCTAAAAATAGCTATCTAGCAGGTAAACACGCTTTAGCTATGAGAGAGGTCAAGGTGTGTCATTTGATTTAATGATCATAAAAATTCGATAGACAAAGGATAAGCCAGAGCCATTTAAAATCTGTTGACCTTGATAATAAGCACAAAAGGAAATAATATGCGTAAATACTCTAATCTAAATCTAAAGGTTATCCTGCTCAGAAACGAGATTTTCCATATTTTTTTTCCTCCTTTGCTTCCACTATATCTACACTTAACTTCGTAATTATAAGGAAGGTTGATGACTTTGTGGTTTATGATGGTAGCCAAGTACCCCCTCAAGACATTAAAAGTCAGGTAAGTAGATTGTTTTTCTTTGAGATTGGCTATAACTTTCATTTGTGCTACTTGGCATTTAGGTAATTAAGGAGAATTTAGAATTATTCTTCTTTGAGTATTTTCTATTTTGCATCCTCTCGGGAACAACGCATAGTGTGCGTGGGTTACACTGGATGTTGGATTTGTATGGGTCGATAATACCGCTTTGCCTAACCAAACAGCGGCAGACTGTTAGCAATGATTGCTTTAAAATAATATGGAATTTACAATAAGTACCTACTCGTATGAAAATGTTTTGTAGAGGTACTTTACATTTATAATTGAAGAGCATCTTTTTTTTTTAATACTACAACACTTTTTTGTCATACCAAAGGGTATTTAGCAGGGTAAGCCCCTACTTAATCTCGGAAATCAAAAGGACACTTTACCTCCACACGTGTGACTATGGGAATTTGTATGCGTCATTTGAGTTTAATGACTCATTTGAATGCTATCGACCTTACTGAACGACATTGCGTTCGAAGAAATAGGGGTTTCATTGTTCGTCATAATTAGGTATAGAAAGAGAAAACGTAAAAATTAAAACGGTTATTTACGTAAGAGATAAAGAGCGATGACTTTTAACTTTCTTTGCAAAAAGAAAATAGTTAAAGCCGGTCTGTTCTGTAAAAATCTTACCGTGAATACTTAAGTGAAGTGAGCTGTCAATAGTGTCAATTCTTAGCACCAGGTGGAATGACAGCTCACTTCAAGTTCACTTCACCTAAGTTTACACGGTGACATTTTTATAGAACCGGAGCCGTATTCTCTGTGACACAATGAACGAAACCGCGCGAAATGAACATGAGATTGGCGGGATTACCTAAGGAATTGATGTGGTTTGAAAGTAAGGAATCGTTGAGTGGTCATAGTGCATTAGTGCCCGGGGCTGCAGTCTCGACATTCATAGCGATCGCTTTACGACCGAATTCGGTCGCAAAGTCCTGTCAGTCCATACATTACACCTGTCAATCCGGGACTTTGCGACCGAATTCGGTCGTAAAGCGATCGCTATGAATGTCGAGACTGCAGCCCCCAGATAGGCAGAACTCGATATTTTGGAGCATAGTTCTAAGTAGATATAGAATGAAGAAAAGTCATAAAACAAAAAAAACAAAATCAAAATCGGTTTATCCGTTCGGGAGCTACGATACCACAGACAGACATACACACACACACACACAGACACGTCAAACTTATAACACCCCGTCGTTTTTGCGTCGGGGGTTAAAAACGCAGTTCAGAAACATCAGATAAAAGCAATTACACCGACAGAGACACTGGCAGATAATAAACGAGCGTTAGTAAATCAAAGAACAATCGTCACGCATCTTTGATATTCTCTCAGATCTTAAAAAAAAAACTGTTAGATTTATAATTAATTGAACAGTTCACAATGTGACGGAGACGTTTGTAGTATATACTTATTTTCACATGCCACGCTCCGGGTCAATCGTATAAGTTGAGTAATACTGTGACAGTGCGATAATTGCCATTAACTGTTTACTCTGTAATTGTACATACACGCATATAATATATAACATAAGTAGGTATTATAGCAATTAGTAAATATTTACGTCTACTTATTGTTGAACTATCTGTTGTAACTTTGTTTACGCGTTTGTTTGTACCTACTTATATTTTTAAAATAAAGAAGACTAACGAAATAACAATGTTTTACACTATGGAAAACCTTCCCGATTCTCCATTTCCTCAACCTCGTAGGCACCTATCTAATGTATGATTATTATTAATAAGTAGGTACCTAAATATATTATTTATTGTGCATGAAACAATAATATTAACGAGGTAAACCGTAAAACAAAATAAACCTTATCATAATAAGTACCTACCGAACTTAACGCAAGAACACAAGTTTAATATTTGATTGAAGACTGCAATATACTTAGCGAATGCGTGCGCGCACCGTTGCACGTTGTCGTGTCGATATCGCAAAAAGTTCTCGCAACCGGTTTCGATACCAGCCTCGACAATCAGGTACCACCATTGAACACACGCGATTGTCAGAAACACCGTTCTGTGTACGACCATCACTCTCCATTATTGTTGTTATTAAAATTAAATTAAGTGTTTAGAAATGAACTATACCTAACTAAGGCAATTGACATGGTTATGTTCCCAGTTTGGTCTATAAGCAGGTAGTTTTTTGGAATATCCAATTATACAGGGTGACAGGGAAACTCGACGTATTCCTTGAAAGGCGTTATACTAGAGGTCATTAGCAACAAATTTAGTCCAGTAAACAAGGGTTCAAAACTGGATGGTTACCTACCGAGCTGTGTCGTTCTTCGATTTTTTAGAAAATTTCTAACTTGTTACCAAAAACAATTAATTATGAGAAAAACTACTCCACTTCGATACTTTTCTGAAAGTTGAAAACTGAGTGATCATTAAAAAAAAATGCTTGCAAATATTACATAATCTCAGAAATAAAACGTATTTAATATTATTATTTATATTTATATTTTAACATATCTTGGGACCATGGGGTGCCGGTCCTTTGGAAGGCGTACGAGGGGCCGAAGCCAACTCGCAGAGGTCCCTTAGGCAATTTTATTGAAATGGGGCACCAACCGACGATTATCCCTGTATGCATTATGCAAGTGCACCACAGGATAACCCCCGGTTGGTGTAGGACTATTGTTTTATTGTGGAAAAATACGAATTTAGACTGGATTGAGTGGCTAAAGTGGACTGGTGACCAATAAACTATGGAAGAACTATGGCCCCTGCCGGATCAATGTTCTATATATACACGGATAAAATGGCAGGAGATGACTTGCACACTCAATAATGGGCCCCCGAAAACTATCGCTACCACATAGTGACAAAGCAACAAGGGGGCAACATGTCCTGAGGTGCTTATGAGGAGTGGAGAGGTATTCCACGGCTTTCAGAACAACCCTAGAGCCCGGAAGATGGTCAAAATCCCTACGAGCACTTACTGGAATACTTCCTCCCCCCGAGCACGTTTGCTCTTGCGAGTCTCCACTCAAGCCGGCCAGTAAAGGCAAGAATAAGGTAGGAGCTCTGTTCCTCGTCATTGTTCACTCCAGCCGGCCATTAAATTGAATTGAATTGAATTAAAGGCAACCCAGAGGTGAGGAACAAGATTTCTCCCGGGAGATAGGGTCCGTGGGGTCGCTACTGCCCAACAGCTCGCCACATGCTGCCCTGTGGGTTTCTGTATCTCTCTTGGTCTGGCTCCTCACCGTAGGCCTGTTTCGGCAAAATAAACTCTTCTGGCGCAGGCCTAGAGTTCGGAGCGCGCAAGCCCCACCACGATGTCAACGTAGAGATACGGCGGTGGGGATATTATTATTATTATTTTAACATATCTCGGGACTACGAGATCCCGGTCCTTTGGAAGGCGTACGAGGGGCCGAAGCCAACTCGCAGAGGCCCATTAGGAAATTTCATTGAAATGTGGCACCACCCGACGATTATCCCTGTATGCACTATGCAAGTGCACCCAAGGATAACCCTCGGTTAATGTAGGACTATTGCAGGATATGGAAAAATATAAATTTGGACTATGGGTTTGGGTGGCTAAAGTGGACTGCTTACCAATAACTATGAAAGAACTATGGCCCTGCCTGATCAATGTTTTATATATACACGGATAAAATGGCAGGGGGTGACTTGCACACTCAATAATGGGCCCCCGAAAACTGTCGCTAGCACATAGTGACGTAAGAACAAGGGGGCAACATGTCCTGATGTGCTTAGGAGGAGTGGAGAGGTATTCCACGGCTTTCAGAACAATCCCAGAGCCCGAAAGATGGTCAAGATCCCTACGAGCACTTACTGGAATACTTCCTTCCCCCGAGCAAGTTTGCTCTTGCGAGTCTCCACTCAAGCTGGCCAGTAAAGGCAAGAATGAGGTGGGAGCTCTGTTCCTCGTCATTGTTCACTCCAGCCGGCCAATAAAGGCAAGCCAGAGGTGAGGAACAAGATTTCTCCCGGGAGATAGGGTCCGTGGGGTCGCTACTGCCCAACAGCTCGCCACATGCTGCCCTGCGGGTTTCTGTATCTCTCTTGGTCTGGCACCTCACCCTAGACCTGTTTCGGCAAAGTAAACTCTTCCGGCACAGGCCTAGAGTTCGGAGCGCGCAAGCCCCACCACGACGTCAACGTAGAGATACGGCGGTGGGGTATTATTATTATTATTAAAAGCCTGTGATGTCCCACAGCAGGGCAAAGGCCTCCCTACTGTCTTTTCACTTCTCTCTGTTTAAAGCTGTTAAGGACCAGTTCCTGTTGAAGGAGCTCTTTAATAGCAAATTTTTTATTTTCAACCATCCTGTTTTGACCCCTAGTTCACTGGACTTAACAACAAATTATATTAAATATTAAATTATATAAACTCCTTTCAAGGAATACGTCGAGTTTCCCTGTCACTCTGTATTATAGTTTTTGAGTATTTCAAATACTAAGTATTTGAAAATTCCCATCATTGGATATTGCACTCAAAATATTGAAACAATCTACATTATGTAACAAAATAATCCTACTATTTAATATTATAAACGTGAAAGTTTGTATGGCTGGATGGATGGATGGAGGATGAATGTTTGTTATTCTTTCACCCAAAAACTACTGAACGGTTTTGGATGAAATTTGGCATACAGATAGTTTATAACCAGGATTAACACACTACTTTTATCCCGGTATTCCCACGGGATCGAAACCTATGCGGGTGAAACCGTGGGGCGCAGCTAGTAAATACATAGTTTGATGTTCTCTACTACCATACCTACTTATGAAAAAAACATTGATTTCTGTCTTATTGTTGTAATATAGGTATTCAACATCGATCATACTTACTTCTGACCCACTTTAATCTTAAAGTAATGTAAAATGATCCCACAATCCCATGGCTACTCTAAGCTACAATTCGCATGTCGTGATACAGCCGATTGTACCTCAGAAAGAGTGATTTACTGAGGCCCGCCCACGGCTCAGCCTCGCTCATTATATCGATTAACAAACACTATAATTACACGAACATCAGCATTTATTACCGTGTTCTCCGGAAATTAACGGCTATTTGAGGAGCAGATAAATGAAAGATAGATACGGGATAGCTTGAGAATTAATAGTTAGCTACCTGTAGTTTATTATACCCTAATCAGTAGTTAATATAAATAATCTAAGTTTTAAGGAAGTCAAACATTCTGCGAATCCAATATTCAAATTCAAATTTATTTATTTGTACACATAGGTATAATGTGGTACATGATGGTATAAAATAAAAATAAACAAGTTGTGTTACTAGGTGTTGCCTTGCAAGGCGTACAAATAGCTCAGGAATTTGAAAACTTCTATGCTAATATTCCCCTTAAAACTACTGAAGCTTTAAATTCTTCCCCCACGCTTTCTGCTGCCTTACTTAAAAGGAATGTAAAGGCACGCCCTTCGGAGCTTAGGTTTCAGCATACAAACCCCCAGGCTGTTATAAAAGCTTTTAAAGATCTTAAAATTAAATCAACAGAAGATCTCTGGGGTATGTCTGTAAAAGTATGTAGATCTCTCATCGAAACCATTGCGCCCTATTTAGCTTTCATATTCTTTCACCAGTGTTGACCAAGGAGTCTTTCCGGATCTTATGAAACATAGTAAAGTAGTACCATTGTTCAAATCCGGTGATAGTAAAGAACCCAACAATTATAAAACTGTGTCAATTCTGCCAGTTCTCAGTAAGGTGTTTGAAAACTTGATGCTCAATCAAATGTTACGTCACTTTAATAAAAATTACATCTTTCATGAACACCAGTACGGCTTTACCAAAGGGCGTTGTACCACTGACGCCGGTGTTACCCTAATGAAGAACATTTTTAACGCCTGGGAAGAAGCACAAGATGCTATTGGAATCTTTTGCGATCTCTCTAAGGCGTTCGATTGCGTAAACCATGAAACACTTCTGATGAAACTCGAGCACTATGGGATTAGGAAAACAGCACTTGACTTGTTAAGATCATACCTGAAAGATAGAAAGGTTAAAGTCCAAGTAAATGGCGTAAACTCATTGGTCTGAAATGACAATGGGTGTTCCTCAAGGTTCGATATTGGGTCCATTCCTCATTTTAGTTTATATTAATGATTTACCCCAATTACTTCAAAATCAACCGAAGATGGTGTTATTTGCAGATGACACAATCATTGATCTTTAAAATAGACCGACGCTCACAAAATCTTGACGACGTGAATAACTCTATTCTTCAGGTCCAAGATTGGTTTACGGTAAATAATTTAGTATTTAATGAAAAAAAAAACCAAATGCATTAGATTTAAATGACCTAATGTTAGAAGTAGCGAATGTGACATCATATTGAATGGCCAAAAATTAGAATTTGTTAATCAGACAGTTTTCCTAGGAATCACGCTAGACGAGAAATTACAATGGGGACCTCATATAACATCTATTGCGGGGCGGCTAAGCTCGGTCGCATATGCTGTTAGAAAGATAAGACAGTTAACAGATGAGGAGACCGCGCGTTTGGTCTATTTTAGTTACTTCCACAGTATTATGTCATATGGCATTTTACTGTGGGGTCGGGCTGCTGACATTGAATCCATTTTTATTTTGCAAAAGAGAGCTCTCAGAGCCATTTACAATCTACGTCGCCGCGAATCTCTTAGGGAACTATTTAAAAGGGTTAATATTATGACGGTACCTTGCCAATTCATTTATGAAAATATTATGTATGTAAGAAAAAATCAAAATCTTTTTAATAAAATAAGTGATAGACATAATTTTAATACTAGAAATAAAGATAAATTAGATCAACCTTTTTTCAGATTATCTAAAGTACATAACATCTTTTATGGGGTACTGTGTTAAATGTTACAACAAAATACCTTGTGAAATATTGCAATAAAATTAAAGAAAATTTAAAACTTATATTAAAATTACACTTTGTAAGCAAGGATATTACAAATTAGAGGATTATATCCAAGATAAGAATGCTTGGAAACATGCTGGTCCTGCTCCATAGGATATCTAGAGTCTAGACAAAATCAAACTGGTTGCAATTTGTTGTAATTGTATAATTTTTTTTTTTCTTTTTATAACATTGATTTACATTCTGTAATTACTTGGGGTCACACCCAGACTTATTAATCCTTATTTATTTATGAAAATCGTCTACTTTTGGAATGTTTGTGAATATGTAAGCACCATGTATCTATCACAAAGTTAATTTATATGTCATGGTTTCATTTATCCATTTTAATTCTTTTACCTATATAGTATAGTAATTTTATCTTTAGGTGCATCGTCTTCACATATAATTATATAATTAATGTAGGCAAAATATTGTAAAACATTTTAAAAGAGTAACGGTGGAGTTTCTTGCCCATTCTTTTCCATACGAAAACTACCTTTTGGAAGGGGCGACTACAATCAATTTTATTTTAATTTTATTTTTGACGTTCAAAAGTGCCGTTTATGTGCCTATTTGAAATAAATGATTTGACTTTGACTTTGACAGGCTGAATCGAATTAGTATTATTATTGCTTTGATGAGCACGGCGTTTCCTAGGACTATCTCTGAGAAGAAAGGCCGAAACAAACTCAGAGGTCTCAGTCGGGGGATTTAAAGCTACTGGCTCAGCTACGGCGCGGGCTGGCACTTCAGCGGGCAAGGGTCGGGGGGGAGAATTTACTTGAGGGCATCGCGAGGGACTTCGGCGGCGAGGTCAGAATGTCGGTAATTTGTGTTTGTGTACTGTACTGGTTGCCCTATCGCTCTCCTGGAGAAGGGTTATGGGGTCATCGGGGTCATCGAGAACATACCTTGCACGGCGAAGTTTGCTAATTTTAGAGGATACTGATTGGTCGCGGCTAGTCCCGGCCTTATATAGTGCCGCAGATAGTTCCAGAACCTTCTATTGTAGAAACATCTAGAACGTTCGAGTACATACCGGCCCCGACTGACCAGATGTCGATAGTTCTAGTAAGTTCTAGCATCGAAATTTGTACTCGATAATAGATGGCGCTACTGACTCTATTAGTTCAGCTATTCGATAATAGATGGCGCTAGTGCCTCTATTAGTTCTGCTACTCGAAACTAGATGGCGCTAGTAGTAACAAATGTCGCCATGTATCAGGCATTAAATTGTGGCGCGCAACAATATGATTAATATAACCTTGAATTTTGAAAGTGTCATGATCACGTCTTTCAAAAAATATGTGAAAAGGCACTTTACCGATTAATTAGAAATAACTAGAATAAAATAGAATAGAATTTTTATTTACACGTTACGTAATTTATCTTTTTTTTAGAGCAATAATGGCCGTTCGTATATGACATGTCAAACAAAATAAAGTACCTAAGTTTTCAGGTTACTTAGATTTTGTTTGAAAATCTCCGTCCCGGGTTTTGTTTACAAAAAGAACTTTTGTAGGAGTTAATATGATAAGTGGGTAGTCTATAAAAAACAAAGTTTGACTGATGCAGCATGGTACGAGATACATCCATGAGCATTGTCCTTTCATGGGTTTTTGCGCGGAACCCTAATTCTTTTTCTAAAATAAACTTCTTATAACATCAGCTATCTGCCAGTGAAAGTTCCGTTAAAATCGGTCTAGCCGTTTCGGAGATCAGCCGGAAAAGACAGTTTTTTTTTAATTTAATGTGTTACCTATAAGTACCGAATATACTTTCAAATGCACTTAGTAGAAAACTGTTATTTTGACATTAGATTGAATTTCATTTATTTGTAATTCCAATGTAATCCAATTTTATTTAAATAAAAATGTACAAATAAATAAAAATGTAATCCAATTTTATTTACATGTTTGTATAAATCTATAGATCGTACAAAAAATAACAGGTAGACTTAATTTTATCGGCACTTAGTGTCCCGATAAAATTAAGTCACACACTTTCTATTTCAAGGGAAGTTTGTCCATAAAATGTCGCTGAGAGATAACGTTGTTTGTGAGACCACCGCGTTATATTGACATGTGAAAGATTTTCACTTGTTTATCTGAAAGAACAACAAACTGAGCGTCCCCACGATCTGAGTAAACATAACAACTTATCCAGTTGTTACCCCAGGATAAACAACAATGTCCGACTCTACAACACTTTGGAGTGCAAAAGTTCGTAATCTTGATTCATCATTTTTTTACTGAATTGTTGTTGTTTTGGCAAAAGATAAGTAGATTTCAAAGCTGTCGACATTCCTAACGATAAATATTCGCAAATGATTCGGTTCATGTTACGATATTGTCTGATCTCTATCTTGATTGAAAACTCTAGGAATCATTATCATTATTAATTTATTATACCTTCTTACAAAGCCTCTGAATTGAGTGGCAGTTGATTGATCTTCAATCAAATCAGTTCGATAAATGAACAGTAAATTGTTCGATTGTCCTCATTCTGTAGGTATCGATAGCGCGTCACGTCACTATGACGAAGGTTGGGCCGTTTGTATCGAGCGTTGAAACGAGATATCGATATGGAGGGTGGTCGTTTATCTCTGTCGTATTGTCGTGGTTGCGGCTATCGGTCGCCACTCGGTAGTGCTCGGTGGTAGAGTTGCGCAAGCGCAGGCGGTCAGGCGCGCGAGGCCGCCACTCGGCCTCATTCTCGTTAGGTACGCAAATGTCAGGATCAAGGCCGCTTTATGAACATTCAAGAATTTATTCAATCTTATTCATGTTTAATATTTTGTTTTCAATACATTTGATAAGCCTGAAAATAACTTGAAGAACTTGAGTCATAAATAAGTACAAAATCACACCAATAGTACCTACCAACATTCTAAATTTAACTTACGTCTACCCATAGAGTGGATTTCCAGCTGTTTGCCTTCACAGGAACTCGCTAACATTTATTTATTCCGACGTCTCTCTTTCGTGTGAAAGGTCAACCGTTAATCCAATGAAATCAGCTATTGTTTTGTTTTTCCTCTGAAAGCAACAGGAAGTCTCTTTTTCTGCACAGCTACCTCCGAATCTATTCGATTATTTGTTCACATAATTTTAAAGGTGTCTGCACACAGCGGGCGGGGCGGGGCGGGACGGGACGGCGACGCGGCGCTGGCGCGGCGGCAGTGTTTATTATATATACTCTTTGGTTCACACTGCGGGCGCGATCACGTCCCGTCCCGCCGCGCCTTTCTTTCATCAAAAAAGATGTTGAGCGATTCAGACATGGAATCGCTATTGCTCATAGTTGCGCTAGCTAAGAAAAATCAACGTAAACGGAAATGGGTGCATGAAATAAATCAAAAACGCGCTCGTACATTACAACTGCTCAGCGTCGCGTCGCCGTCGCCCGCTGTGTGCAGAGACCTTTATGTAACGTCACCGAGAAAGATTTCTTAATAATAACAAAGATTTTCTTTTTCTTGAAAATACCATCTTTTCTGTCAAGGATGGATTCCAAACTTCCTTTTTACGTCTCTTAGTGCTGATTTCTCCAACACCAGAAGGTCAATTAGTAGATAATTATCGTGCAATATGAAAAACATAAGACCGGAATGCGGTGACAGATCTTTATCGCATGAATATTTTGAAATTTTGACAGTTCTTCCATACAAAAACTGTCAGACGTCCATTTTATTCCACGAATAAAATTATCGGTCAATTGAAAAATGAGCCCTTAGAAGTGGAAACAAAGTAGCGATTCCTAACAAAGTAACATTTTCATAATTAAATGATAAATTATTTTATTTCTGTAAGTAGGTTGTTACAAACACTTTTACATGTCAATCATATTTTAAAAACTAGATGAGGTGGACGTTTCCTATCTGACTACTCTGAGTAGAAAGGCCGAAACAAACTCAAAGGTCACAGTCTCTTTTAAAGTCCAGACATAACCTTGGTCAGATAATAATCATACCTACTGCCTGCCTAACCTTTTCCCTAGTATTTTGGGTCTTCCAGTCTAACCGGATGTAGCTAAATACCAGTACTTTACATAGAGCCACTGCCGATTAAGACTGGTTGTCAGATTTTCTCTAGAACTTCTGACTACCCGTAACGACTGTCAAAGATCTGAACTGCTAAACGTGCTTTCCGAAGCACGGAGGGATCTTGCTATATAATGCATGGCCACCCATCCAAGGGCCGACCTCGGCAAGCGTTGCTTAAACTTAAAGATTGATCCGTGCGGCTGTTTTTATTATTATAAACATGTTCATACACTAAATACTTATTCTTGGTAACTAGTGGTCAAAGTACAAAGCAACCAGAGCGAGGCACCTAATGATGTCCTTTGTTGAGCAATCAATATTGCATTATCGTGTAGCTACGATTTAAATTGGTACCACGCCATGTTGTAACTGGCAACATCTGTATTCTTTTCAATTTGCCCGAGACACATAAAAGCTAGACCGTAAAGCCTGCCATCTTATTGCCTGTTACTGCTTTGTAGTTTATACAGAATAAACCACATAAAATGCTATTAGTACTTACTTTTTAGGGTTCCGTACCCAAAGGGTACCAACGCAACGGGACCCTATTACTCTAAGGCTCCGCTGTCGGTTTGTAATCTTTTGAACCATAAAATAGGTAGACACTTAAAATTTTTACTACTACTATGCCCGCTATAACAAAAAATAATAAAAATAAAATATAATTAAAAACTAAAGGGAGTCATACCAGAAACGTGTTTAGTGTTTAATATTGTACGGTGGTAGTGAACCCTTCGTATGCGAGTCCGACTCGCACTGGCCGCTTTTTGCCGTTGATACAGCCACAGACAAAGTGCTACTCAATTTTAATGAGTCTTAAAAGGCACTGTTGAACACAAACATTATCTAACACGCTGTCAAACTCATGTTAACTACTATGATTGTATGTGACCGAAATAACAGATTATATTCAACAGATAAAATGAGTTTTCTGAAACCCCTAATTGCGTAACACACTTTCAATCACAATCTGAATAATTATGAAGGATAATCCTTTGCTTCATATATTCGAAAAATTTGTCTGCTCAACAACGTAAATATCGCAATGAATGTTGTTGAACTGTCAAAATGAAAGCCATTGCCACTGTTATTGTGTTACGCAATTACCCCAGAGGGATAAAAAATCAGCTGCATTCAACAGCAAAACACCACTTGCAAGGTTAAGGTTTCTAGGAATATAAAAATAGATAAACTTTTTAGAAATAAAACTAGAACAAAATATGTAGCAACGCTCGCATTTATTCGATCAATAGCAATTAGTGGTCTCTTAAATTCGGCACATTATCATTCGAAGCTATTATCAATTGTTTGGACATAATAAGTTGTATGCCAGCCAGAACTACCGGTGCGTATCGTTCACTAAATCGTAAATTTCACACGTACACCATTTACCTACAGTGATAGCAACAAAACGGTGAAGGAAAACATCGTGAGGAAACCGGCATGTCCTAGAAAAGACATGTGACAGCTACCAACCCCCACTGGGCCCGCGTGGTAGATTACAACCCAAGCCTGTGTCCCAGCAGTGGGAACATTTTAGGCTGATTATGGTAGTAACAGGGTATTTCCCGACACAGTAATAAAACAGTGACTTTATAATCACTTTTAAAAATAAATTTAGCACTTATCAATTTTCCTCTCTCTTCCTACTCGAGAAGCTTAACAAAATCCGTATAAATAGAATCTTAGGCTATTTCACGCATATTTTCCGCCGTCTCAAGAGTAATTAAAAAGTTTCCCTCGGCAAAAAGCGACGTGTGAAACGGCCATTACAACCAAACTGTCGATTGACCCGACACTGCCGTAATACAAACAATTTCTTACCGAAATAGCTGCAACGATCATCGAGCTTCAATTATTAAGTACAAAAAAACAAGCATTTAATTAACATCTACTTGAGCTATTAATACAGTATTTTAATATTCAGACTTTAAATGCAATTATGAAAACGTGAAATATAAAGTCGCATGGATGGACTGCCGGCAGAGCGCTCTAGCGGGCAATAAAGTAAAACTAACATTTAATTAGTTCCAATTACCGCGGGCGTCTTAATAGCCTGCGTTATTTATTGTACAGTGTCCATAATACTTTAAATAATAACTTAAGCTTGTTCTACAGTTATTCGAGTCTGCTGGTTGGATGTTTACACAATGAGAACTAGTTTTTGTTGCCAACTTCGACTTGCTTGTCAGAATTGATTGACTTTAAGTTTATATAGACATCGTGAAAGTGAGGAAACAATAGAGAATTTAGTTTGATGAAAGTTCTAGACTATATTAAATATACATTGTTTTTCTATCGTAAGCAATCATAATAAATAAATTATTTATTTTACACGTTTTTAATGCTGAATATAGATCTTTTAGGGTGACATCCTTCCTGCAATTATTATTTGTACTCTATGTCATGAATATGATGATTTGTCATTCGCAAAAATTTTAATGACAATCTATACAATATATATTACATAATACCTAAACAAAATCGCGCTGTTAGATTTTCAACACTCGACTCAGCACTGAAAATTTTAAATCCAACAGCGTATTTTTATTTAGGCATTAATTTAGGTGTCGTCTAGAGTTAGTGAAAACGGGCATCAGTACCTATTTGTTTTTACAAAATAACACTAACGAAGGTCTAGAAAAACATGTAGGTATTTATAGAGACGCGTGACGCAACAACGCGCCGATCTTATTGATTCAACTTTTCTCAGACAAAAACCTAAGTCGCGTCCTATTTAAACAGTTATAATTTTTATTGTCTGTAAAACCTAACAACGTCTGGCCACTGTATACTCCGAACAGTAATTACACACGCAAACACAAAGGACTAAACCGTACCTACTCAATAAAAAACGTCAACAGCGGTCACTATGAATAATTTTAGTAAATACTTACTCATATCGTTATTTTAAGTTGCGACCTAGAAAACACTAACAACACTCTACATACACTCATTCATAAATTCTTCGTAAAAACTCTATTGGCCTGTTTCACCAGCTTTTGTCAAGTTCAGAGGGCCCAGACAAGTGGCAATCGCTATCGCGTTTCGTATCTCTACGACTTTACACAAGCTTTCAACAGGCTTGACATAGTATAATATAGCTTTTTGGTAGCTTATGTCAATCCAATACATTTTTGACATTTCCACCATCGTTATCGCTGATGTCATCGTACTATCGTAACACCATCGTCATCGTTATCGAGAATGTCACTCCCTCTGGTAATCTTTTCTGGAAAATATATTCATTCACATTCTGATCAATTTTTATTTATTATGGTAACACGGGCATCGTGAAACAGGCCCTATGCATCGTATTTTTATGATATTCGTATGTATTTTCGTACTGTCCCATCTATCAATGACAAATACCCACGCGAATTACCTACTTTCAATCCGTTCCAAAGTTAAGTGCCGCAGGCTACTACAAAATAAGTTGGGCGTTGCGTGGGCTAACACCTACATGGAGTCACATAATTAATTATTTAGACATCCTCAAGATTGGTATCTGTCACTAAATTATCTTTTGTTATATAAAAAAGTGGACACGCTTTTTAGCACATTACGCATAATTATAATTATTCCACTTTCCCCAACATCGGATAAATAATGTGCTCATTGTTCAGAATGCAAAAAATATTGCAGTTAAATATTGTAGTGTTACGTATCAAAAGAAGTCTACTTTATTTGAACTGTCAACTTGAGAAGTTTTTATATAAAGTAAAATAGATCAGTAGGTCAATGGGTATGCTATGCCGAATTAATTGGACTCCGGTCTCTACCGCCAAACAAAACGGCCCTACCTACGACAAATCGATACTTTGATAATCACAACAAGTTATATTATAGCCTACAAGGTTCGTTTGTTTACGCATTGTAAATATAATTTTCTTTCCATAGAAGCCTAAAGGAAAAACATTCAGGCATTTCACTAAATATTTTATCGATTTCATTAACATACCGTCGATGTTCATGATATTGGCATCTATATTTTCAGCTTTCTAAAAATAAACACGTCAATATCAGGTTTCATGAAGGGTATTCAGGACTCACAGTTGAGCGGCGCGAGTGTGTTTAGGGCATGTAAACTTGAAAGTATTTATATACCTAGGTCCTTTATTTCGTCTTCATATTTCATGAAGCTTCATATTGTTTATTATCTAGGTAAATTAGCTCTGAAATGTCTCAGGTAAAGGAAATGATGTCTGAATTTTAGATCGTGCTATGTTCAGCAGTAGCCACTGCTGCTGACTAAGAACACTCTCTGATCTAGAAAACGTCTTGCTCTTCAATCCATCTCGGCCGTGTTGGTTAAAACTGAATCCGATAGTGATGTGTGCGTTTGTTATCTTTCGCGGACTCTGCGGACCGTCTCCTGGCGGCTGCATATACCGCCAGCTTGGAAGGCGAAGGCAGGCTGGAGTCTCTAGGACGGACTAAGGATTCCCGGGACTCTGCAGCTGGGAGGGACGCGGATGTCGGCACTGAGGGCAGCTTGCGGACTGTGTCGTATGGTAGAGGTGAGCTGCGTGACGCCGTTGACGCGATGGAGCCAGAGCCGTCCGAATCCTAAAACAAATTGGTCCTTTAGAGCTACTGAAATAACATAAGAATCAAGAACTTGATACTCCTTAACTTGCTTGCTTTGGGCAGCTTGCCATCTAAGGAGTGAGTTAGGTCAGACACGAGACAGTGCGTCATCGTAGTACACGTGGCTCTCTCTTTTTCAATGTTAAAATATCTTAGAGCAACAGCTTGTCGAGAAAACGCTAAACAGATAAACCTAACGGAGTTACGGACATCTTACTGTGCTTGTGGTCGACAATGTAAGATCTAGCATATAACATTTCATCGAGGGCCTAGATGAAATGCCATATGCTACTTCTTGCATTGTCTGCCGCTCTGGAGTGCCTAGATTCTAGACACTCCAGAGCGAAGAGACCTAGCACTAGGTATATTCGTTCAGAGAGAACTAGCACTATTTTAATTCAGTTTCTGAATAATGCACTCGTATCTGGAGCAATGTACTAACAATACCTACTGCTAACATTATAAAGCGATAAATTATAATCATGTTGTTACCATAACGCGGCCTTGGCTTAGTACAGGGCAATGACATCAATGTACGCACCGAGCTTTGGCGAACTAAATTTAGTTTTACCTTCTACAACACTAGGAGGGATTTGTTAATTTCATTGAATCTTTAAATAGAACTAATCTTTATTTACGCTTGTGTACATTGTCACAATTTGTGGCTGAACTAAAAATAGAGCAGACAGAGAACTATAAATAAAAATATTGATAGATGTGCGATAGAAAATGATGTATGATGATGTGGATTAAAATTGCACTCTAGTTCTTAGAAGTCATTCATCATTCGTTATTGAGTGAAGAAATTGATCCATCGTTCACTTGTCGAGACACGAGTGCAAGCGAGTGTCGCCTGCACCTGTACCCACCGGTACAGGTGGAGGCGACACTCTCTAATCACCCACCTGGATACTACGTAAACATCGCTTCCACTTTAATAATTAAGTGACTAGGAAGACAACTAGTGTTACAACTCGAATCGTTTCTTGGTATAAAGTCGTCAACAAAGCGACAAATAATAATAAAAATAAAAAATAAAATAAAAAATGTAATAATAAAATAAATGACGTGTCTATCTCCATCAATACCTATTGGAAATTGTAGCGTTGTGGAATCAGAACCAGAGTGTTAAACAAACTCAATCCAGTGTTTTAATCAAAGTTTTACTTCAGCGACTCCGTAGAGACGGTGAAATGAAAGAGAAACCATGAATAATTGCTAAGTAGGGCAAAGAAATTGTTAATTACATAAATTACTCAGTTAGTACTTGGTCAAACCCTAAGCTATTAGCTTACACCTTGCAGCCTTAACTCGACTTAGTCGACTTCAACATGTTCGGAAGAGGCTAGGCAGGTGATTGCTAGCATTCATCTATGAAAAATAAATGAAGTGATATTGCATTCTCTTCTAAAATTTAGAAGTATTGGAACCGTGCACCTTAACTCTGACCTTTAACATTAAATACAATCTTTTTTATAATAAAATCTTAAGAGGCGGACTTAATGCCATAGGCATTTTGTACCTTTGGGTGATGCAGAGACAAACAGTGGTAGGTGCTATTGTAAAAAATTGAGGAATAAATATTTTTAAATATAAAGGGACGCGAAAACCTATTAAAACTGTAAATATAATATACTCGTATATAGGTAAGGTACCTAATTATCCTTGAGGCGGCTCCTTCCCAATCTAGGGGGACCAAACGCCTCCTGCCGGAGGCTCTATGCGGGGGTCGTGCGGGCCATGGCCCTTTACGGGGCACTGGTATGGGCGCGATCTTTGAGGCGGCGACCAGCCCGCCGGTTGATCGCGTCCCAAAGGGTCATGGCTGTCCGGCTCATTCGAGGATACCGCACGGTCTCCGCTGAGGCGGCGAGCCTCCTTGCCGGATTGCCGCCATGGGATCTGGAGGCCAAAGTCCTCGCCCACATATGGGAGTGGCGAGAGGAGGCAAAACGCCGGGGCGTTGCTCCGCTGCCGCGAGAAATCACGGCACAGCGGACAGAGCTCCGGCGGGATCTCATAGCGGCATGGAGAGTGAGATTGTCGCAACCCAGCGCTGGGCACGCCACAATTGCGGCGATAAGTCCCCTCTTTGAGGAGTGGCTAGAGAGGTGCCACGGCGCCCTCACCTTCCGCCTGACGCAGGTCCTCACCGGACACGGTTGTTTCGGGAGGTTCCTGTTCAGGATAAAGCGGGAGGAAACGCCAGGGTGTCACCACTGTGGGGATCGCCCGGAGGACACGGTGGAGCATACGGTGGAGGTCTGCCCGGCTTGGGCGGGACCCCGCCGTGTCCTCTTGGCGGCGATCGGCGGCGGCGACCTCTCGCGTCCGGCCCTCATACAGGCCATGGTCCGGAGCGAGAGTGAATGGGAGGCCGTCACCTCCTTCTGCGAAGCAGTAATGCTCGCGAAGGAGGAGGCGGACCGCGCGAGGGAGAGGCAATCGCTGCACCCTCGCGCTCCTAGCCGCCGCAGGAGACGCCCTGGACGGGAGTCAACAGCCGACTCCCGGCCACCGTAGGCGCGGGCTTGCGGGCGGCGAGCTATGGGCAGCTCGCCGCCCGGTAAGGACCAGGCCCGGGTCGACGGCGCGTTGTGTTCCACGCGCGCCTCAAAGAGCTGTCAGCACGAACTGACGGGGTCCGCTAGGGCCGATGCCGCCGGGGCTGCGGGTTGTTCGAAAGAGATACCGTGGCCCCTGGCACAGGCAACTGAAGGAACACGGGTGGGTTTTAGTCAGTAAAAGTCTGACACTCCCTTCTGCTCCGCCCAGAGCGGGAGGAGTCATTTGATGATTTCCCACCCAGAAAAAAAAAAAAAAAAAAAAAGGTACCTAATTATATATAAATATAAGCACAAATCCTATCCTACTAATACTATAAACGCGAAAGTTTGTATAGATGGATGGATGGATGGATGGATGTTTGTTACTCTTTCACGTCAAAACTACTGAACAGATTTGGATGAAATTTGTCACATAGATAGTTTATAACCAGGATTAACACATAGGATACTTTTTATCCCGATATTCCGACGGGATCGAAACTTATGCGGGTGAAACCGCGGGGCGCAGCTAGTAAATATATATAAATACACGAATATACTAAAACCAAATAAGGCAAACAATGGGAAAACACTTAACTTTTAAACTTCGGTTCGTGGTTTCAACGTATACCTTCAGGACTCTTTAAGTAAATATCTCCTGCTTCGCGGTCAGCCAAAAGAGTGGGTCTTTTGGCTATATAACAAAATATGTTATCAACCAGACAAAATGAACTTAGTGTGGCGAATATGGGGAAAACTTGAGTGCACTGTGTGTAGGTATAATCAGAAGTTGTAATTTTCCGGCTGGCAACAATAAGGATAATCACAACAACTTCCCCTACCTACAAGGTCTATTTTGATAGCTTCGAGTTTTACAGAAATACATCATATTATATAACACGACATAAATATACTTAACAATGGGACCATGTGTTTAAAATAAGCGATAGCTCATGAAGTTTTTATTTGCCAAGTATCGTAAAAAATCTAGGGGAAGGAAACTCGGCAAAGGTATGGAGTTTAGTAGTTGATCCAACGTTCAGATAAGTTCAATAAGATTAGTAAGATTAGTAACAACACACTAAGAGAATAAATAAATGAGTAATAATATATAAAAACAAATACTTTTGTTAAAAACAGATAGAAAGGACATATAATAATATCGAATAATAAGAAAAACCAAGAGAACCGCTCTTCCTGTCTCCTATTTATTTAAAATGTTGCTGCGCCCGGCAGGGTCCATACCTAATTGATTCTATTGATTTATACTTAACACCTGTATGTGTACATTATGGATGCAATAAAGATTAATTGAATTGAGATATTTTTGACGAGACCTCATTAGAGGTCTCGGAAACATCCGACGACCTGATAAGAGAAGAAATATCTTTTTTTTTTAATTTATTCAAAATCTGTATAAAAATAACATATAATAAATCTGCCAAACTGCAAAATAGTTTGTTGCATCTACAAGTGCATAATTAGAATGCCATATCTTACGAACCTCTCTGTATTCCCTACATTTAAATTGCTTCACCTGTTCCCTACATTTCGAATGCCTTACCTTACGAGCATCTTTGTTCCCTACATTTCAAATGCCTTACCTTACGAGCATCTCTGTGTTCCCTACAGTTCGAATACCTTACCTTACGAGCATCTCTGTGTTCCAAGCGGTCGTATCTTGTATTCCTGGCAGAAGGTTTCCGGGGCGGACGGGGCAGGGCGGAGGGCGGGGGCGGCAGACTAGAGGACCGCGTCTGCTGTGAGGCGCGGCCTTGCCGCTCCAACAGCAAAGCCTCCTCGCCTCGCCCCCCGCCGCCACGTGCACCGACTGTGCCCAGACCAGGGAAGCAGCATAGACCACGCTGTGGAGGTAAGAAGCTTATTAAGTACGGTCATATTCACGATCAATTTTTGAATGACGTTAAATCATTAGTAAGTCATAGCAATGTAATTCGTTATCTCATTGTAATCAAGTATCAATTAGAATAATTGTTGTGAGTTTGATTAAACTCTCGGCCATCACTCTAATTTATACCTTTACCGAGCCGAGATAAAAGTTACATTAAGTACAATGACTTACTAATGGTTTTACGTCGATCGGGAATGTTCTACTTTATGTACTTAAGTTGAATGAATTTATTACAATAAAAATATAGAATTATTGATTGATTACTTGCTGTCTTGTCATAATTCTACGTATTGTTTTTGTATGTTGATCTAAACTCTAATGATTCCTGCCTATTTTAATTGAAATAGTTCAACACTGGTTCCAGTGAGACATGTCATTATATTTATAATTCGCATGCTTAATGGAATACTGACTTAAATAAAAAAAGACGATTTATTGGGAAATGGCAAAAGATCTTGCTATGAGGACTTATCCTACTTGTTGATGCATAAAAATAAAACTGATTTACCTATATTAATCATGAATGCTTGTATTTTGAACGTCTATGATTAACTATTGATGAGATCTGAGTAAAAAAAAAACGGAAATCACATCTGACCTATCTACTAATGGGTGGGTCAGTGTTCCATTAAGCGTGCGATTATATATGTTATTATTTTTATAGCAAACTTATTCTTCGCCAGTGTTAACTGTGACCTAAAAACTGAAATACCTAGTAGTAGACCCAATTATTGTGAATTACGCTATGTTACAAAAGCCTTAACATTTTATTGAATTTATTATGGCCATGGCGCAGGCGAGGTTTTTACAAATGCGAAACAGTCATCTTCTATCGTTTGGCGTTATTTCTACAGATTGAGGTGGCCCGCGGTGTTATTGCGTAACACATATAAAATGACAATTGACTTTGACAATTCAGCCACATTCATTGCGTCCTTTACGTTGCTGAGCACACGAATTTTTCAAACCTATGAAGCAATGGATTAGGAATGTCCTTCAAAACTGTCAGATTGTGATTGAAAGCGTGATACGCAAATAGGGTTCTGCTCACTTTTCACTCAGACAATTTAGTACGAAACGACCCCCGCACTGGAATAGATACCCAGCACCTACTTCCTTTAAAGATTTCTTTGGCAAACCCATGGCAGATTTTAACATACAAAATAGGCAAGAGCCGCGCCTCCTGATGACGTAACTAATGCATACGTTGTTCTGTTTACCTACTTGTTTGCTAAGACTTGACCATATGATAATATGACCGCTTTAACAACATCAATATAAAATACTTTACACATTCCGTGAATAGAAAATCTTGTAATAACTAGGGGATGCGCGAAATAAGAATTGACCTCAAATGTCACGACTCCACGAAATAATCATTCGATAGGGTAATTTGGACTTAGAGAGTTGTTTTATGATTATAATTCTGTTAATACATATTTGTTGCGGTCGCGAATCATGTTTTGATCAACATACAACGTGATACTGACCTGGAAATTGAAAAAAAACGTAAAAAAACGCGGGAACATTTTCGCCTTAAAGATGGTCTAAAAATAAATTGGGTTCACGTGTGGTAACACTGTTACCGAGTTAATGAACTGCCACAATAGAACAATACAAACGCCAATAATTAGTGATTCTTACCTCATTGCGGAAGCGGCGCTGCTCGAAGAAAGTTATAACGTGACCACTCTAGTAAGACCACTCCAATTATAAATATACAAGGTTTTATTCAGCCAAAGAAATTACTAAGGAACCATTTATAGTCTAAGTCCGCCATTGGCCAAGCAAAATGCTGTATCTAAATCTGGCCAAAGTAGATTGTATGCCCGTGTATCAGAAATGTGTACAAGGCTGTGGGTACAGACCATCAAACCCCAGCTGCCCCATACATTTGGGTCGAGTAGGTATTGCTTTTTTGTGGGACAACTTGATTATTTTTTTCTCGATCACGATGAAAACTCTTGAAACTCTTTAGTCTCATAGAAAAAGTGTTCAGATTGATAGTCTGTACCACACCCTTAAATATGACCACACATTTCTGATACACGCTGTTAAAGTTTTGTGTAAAAATTATTAACACAGATTGAAACTACTCTACAGAGTATGTCAACAAAGTCGCTCTGTAATATAGTGTGACCCAAAGTTATCAGTCAAATAACACTTGATAAAAATGTTAAGTGAAAGAAATATCAGTAATATGTATAGGTACTTGTGTGAGATTGAAAGTGGCCTATTTAGAGCAGACTTGTTATAAAAACAGTGTCAGTAGGCTATCACTGCAACACTCCAAACAAAAGCGAATACATTAATGTTAATAATTATTAAGAAGAGGCAAATTGTTGATTGTTCATTTTCTCCTTTAATTCGGGGCAAAATCTTACACCCGGTTTCTAAAAGGCCTATTAAGTTTCTGAATAACTAATCTAATATCTAATCCGCAGATTAAATGCTGAGATTAGTTGCCGGAAATAACAAAAGTCGATCAAAGCACTTTACATCATATTTGACAGCAAATTAATATTTGACCCGACATGAGCTGTGGGGTTCGTACCATCGGAATAATAAGCGTGAGAGAAGAGAGAGTACACCCTGTGCCTGTACACACTTATGCACTATAATATCTCCCGCGTCGATGGCCCCGAGATTGGCCGCCATGGCCGAAATTCGGTCTGGAGGACTATGAATAGCCTTTCAGAAATCGGTGGTTAAAAACACTGCGAAAGCCTCTACATGTTAGGAACAGCCAATAAAACATTAAAACCACAACAAACAAAACATGATGTTTATTCTAAAACATGCTTCTAAAAATATGATTAATATTACATCGAATACATCTTACAAAAATATATCTGTATACAATTCCTTAGTACTTAAACAATAAAGCCTCGGGAATAACGGCGGATATAATATGTATAAACAGTTTTCATTATAAGGCCTGCTGTTATTATAAGGTCAAATTAAATGAACTGGCAAAACTTCACGCACGTGTTGAGATTATAAAAACCTTTTTTTTTGTTGTTTTGTTTAATTTTGGCGCCACAACAAGGTTACGGCGTGCGGACGAAAACTACACGCCGTGACAAGGGATAGACGCTTCTGTCACAGCAATGTCATAAGGGTAGATATGGATCGACTGCCGCGAAATGCGGCCACCATTTAGAATTTTAATTTGTTTCCTTTTGTTTATTTATATTGTAAAAGAAAAGTAAAGGACAAGTAACTCTATACTTTCATTATGTATGTTACCCTTTCACGCCTAAATCACAGAACGGATTTCGATAAAATTTGGCAAGGAGATAGATGACATGACATGGGCTACTTTTTGTCCCGGTAGCACGTTTCCGTGCGATAATTTCCGATTTCCACGCGGGTGAAGCCGCGGGCAGAAGCTAGTTATCCATATGGTTTAATTGACAAAGGTCCATGAAAGACTCAACAATCATGATTCGATATCGATACGCACCGCGTGAAGTAACGCCTCTTAATTTAATTGGATCATATAAATTTAACACACTTTCTGACAATACAAAATGTGTTAATTATTATTGATCACTAAAAAAGATGTCTATTTTCGTTCGTCGTTCGTTTTTACAATCTGTTCAAACTCCGCGTCGTATAATGGCTCGATTCTTATGTTCTAAATTTTCTCAAGCACCTGTTACTCTACATAACATTGGTAATTATAACACAATATACTCTGTCCACTAGGTTAACCGTTTTTTGACAGATCGAACTAGTGAGAAATGATATATTTTTTGTCAAAACTGATACACGCACGGTATTATAATGTCTGTAAGACGTCATAAATAAGATAATTCAATAAGATTAGGCAGTTTAACAATTTCTTTTATACGCATTTTTAAGTTAACATTTACGTAATCTGGAATAGTAACGTTCTAAGGCAGCTGTCAAAAAACGGTTAACCTAGTGGAGAGAGTATAGGCATTCATTATCTAAATAAATGAGATTTACAATAGGAAATAATTTTCCGTAAACTATAGCTGCATGAGTTTTAGCCTATAAATACAACACGGTGTTTTAGGGACATAAGCAGCAGTGTATGTAGGAGTAAGATCTTCCTAATCAACGCTTTACAAAGATAAAATTATGTTAGGTGAATCTCTTAGTAATCACACGGCTTTGCTTATGCGACACCGTCTTGAGGCAACTTAGAACTGACGAGACTAACTTCTTATTTTCTAAAGATACAATAGACTTGTCTTGTTTAATTATAGGAACAAAATTCAACTTGCAGACCTATAATCAAAACAAATATAATTTCAAATCCCTTAGTGTTTTTTAATCCACTATAAATACAAAAAAAAATAACGTAATTCTTATCTCTATGTTCATCTTAAGGAGTACATTTCATAAATGGGCCGAAAAAAATAATATTATAGGTACTAACTTTGGCATATTTTTGTGACAAATGCCTCTGTTTTACTTCTATATAAAATCAGAATCACACGAATATCATAAGAAGTAATTATCATTATGTTGTTACCATTTCACCTTGTACAGACGCCAGAACATCCAGCTAATACAATCTGTCAAATTTAATAGATTTTCAACTTTATCGCGAAAGCATTAAAGTTCAAGGTTAATTGGGAAAATTTGACAGTTTCGGGTATCTTAATGTGCTGGCGTCTGCACAATATTTATTACAAAAAGCCCTATATTTGAATAAGAACATGTCACCACTGTGCTCAGTTTTTTTTAATAATTTTATTATATTATGGCAATGTATAAAAAATTTTTATTTTGGCAAGTATGATTCTTTGTCAAAGCTTGCTGTTAAAAGTAAATCATTTTTTAACAGTACAGCACCCTAATCGCGTAACACGCTTTCAATCACAATCTGAGAGTTTTGAAGGACATTCCTAATCCATTGCTTCATAGGTTTGAACAATTTGTCTGCTCAACAACGTAAATAACGCAATGAATGTTGTTGAACTGTCAAAATGAAAGCCATTGCCACTGTTAGTGTGTTACGCAGTTACTCCGGAGGACAGCAGTACCTCTTTACAATTTGAATGAGAAACTAAGCATAGTGGTAGTTCTAGGTCCATATTAATAATTGCCTCTTGTTTCAGACCTACCAGTCGTTTATCAGAAAAAATAAAAAAATCAAATCTTCTAACAAGTCGCAAAATTGAGGGCAGTTTATTAATACAGACTTTTCATTATAATAACTTAAAATACCGACACAATAACTTTACATTTATCCTTATAAGACTAGGTTGCTACTAGTGGAGTGTAAGAAAACAATTGTAAATATATATTTACGGAGATTCTTATCAGCTATGTGGCACCGACACACTCATGGTTAAGACTAAGACACAGTTAAAGGCACATCATTTAACTAATGTTCAGACTTCTACTGTCTTTGATCAGCACCCTAAATTGTATAACACACTCCATAAGAAAATCTCTTTGATGTTGACAGTTCAACAACATCCACTGCGCTGATTCTGTTACCGTTAATATGGACTTTAAAACATACGGCGCAATGGAAAGGAATTGTCATTAGGAGTATGTTACACAATTTTATTAGGCTGCAGGTTAGGGTGAGGTAAACACTTGGAATAAAATCACACGGAACACAAAAACGAAGCGTTGTTCGTGATCATTTGTACATCGCCGGAATGTTTGTGTGAGTAAGCGGAATCCTACGAGTTTAGGAATGTTTATAATCGCCGGATACTTGCAAGAACTTGCAACATGTAGTTTGTTTTGATAAAATTGCGTAGTTCGAGAGATCTGTTGAACTGTCGATTCGATTATAATTTCGAGACTTTTATATCGGTATATTCGTTTTCGAACGTAGTGATTATATATAGTATTTGACAATGCCCCTAAAAAGGTCAGTGAATTGCCACCTTTTTTAAATGGTTCAACCCCCGCGTTGGCATTCGCACGGAGTAGTCTCTGTCAGATTCTCATGACACATTAGATCATAATATTATTTTCGTAATGAATATATTATTGGCTGTTTTTTTTCAGTAGCCGATTTATCAGTGTTATGAGATTTGGCTAGCACACATTTGAGTGTGCCGCACAATTCTTTTTTGTATGGCAATGTGATGTGCTACGGCCCGATGCGGCTGAAATGTGAGCTACACTGCTACAAAGATCTTTTACCGGGGCGCTGCTAAACAGTTGTGCAAAAAAACAAGATGGCGGCGTTAGTTCCAATTTTGGCCACGCGCCAAAAGGAACTTGTAGCGCTATAGCCTTTACTGATCAGAGGGGCAATTCTCGTAATTTTAAGAACGTTCACAGTCTGATCTCAGTGTCAATCTGTTAAAAATACATTTTGACAAGTTTTTGACATTTATTTGTCGCCGAGATGAGACTGTGACTAGATTTCGAACGTTTAAAATTACGAGAATTGGCCTTCAGGTCTCCTGAATCGGCTCAGTAAGACTATTGTATGGTTTGGGCAAGTGTGTATAGAATGTGTGTCAGTAGTAGTCGCGGGTGGCATGCGCGATCTGCTCGGGCGTCATGTAACTCACGGCGGGCACGGGCGGCCGCTCCAGGCGCGACTCTAGCGCCGCCAGCTGTTCGTCTAGTCGGAGAGATGTACTGTCGAAACCGCAACCTGCGACATAAAATTCGCGTTAATCTACGGAGTCGGTCATAGATAAGTCAAATTACATAAAGATTCGCTCCGCTGCGTGCAGATGTTTCAATAAGCCAACTGCGCATCCAAAGTGAATCATGGACTCTTACAGCAGGGCAATATTTGACAAAAAGTGAATTGTTAAGCGATTTTGAACCATGTGCTGTGCAACTGTTGTTGTCACCTTGAACTGCGCCTAAACTGCACTGCAAACGGTTACGATATGGCCCTGTTCGCTGTTGCACTCAGTTATGTGTAGTAAATAAGTTTGATATTGTATATTTTTCTATTTTAAACATTTTCCACAGTCACGTATCGTCTGGCTGTGAACCAGACTTTCTCTTAACATCACCACAATTATAATAAAGAGGTTTTAATCGGTGGGTACATTACAATCGTCATTGTAAGTTAGAAAGACATCGCTACTAACCGCTGGAGTTGTCGTTATGCGGGGAGTAGTTTCTCCGCGCGAGGTGGCGGAAGCGACCAGACACGCTGCCGCTGCCTACGCCCTCCGCGCTCGAGAACGATGCACCGGACGATAGACCCACTGGAACATACACAACACAATCAATTGATACGTCCAAACACGAAAGTTCAGTGCAGGTCATTAATAGTCCTCCAGACCGAATATCGGCCATGGCGGCCAATCTCAGCGGAGGCGAGCCATCGACGCGGGAGATATTACAGTGCTGGCGTGTGTACGCAGACACAGGTGCACTCCCTCTTTCCTCACTCTCACAGTTCGTTGGGGGATCCCTCACTCGCTGAGAGAGATCAGGCGCAGGCCACACGGCGACACGTGCGCGAGAGGCAAGCGCTATCACACCGTTGACTTCCAACCTCCGGGCTGTTACTGAAAATTTCCTAATGGAATAACGAATGCTCAGCAGTTGCGCTCGCGACCACTAGACCAACGGAGCAGTCAATGTCAAGGCAGGTGATTAAAGTAGTGACAAAGCACACATGACCATTTGGACAAGTTTTTGCCCATGATCATGGGGGTAGTGGTTACATTTTCTGAACACAATGTTTCCATTACTGGAACTCAGGCCTCCTCTTTGAATGAATGAATTATATATTTGCCAGAATGTAGGTACATATCGCATGGTTTTACTATATTCGACTATTCAGTTGTGCAGATACTTAAGTCACATGCATAATACAATCAGGGATTTCAGGCCGTGATCCTCCACGCGGACCCAGTGCGGGGCAGTGATCAAATCACTGCCTGTACACCGATTACAACTGTGTTCAAAAGTTACTAAGGTTCACTTTCAATCGCCTTAGTGCACTGTAAGGTTGAGCGCTTCACAAACTATTATAAATCAGTACATATAAAAAACGTACCAAGTTCCTCGCGACTGGAGTTATTCCTGAGTGAAGCGCCGCTGTCGTACGCAGCACTCGTGTGCTTCTGCAGGACTTTGATCATCGCGTCGCGCTCAGCCACTTTAGATTCCAGCTCCTTTACTCTGGGAAAATTAAAATGTTGGTGAGTGATAGTGTCTTTAAAATGATGAAAGCCAGAGAAGAGACCACACTCAGATCCCCTATTTGGACCCTATTGGGGCTGTACAAGATTCAATCTAAAGTTTAGGCGTTAAGGGCAAAACATTTTTTTTCCCTTAACGCCTAAACTTACCCTTTACCATATTTTTTGCGTTGTAATACAGAGTGGCATCGACGCGCAACCTGTTACCCTGTATGCAGTGTGTTTATTGAACTGGCCTAATTTTGGGAAATACGAAACTGAAGTCGCTACAGACAGCTTCTTTCAATATATTTTTTAAACCATATTAAACTTTATTTTAATATTAAGATACTCGTAGATGTTTTCTCCAACGCCGAGTAACCATCTATTACTAAGCCGTCTGTCCGTCCGTGTGTCACAGGGCTGTATCTTTTTACCCGTAAGAACCTGTTGAAATTTTCACGAAGTCCGACTTGCACTAGGCCGGTTTAGCACCCTAGGGAGAGTTGTTTCACGTACACTTGACGCACGCGTATACGTCAAAAATGGCGCTAACTAAAGTCAAACCAAGAGCGTTGTTTAAAATTAAAATGACAAAATAACGGCCTTGCGTAAAAAAATAAAATAAAAATAAACGTCAAATAATACCAAGTACGTAATCGTTATTACTTGACGTACGTATGTTACGTTAACTAACCGCTGGACACAACCGGCCCTTAGGAAAGATGTGTTATATAACCCACCTGCCCTCCAGATCAGCGAGTTTCTTCTGCGCAGAGTGCAGTTCGTCCATGTGTCGTATCTTCTCGTTGCGCGCCTCCGCCATGAGACGCTCAGACTCGGCCGACGTCTTCTCCAACGCCGCGATCTTGGCATCCCTGAAAACGGAACTGTTTTGAGTTACAATGCTACTTCTGTTAAGGCTAGAAGCGATGGTATTAGGATTTTTTGTCTTGGGGTGAAATAAATGGTGGGAATACCCCACCTTAAATCGCAGCACCATCGAAATGGTTAAAGTAAATGACGCTTGATTGTTACTAAATATTAGGTGGAACCTCTGTTTTTCCGTAGTTGTCGAAAGCTGAGAGAGAGTTGAGGAATTCCCTGTCCAATTTTTTTTACAATTATGCTAAGCGAATTGTATGTCGGACTTACACTCCCGCTGGCGTATAGTATACAGATGTACTAGCTACTGACTTGGGAATAGACGCGGCGGACACGGCGGCCTGGCGCAGCGCGGCCTCCTCCAGGTAGCGCTGCTCCCACTTGGCGCACTCGCCCTCCAGCGCCAGCAGGCGCTCGTCCCTCTCCCTCACTTGCCGCCTCAGCTCGGCTTGGCCCCCCCCCGGCCCGCCCGCAGCGCTTGCGCCGCCGCAGTTGCACTCGCGCTTCCTACGTAGACAAAAGATTCGTCAGAAACGAACGTCGAGTCGAATATTCTGACTGAGCGTCTAATCAAAACAAAACCTCAGAAAAAGAAGTGGCCGAAACCGACTACTTATAATTATCTAGTAACGACTATTATATAGAGAAAAATGCTAACAAAAACCAGAAGACCGATTCCCGTAGTTAAAAACGTTAAAAAATTTGTCACAATATCATCTCAACGAATATCAAAATTTTGCCAAAAAATTTAGGAAAATTCGAGAAATTCGAACGTACGAAAAACACGGGAATTGCCGCTCAGATTTTACATACGGTCTCAGAACGAATAAAACACGTTGTTTATTTACTGGTGCATAATGGTGCATGGTGCATAATACTGGCGCATAAAACTAAAAATGTTGGATTCGACTAAAGGACCTGGTCCAGACGGTAAACTGCGTTATTTAAAAAAAATACCTGCAGTACAATATGCTATCCCGTATTTATCTTATTTAACAAATGTATTTCGTGTGGAGTCTTTCCGGATGGATGGAAACGCGCAAATATTGTACCAGTACACAAAAGTGGTTCTAAAAATGATGTAGAGATGTATCACAATAAATTATGCGCACCACAGACACACACAATGAGTATTTAATTTGTGCAGATACGCGTGATTGATTAAATTTTCATCGCATAGCACACCTACAGCGACCGTGTCCGGGCTATATATAAGCATGTAGGTACTTCCCGGAATAATTAATAAGTACAAGCTGTACCTAATAATTACAGACACAGCAAGCCGTGATGCAAGTTACCTAATTTAACTCGCTATCAAAGGAATACGTATAGTTCCGAGTAGCTCAAAGTAAGATGTTTTAATTATTACGTCCAATTTCCATATTATCAGCATTGTCTAAACTCTTTGAAAGGCTTGTCCATGCTGAGATTTATCCAATTATTCGTCGTGTTCTAATAAAGGAGCAACATGGCTTCGTCAAAGATAGATCTTGCATAAGCAATCTCTTAATATTCACAACACAACTTTTTGAGAATATTGATAACAGACAACAAACAGACGCGGTGTACACTGATTTTCAAAACGCATTCGATAAATTGGATCATAGATTGCTGCTCAATAAAATTGCGTACAATGGTATCAGAGGGGATCTCCTGCGTTGGTTTGTCTCCTATATAACCAATAGGACCCAAAAGGTTGTGATCAATGGTTTCGAGTCTAGCTATATTCAAGTTACATCAGGAGTCCCTCAAGGCTCAATTTTAGGACCATTATTATTTATACTGTTCATAAATGACATAAAAAATTGCTTTCAAAATTCAAAATTTCTCTTATAAGCTGACGATTTAAAAGTTTTTAAACAAATTTCAAATGAACAAGACTGTGTTGAATTCCAACGTGATCTTGATCGTTTCACAGACTATTGCTCTTATAATAAACTCTATCTTAGCTTGCCTAAGTGTCATAGTATTTATTTATTTATTTATTTAAACTTTTCGCACAAAAAGGTACAAAGGCGGACTTAATGCCTTAGGCATTCTCTAGTAGTCAACCAAGGGTGGTGAAGAGATTAGATGGCAGGTGCTTTAATTGAGAGGGACAATGATAAAAAAAACTCTTTAAAACTAGGTACACAAATACATAAATAGGTTATATCCACATACATACTATTACTATAATATATACCTACTTATAATATATACCTACTTATAATATATATATATACAAAATCAAGAGAGAGAAGTGTTGAGATGACTCCACGCTATTTTTTTGAAGATTTATTTTGAAAATAACTCTGCAATTTCCGTTTAAATGCATACCGACTGCTCGCCGTCCTGATATCAAGAGGAAGCGCATTCCAAAGAAGAATGGACTGAATATGAAAAGAAGAATGAACAAAATCAGACGTATGAGACGGACAGAGTAAGAGAAGATTGTTAGAAGAACGCAAATTCTTAGCGTGTGAAGAACAAAGATATTGGAAGTGAGATACGAGATAAGAAGGAGGATTGGGAGAGTTGAGAAGGGAGAAAAGCGTGGTCAGAGCGCGCAAACTTCTTCTTTGGCGAATGGACATCCATTTGAGCTCAGACCTATAGCTCGACACATGGTCATATTTCCTGAGGTTGAATATGAACCGGATACCATTGTTGAGCAATCTGTCGAGCTTAGTATAACGTTCACTAAGAAGAAAAATATCATACATTTCAATTATCAACTTGCTAATAGTGTTATTAACAAAGTTAGCAATCTTCGTGATCTTGGTGTGCAGCTGGACTCGAAACTTCATCTTGATATTCATGTAGAAAACATTGTCAATAAGACATATCAGATGTTTGGCTTTGTAATGAGAGCATCTAGAGATTTCCATCGACCCTCCACCTTCTTGCACTTATATAAGTCAATAATTAGGCCACAATTAGAATACGCAATTCCGATCTGGAATCCTTACTATGCGAAATATATCGAAATTATAGAATTAGTCCAACGCAAGTACCTTCGTGCTATGCAATTTAGATGTTTTCGTAAGAAAACATCATACCAATCGCTTCTTAAAGAATACGACCTGCTTACATTACAGTCAAGACGCGTCCTCCTTGAGACAATGACGTTATTCAGTGTATGCCGAATCAAGTTTGATTGCCCTGATTTGGTGACTGGTTTGTGTTACCTGGTTCCTCGAACAGTACATGGACGGGAGGTACGCACCAGGCGGCTGTTTGCTACCAGCTTTTGTAGATCCAATGCTGGTATGCGCTCACCGCTATACCGCTTAGTCGACACATACAATACGCGTTTTGGTGCGATAGACATATTATTCCTAAGCAGATATAAATTTAGAAACGATATAATTAAAATTCTAAAGGATCGGCAGTAGGCTCCATAGGTTTCACGCAATATACGTATCATTATTGATAGGCTAGAGAGCTGCATGATAAATCACGCATGATATATATATATATATTTATAAAATATTGTTTATATTTTTTCTTTTAACTTCTATTTCATGGAGTTAGCCCTGCTACAGTTAAAGTCTGCTAACAGCTTGTTTTTTATTATATAATATAGTAATTTGTGGAAAATGTTGTGGGTAGTATATTTGTTAAGTTTAATTTTAAGACAACACTGTTTATACTTAATATACTACTGTTTGTTTTCCCAAATGTAATAAATAAATAAATAATCAGCATAAATAAATGAAATGTAAGTCCCATTACCTGAGAGTTTGCAACTCCTTCTCTAGCTGCGCGCGCAGTTTCCTCTCGGTATGTTCTCGTCTGTCGGACGCTTGCTGTAGCGACGCGAGCGCGCGCTGTAGACCCATCACGCGCTCCACGTAACCGCTGGCGTGACGACACTGTATCATAAAAATGGATGCTAATGTAAAGGAGGCTTGAGTCGAAATAATTAAAAAAGACGGTTATTTAAAAAAAAAAAAGCGCTGTTTCGTACGTTTTGACAGCGTAGGTATTGCAATTTTCTATGAAACAGCAGATTATTTTTTTAAACCGACTAAATACTACGCTTTTGGTTTTAGAATCGTGCTCTGAATTCATGGTTACAGGTTACAGTTTGCACGTCGATGTCCCTGCCACCCTGTATTGAGGATGTTTTAATAAAAACCGCAAGGCCTATTATTATACAAGGTGTCGTTTTGCATCCTCGTCAAATTCAAGGAGGTAACTATGCTACTGATTCTCGACACAAATCAATAATAAAATATGTAGGTTCTTTTTCTAATTTTTGGAAATCGGCATGTGTGGAACACGTATTTTAAAACGCGGCCTGTGTGAGACCGCACTGTAACTGCCCTTTTACACACACATAAAAACGCGGCCGCTTATACAATACCATAACGCGATTATGTTCTTTGAAAGTGGTGTATTCTGACAGAAATATATATTATAAATTGGTTTAGTGACAGGACTAAACTGATATTTATCTTCTGTCCTTTTCTTAATGAAATAGAAAGAAAAAGATGTACTGAACTTAAATTTAGTTTAGTTTGTGAACAAGGAATCGGCGCCACTGTCAAACTTAAATAACTAAAAAAAAGAAGTATGTATTCATTATTTACCAGGGATCGTAATTTTATTTGATTATTTATGTCTTTCATAACAGCCTCCTGAAATTTAACGAATATGCAAAACAACAGCTTGTATTTTAGCTAAATAGTGTTTTGACTTTACCATTACAGTAACTTCAACGTTCTTCTTTTTCTTAGCGTGTCGATAGCAATCTAAATGGATTCGGCACAGAATTCGGCTACTGAAATCTAAAGCCGGCCACACATCCCTGGACTTACGCTTATCGCAGATATCTGTCACCAAGCACGCTAGCGCAGTGTTTGCTGCTCCTATATGTATAACCATACTATCCACCAAGGCTCAAACTTCAACGTTGTCTACCTATTACAAATAGTTCTGTCATAGAAACAAACTCACATCCTCCTCCAGTCGCACCACGTTGGCCTGTGCGTTGGTGAGCGCGGTGTCCAGTATATCGATGTGCGTGCGTTGTTCCTGCAGCGTGGCGCGCTGGGCCGCCATCTCGATCTCTTGCCGCTCTTTGGCACATGCCAACTCTTTATCTGCACAAAACACAATACACATGTTTGTTTCTCAATCGCTTTTAACACTCTTAATGTGCAGGACAGCCGATCGCATAGTTTAAGCTTGAGTAAAATAGTTATAGGCACAAATTGGTCCTTCGAACCGGATATGAGAAATTTAAAAAAAATTATATATCTAATTTTACTTTAGATCCGTGTTTACTCAGTTGGTGATTAGTTGATAGGTATTTACTTTTTCTTTTTTTTGTAAACTACTTACCTTCCTATTCATTATTGTAAATTACTTTTAACGACGTTATTGTACGCTCGTAAATATTTTATGTTAATTTAGTTTCTCAGTAAATGAATTATTGTTAATTCTTAATGAGAAATAATAAAGTTCTTAAACCATAAAAACAACAACGAAAGTAAACGCCGTGGGGGCGTAAATGTCGGGAAAAAAGCTCTAATGTACAGAGAGAAGGACAAAGGAGAGTGGCTGACATGTTTGTTTTTTACCATGTAAGTTACGATATAACCACAAAACGAACATGCTTGATGATAATAATTGATAAACAAATCTAATAAATTATTCATTTTTACTGTCACAGACTGTGAAGCTGATAATGGTAAACGCCACCGTTCGTGCCAGGCCGGTTCACACAATTGTGGGAGCAAGACGACACGAAACTCAATATACAGGGTCAAATTTAGGAAGGAACTAATTCAGGACTGTCCTCATAATTTACGATCCTGCACTTTGTCTTTGTACTCTAAATTTTTAATGTTAATTATCTAATTTTTTGTTTTAATTTTTTAATATGAATTGTACAATTCTGTCTTGTTTGTATTCGTCATTAATTGTTCATTAACCACATGATGTAATCATAATTTATGTTTGTATTACCTAATGTACGATTGCTTGTTTTCCAAATTAATTAATTAATTTAATTAGCTAGAGAAACTCCGCAGATGTGATGTAATGGGACCGATACCAAAACATGGGAAAACGAAAAATTAGAGGTTTTTTTTTATGTTGGGGTTACGAGTTTAGCTAGCTAATTTCATTTGACGCTGTGGATTTTTTAGAAATCCCGTACTAAATATTCACCGTCCTATTATATTCGCACGATTTATGATCGCGACTGAAGCGAGTAGTAGAATATCTCACTCTATCACTCTCACAAATTACCGGGGACGATAATGATTTTGACAAATGTAGGTTGATCTTACTCTGTGTAATGAGTTGCGCGATGAGCATCTCTCTATTCTGCAACTCCTTGCGCAGTGCCTCCGTATTGCTCTCGGTTTCAGTGCGTACCCCTTGTGATACCAGCTCCACCTACAATGCAACACTTGGTTATAAATTCTAAAATATAAATAATAGGATTTTTATGTATACATATAACATTATATAAAGAGTTCCAGAGGCAAGAGGGCGGAGGAGGGGGTAGAAGATAAGATAAAGAGGTAAAATTTGTATGTTTGTATCTACGGGGTAATCTAAACTAATGATCCAATTCTAAATAAAATTTCACTGGTAGAAAGCTACATTGTACCCGAGTACTATAGGCATAAATAAAAATATATTTATGTAATAAATTATATTTATATCATGCATATTAGCCAAGATATCACAATTTTTGTCTAGAAAGTCGGAAAGAAATACCTCCTAATAGAGAATTATTTCCATTTGAAAGCGCTAACCTGTTGTTTCAGCGCTCGGTTGAGATCGTGCAACCTGCGACAGTCCGCCTGCAGCCGCACGCGCGCCGCTCGCTCGAGGCGCTCCCGACGCTCACACGACCCCACCAGCTCTTCGTGAGCGGTGCGGACCTTCTCCACCTCTTCTTCGAGCTAAAAAACAACAATTTATCGTATGATAAAATGTATATGGTCGAATAACACTTCACGCTACCATATCTGCATATTTGCAGGGCAGGTGAAGGTGACAAATAGATAGATACTATCAGGTTTAGGCTCATTTTCATTGGTCGAATCTCCCGCACCCGGCATACGAGCACTCGTATGCGGGGTGCGGGAGATTTCTGTAAAGCATGCCTAGCGTTCGTATTCGAGGTTCCGTTTTCATTAGTCGATACGAAACGATTGCGGTATACGGAGAACCTGCACCGCACATTTGGTAGTTACTTTGAAGGCTCATATGAAAATGGTGTGAGTCTCCGCACTGTTTTTACCGACCGATGAATTACATTGGTCTCTACGCCCGCTACTAGGATTGCCCGCAGACGGTGTATCGACTTCTGACTTTCATTAGTCATTACCTCGCCAGCGAGAAGTCCCCGCATGCTGTATATCGACCGAGTTATTCGACTAATGAAAATGAGCCATAGCTTTAATCTGGAATAAAATATGGATTATTTTGGCCTGCTCATGATGATCTCGCCTGGTGTAAGCCACGCCATGAATAATGTCTACGATATAACGAGTGTTCACAAAAAATGCCTGTTCACTTTTTCTTTGAAGGTCATAACGGTACACTGGAGTGTCATTTATAAATATAAGAAGTTATTAAAACAGTTAATCGAAACAGAAATTGGCACAGACAGATCCTTGGGCGACCGCGACCCACGGCCTGTTATTTCGATCTTTATGATGTCAGTAATACGGTGTCAACTTATCGAGTAATTGTGCAACGTGGGAAACTCACCTTGCATCGTCATGTTCATGTTGATGATAGATGATGATACTCCATAATGCCACATTACCAAACTCTCTACCGAGCTCTCGGTGACTACCGAGCTCTCGGTGACTACCGAGCTCTCGGTGACTACCGAGATGACGACAAATAGAGAAGTATGGAAGACAAAGACATGTTGCGCTGACCCCAAATGAGGGCAGGAGAATGATGACTCAGACACTAATCTGCGTGATCTTCATTTTGACCTGACCAAGATTATGCAAGGACTTTAAAAGAGAGAGAGAGAGTCCTCTGAGTTTATTTTGGTGTTTCTTCTATGGGTAGTCGGATTAGGAACACTGACCTCATCTAGTTTTAAAACATAATTTATTTTTGATGTGTAAGTGTTTTTTATAACTTATTTACAGAAATAAATAATGTATCATTTAACCTTATTAGTCTTGGCGACTCGTTCACAGGCATCGGCAAGTTGTCTCTTGAGCTGATGGTTCTCAGCAGCAAGCGCGTCGAGAACGGCCGTGAATGCGTCATCAGGTTCCTCTAGCTCGCCTTCACCGCCGCTGCACCAACCACTGGATTCTGACCCGCCTGGTACTGCGCGAACGCCAACGCTATACCCCGGGAATAGAGGTCAAATTAGATTGAAATAATAATATAACTTTTAGACAAAATAATATCATATGAACTCTTTTAACACGTTTCGGCTGCTGGGTAACCGACAATGTAGGGGCATAGATAAGCTTGAAGTAAATTGGGGAGGAAGATAGGAAGAACTCTAAATCTGATACCATTCAAACTACTTCAGAGTTAAGGAATTACGACCTTGAGGTAATCATGCATAAGCATAAGCATCATCAGCCTATAATGTTCCCACTGCTGGGACACAGGCCTTCTCACTATAAGAGGGAGTGGGCCGTAATCTATCGGGCCAGTGCGGGTTGATAGATGTCTTCGAATTTTTGGTTCTCGGACATGCCGGTTTCCTCACGATGTTTTCCTGCACCGTTTTTGAGAGCAGTTCCGATGAAATACATATACAAAGTAAAGCGCCTGCTCAGGTTTGAACCGAAGACGTACAACTCGTAAATCGGAGCCATTACCACTGGGCCACACTGCTCTCACTATAAATTACTGACATAGATATTCGAAAATACCTTACCGAAAACTGATGGAAGACCAATCCTTCCAAACACACTTGAAACTATCCATTTATAAAGTTGCTTAACCACATTGATTGAACATTCCATTGGAAAAACATTGCATGCTGTTATTTAAGGCAGCGGACCTGTAAACTTGGGACTAGATTTAGACATAAACATAAAAACCGGCCAAGTGCGTGTCAGGCCACGCATAGAATAGAGTTCCGTACCGTAGGCACCCATAATGGCACGTAAGTTTTCCAAGTAAGCGCATTTTACAAGTTAGGCCTCTATAACTCCTGAAGTAACAAAGTTATCTAAGCCGTTATAGTTTTCCTTCAAAGTCCATCACATGGACTACCATCATGATTTGTTTTTCAGATTTTACGACCCAGCCGTTTAGCTTTTAGAGGGGGGATACCCTATTTTAACAAAAAAATATCTCGCAAACGGATACCTAAACCAAAAAATCGTCTTGGCAAACTCTCAATGTTTTTAAAAGACCTATCTAATGATACCCCACACTATGGGGTGAACGCAAGAAAAAAAAAAACATCCCCACTCTACGTGTAGGGGAGATACCCCAAAAAAAAAAGTTTTTTACGTGATTTTATTTTAGCACTTTGTCGACGTGGTAAATACACATATCTATGCAAAGTTTCATCTTTCTAGCAATAACCGTTTGGAAGGTAAGCCGAGGAAGGACGGCCGGACGGACATGACGAAACTATAAGGGTTCCGAGACGTGAACTATGGAACCCTAAAAATTATAGCCTTTCAGACTCACCTAGTAAGATCAGGTTGTGACCTCGACAAATTCAGTTTCTCCTTGCTAAGCTTAGCTTTGGAGCATTTTCCCTTAGCTTTCCTCGAGTCGTCGCGGGGAGGCGCGGGGGCGCGGGGCGACGAAGGGGGTGTAGGGCCGCGCGGAGTCGGCGACTGGGCGACTTCCTTAGCTAGGTGCTTCAACACTGATGATTGGTTGAGAAAGTCGTCGGGGATTTCTGTTATTTCCTGTTTGATAATAGAAGATAGTGTAGTAGGGTCTTCAGAAAAATAAATATGGCAAAATTACAAAAATATGGCAAAATTACAATATACAGGATGGCAGGGACATAGACGCGCAACCTGTTACCATGGATTTATTATATATGATTCTGAATCCCCCTGCGTTGCGCGTCGATGTGTACCAACTATAGAGGTATGAGGAACAGGGTGTAAAGTTCACTCATACTCTATAGAAAAGGGAGGATCCTCCGACCAGACGGGTGTTGTGTCTGGCGGGCAACTGCCCGTCTGGTCGGAGGATCCTCCCTTTTCTATAGAGTATGAGTGAACTTTACACCCTGTTCCTCATACCTCTATACTGGTGACCCCGACGTGATTTCTTGCCGTGGTCTCACTGTTCATAAGTGGCAGCGGATGTCGTAGCGGTTTTGGTCGCTACACCACTCCCCTGCTGAGACCGTGACTACGGGCGATAGTAATCGGGAAATCTTACTACCCTGCCGCTTCTTGTCTTTCTGACTGTATTATCCGATTGCGTTGGATCTGGTTTTTGGCTTTGACTTTGAACTGGATCTCGGTCTTCTCTCGCCATGAATGCTGGTTTGACTCGGTCAATTGTAACCTTCTGTCTCTTCCCATGCACTGTGATGTCCACCGTCTTCTGGTCGCGAGCTAGGACTTTATGTGGGCCTGTATATGGGGCCTGCAGAGATCTTCGACCTGGCCCTTCGCGCAGGAAGACGTGGGTTGCCGTGCTCAGGTCTTTCGGGATGTAGAAGGTGCGGCTGGAGCTCATATGCCACGACGTTGGCTGTGGCGTTAGTTTGGTCATGTGTGCGCGCAACCTATCGACCAGGTCATTCCTGTCCACAACATCCTTTGTGGCTTCTGTGAGGAACTGTTCAGGCAAACGGAGTTGCTCGCCGTAGACGAGTTCAGCGGTGGTTGCACCTAGGTCTTCCTTCCATGCGCTGCGGATGCCTAGCAGCACCCATGGAAGAGTCTCTGACCAGCTTGAGTTCGCATGACACATGATCGCAGCCTTCAACTGGCGGTGTAGTCGCTCGACGAGGCCATTAGCTGCGGGGTGGTAAGAAGTGGTTAAGTGGTGAGTGGCGCCTATTAGGGCGACTAGGCTCTTGAAAGTGCGGCACTCGAACTGCCTCCCGCGGTCCGTGGTGATATGTTCGGGACAGCCGAACCGGGCAATCCACCCAGCGGTGAGGGCAGCGGCGCAGGTCTCTGCGGTGATGTCTTGCAGCGGGAACGCCTCAGGCCAACGTGTTGCGCGGTCGACAATCGTGAGGCAGTACCTGTAACTTGCGGACAATGGTAAGGGACCAATTAAATCAAGGTGGATGTGTTGAAATCGCGCCGATGGTGGTTTGAATGCCTGTAATGGGGTTGTGGTATGGCGTGTCACCTTACTCTTCTGGCACGCTTCGCATTCCTTTACCATCTGTCTACAGTCCTTTCTAACTCCTGGCCAAACAAACCTTTCCGTGACCAACCGAACGCTTGCCTTGCGCCCTGGATGGCTGAGGTTGTGAAGGGACGTGAATACCTGCTTGCGGAACGATCTTGTAATAAATGGGCGTGGAGTACCCGTTACGTCGCAGTAGATCTCGACATTAGATGTTGGTAGTTTCACCTTCCTTAGCTTCAAAGATGATCCATCTCTCAGCAAGCTCTGCAGTTCGGGGTCGGTTTGCTGTTCCTTGGCCAGGGACTGGTAATCTAAGGGCAGATGAAGCTCATTAATGCGCGAAAGGGTATCTGCGACCACATTGTCCTTACCAGCTATATACCTGATATCCGTCGTAAATTGGCCTATGTAATCCAGGTACCTAAACTGGCGGGGAGGGCAGTTTGAGCGTGGATTTGCGAACGCAAATGTCAATGGCTTGTGGTCCGTTGTTACGTGGAATACGCGTGCCTCGACCATGAAACGAAAGTACCTGATTGCTTCGTATATTGCCAGTAACTCTCGGTCGTATGGGCTGTACTTCTTCTGCGAAGGGCTGAGCTTCCTCGAAAAAAATGCCAGCGGTTGCCATTCCACCTTGCTCCGCTGCTGCAGTACAGCTCCAATCGCTGTATCAGAAGCATCCGTCCAGATGCTCAGCTCTGCGCTAGGGTCTGGATGCGCTAAGAGTGTGGCTTCAGAAAGGCTCTGTTTGCAGGTGTTGAAAGCTTCTAGTAGGTCTGGTGTCATGGTGACTGGATGCGATCCCTTGACTTTAGGACCTGCGAGTGAGCTGTTGAGAGGTGCTTGTTTGGAAGCTGCTTCCGGTATAAATCGGCGATAAAAGTTGAGCATTCCCAGGAATCGTCTCAGTTCCTTGACCGTCTTTGGGACAGGGAAGTCTTGAATGGCCTGGACTTTGCAGTCAAGAGGCTGAGTGCCTGACGCGGAGACTTTGTATCCCAAGAACTTCACCTCCGCTTGGCCGAAAATACACTTGCTGGTATTTATCAGTACGCCGTATTTGCTCAATCTCTCACATAGCTGTCTGAGGTGCTGCTGGTGCTGACGGTTATCCTTGCTGAAGACGAGAATATCGTCAAGATACCCGTAGCAAAAGGTCAGATCCCGCAGAACCTCATCCATAAACCTCTGGAAGGTCTGGGCAGCGTTTCTAAGGCCAAAGGTCATGACGGGAAACTCAAATAGACCAAATGGTGTTGTTATCGCCGTCTTGGGTATATCCTCTTCAAAGACCGGAATCTGGTTATACGCCTTTACCAAATCTATGGTGGAGAAGATGGTACTGCCCGCCAATTCATGAGTGAAGTCCTGCAGGTGCCTGATAGGGTAAACATCCGGAATGGTCCGAGCGTTCAGAGAACGGTAGTCCCCACATGGACGCCATCCGTCGTTCTTCTTGGGCGCTAAGTGTAGCGGCGAGGACCAAGCGCTTTCCGATGGGCGCGCTGTCCCATTTTGCAGCATCTCCTCAATCTCTTGCTTCGCTATCTTGAGGCGTTGTGGGTCCAAACGACGAGGACGACTAGAGACCGGTGGACCTGGCGTGGTTCGTATATGGTGCACCGTTTTGTGCTTTGTTACGCTTGGTTTCCCAGCGGGACGAGTGAGGTCTGGATACTCCTTCAAGATGCGATGGTAGTTGCTATCTTCTGTTATGGTGCGGACTGATGATATGACTTCTGCTGATTTGTGCTGTGGTGCCTGGATTGTAAGCGACGTCAGATTATCTATTAGTCGCTGGTTTCGGCAGTCGACAATTAGATTATAGTAAGCTAAAAAGTCGACTCCGATTATAGGCTTGGTGACATCGGCAACTATGAACCTCCAAGTGAATGCGCGGCGGAGTCCAAGGTCCAACGTGAGAGGATGAAATCCGTATGTGCTGATGACCGATCCGTTTGCCGCAAACAGACGGGTGTTGTGTCTGGCGGGCAACTGCCCGTCTGGTCGGAGGATCCTCCCTTTTCTATAGAGTATGAGTGAACTTTACACCCTGTTCCTCATACCTCTATACTGGTGACCCCGACGTGATTTCTTGCCGTGGTCTCACTGTTCATAAGTGGCAGCGGATGTCGTAGCGGTTTTGGTCGCTACAAGTTCGATAAGTACCTGTGTGTGGGAATGTAAGACCAAAACAATAGAAACTTCGTATGAAGCGAAACTGAGCGTATAGTACGCCCAAAAATTGTAGGATTATAGCGCGTTTTTAACTCGTTCGGAGTGGGATTTTCGCTTTCATACAAAGATTTTTTATAAACAACAACAAAAAATATTCAGAAGTAATAAAACTACCAGTAACCATTACAAATATTACAATGAATGTTTAACATACCTGAACACCATGGTCAGGTGGGCTAGTATAAATCCTCTGGCCTCCAATATCAATGTAGTTGGCAGTAGTGGTCACATTTTGTTCCTTATGCATCTTAGGGACAGGTATCCCACTAGGTTTCTTCAAACCTTCGTTCTTTTTCAGTGTGTGGTACGGCGACGACTGTGAGTTGGGGTGTTTCACTTCACTACTTGTTCGTTCGTGTTCTCTGTCGGAGAGTTTGTTGATGATTGTCATTGGTATTATAGGATAGTCACTGTTACTATGTTTGAAAAAGTACACGCATTAGTTGCTCGGAAATTCAATGTTAATTTTGCGACATTGGTTTTTTACATTTATTTGGCTATTATTCTGCTGCGCCACTGCAATTTCACTGCGGAAGAAAAAGGACGCCAACAGTGTTCAAAACCGCAGCTTCAGCTGAATCCCTATTTTTTGAGCATGGGAAATCATCAAATGACCCCTCCCGCTCTGGGTGGAGCAGAAGGGAGTGTCAGACTCTTACTGACTAAAACCCACCCGTGTTCCTTCCTTAGCCCTTTATGTACCAGGGCAGCGGTAACCCTTTCGGACGATCCCGCTACCCCGGCAAGCTTCGGCCCTGTCGGGCCCCGTCAACTATGCTGACATCTCTTTGAGGCGCGCGTGGAACACATACGCGCCGTCCGGCACGGGCCTGGTCCTGATCGGACGGAGAGCTACCCATTGCTCTCCGCCCGCAGGCCCGCGCCTACGGTGGCCGGGAGTCGTGACGCGGCTCCCGACGCCCGGATCGTCTCCCTCGGCGGCTGAGGCGTGAGGATCTCTCCCTCGCCCATCCCGCCACCTCCTTCGCAAGCATGACTGCTTCGCAGAAGGAGGTGACCGCCTCCCACTCCCTCTCGCCCCGGACCATGGCTTGAACCAGGGCCGGACGCGAGAGGTCGCCGCCGCTGCCGATCGCCTCTACGAGGACACGGCGGTGCTCTGCCCAAGCGGGGCAGACCTCCACCGTATGCTCCACCGTGTCCTCTGGGCGATCCTCGCAGTGATGACAAACGGGCGTCTCCTCCCGCCTGATTATGTGCAGGAACCTCCCGAAACATCCGTGTCCGGAGAGGACCTGCGTCAGGCCTCTCTAGCCACTCCTCAAAGAGGGGTCTTACCGCCGCTTTCGCGGCGTGCCCTGCGCTGGGTTGCGATAGTCGCACCTTCCATTCCACCATGAGACCGCGCCGGAGGTCCGTCCGCTCCGCCGCGATTTGCCGCGGGTGCGGAGTTTCCCCCCGACGTAGTGCCTCCGCGCGCCAGTCATACAGGCGCGCGAGGACTATCGCCTCCAGATCCCATGGCGGCAGTCCGGCAAGGAGGCTTGCTGGCTCGCCCGAGTGAATCCCTACCCTTGACTCAAACAATAGGGTACTGATTAATAACTAAATTAAGTTGTTACCTGATAGGAGTAGGTCTTGGAGGCCAGGAGTCGTCCTGGTTGTGTATGATGAGAGTGTTGTATGAAGATGAGGACACGTCTAAGGAGCTTCGATTGCTGTTGCCACCGCCCACTGAGTCTTTGAGAGAGTTTCGATTGCTCCCCGTTACACTCTCCTACAATTACAATAGGTGTTTAGATTTACTTAGAACTTCTTTCCAAAAATATATGCTCTTTACACTCTAAGAAGAAGATTAACAAATTACATTGGCTCTGTTGTAAAGGCTTCTATACATATTATAAATTAAAGTCGCTTTTCGTGTTTGTCTGTGTGACCGTGTTGTTCTTCTAAACTACGTAACAAATTTTGATGTGGTTTTCACCATCATTTAGTGAATTTATTCAGGAAAGTTTATATGTGTGTAATACATTACTTAACAGGTCCCGGTGCGGTAAACAAAACACAATAGAAGTTTTATTGTTATGTTAAAATAAAACGTATTTTATAATATAAAAAGAAATGTTGATATTTTGTAAACTCATAAAAATCGTGCAAAGCAGGTTGCTACTATAATAGTAAAAAATATTCTACCTTGAGGGAATTCCGGTTATTGTTGTTGGACTGAGTCTGGTTCTCCTGTCCCTGCGGCTCTACCCTGGCCGTATGTCGCACAACATAGCGCTCTTCTCTGGATAAGTTCTCATTGGATGTTGACACATCTGTCTCACTACCTGATAGACTTTGTGGAAAACCGCTTTGCACTACACAAAGATAGGTTGTTTAAAATAAGTTAAGATTGAGGATCAAAAATATAATTTTTGGAATTAAATATTTGTAACATTTTTAGGATATTTAGTCTAGAGAGACTAAATATCCTAAAAATGTTACAAATACTCATTCAAACTCACTCACTAATCACTATACTCATTGCCAAAATTATGAACTCATAATTTTGGCAATGAGTAATGGAGTTGATCAGATTTTTTTTATAAAACTGTTTTTTTCTGTTTTTTTTTTAAGTGAAAACTTCTTTAGCGGGGTTGTGCACTTTTTTTGTGATGGGTAAAAAATTTTAAACTCGCGTCAGGACACGTGACCTGATCGAAAATTCGTAAGACGGAGCTCGCGTCAGGACACGTGACCTGATCGAAAATTCGTAAGACGGAGCTCGCGACAGGACACGTGACCTGATCGAAAATTCGTAAGACGGAGGGAGAAAAAAAATGCACAATGTTAATATATATTCAAGCTTTCACTTCTGCTGGCACTCCCGGAGTGCAACCCATTTTTTTTATAAAATTACTTAATTAGGTAAGTTTGAACTACACAGTAACAATATTACAACATATTACATACGATTTTGACATACATAATCTGTAATAGTATTTGCAAAAACAAACAAGGACATATGAATCTATGATTCATAACATAAGTGATCAAGTTTATTGACAAGTTAAAGTTGCATATTTACCAGGTTGTTTCTGTGTCCTCTGGATGTTGTTGGTGAATGAGAGGAACCTTCCCGTCGGTCGCATGGACCCCATATTTGCTATCGTAATGACCTGATAGATTTCAACATGAAACCATTTCACACCACTGACCAACTACACTCGCACGCTCCTGTATGTTATGCGTATAGCATCTGGAAGTAAGATAAGTTACTCATGTTTATTGATACTGTCATACTGCTGTTCCGCATAGAAATAGAACACAATAAAAATCACAAGGTATTGAGGATGCTTCGAGTTTCGACAGGACGAGTCGTCCATATTATGAAAAAATTATAGCTATAGCTTCGGTTGATTAAATAACTAACACACAAACACTTACAACGTATAGGGAGATGACAATCACTAAAAATTAAAAATATTTTTGCACAAGCTTGAAAGCTTTTGATGGATGGGGTCAGCTCAGTCAGCTGTCAAAATTGAGTAAGAATACCACCATGTCAAAATCAAAATTGTAGATTTATTGCCACCTGGTAAAAATATCATTATGATTAAAATAAAATAAACCTTACTTTATTTTTTACATACATATTAGCTAGTTCCTATCAAAATAAGAATAAAGTTTAAGTCATGACATACATTTAAAATATGTAAAGAAAACCTTCGTCTTTAACCAAACCGAAACCAGGCAAATGAACAAAACAAACACAGGCATGGAAACAAACGAAAATCGTACGATTGGACAGGACCTATGTCACTGTCACTTTGATTACAATTTCATAGAATCAGTGTTACCAGAATGTAACTTTTGTAACCGTAGACAGAGAAAACTATTTCTGTCTACGTTTTTAACATTTTACGTTACTTTTGGCCCTGTTATGTTACTTCCATGTTATACGACGCAAGTTGTTACTATTACGTTACATTTCGTACTTGAATAACATTTCAAATTTTAAGAACTGCAGACTTAATGTTGGCAAACCTTGTTTAACCAATCAAATGAAAATATCTCTACATGTACACACGGCAACACATCAAGCTTTCCGGTTTCCACTTTTGACTGAACTCGCATTGTATAGGTTTTTTCTACGATCAGAAGTCAGCTTATACTGGTTATGTATAGCTTGATGTGTAAGTCCGCGTATCACTGGTCAGTTTCTCTCAGTCGTCAGTTTATTAAATTCGCCAGTTTCGTTGATTTGTCAGTTTCACTGATTCGTCAGTTTTACCGATTAGACAGTTGCATTAACTCGACAGTTTTAATTAAAAAAATTGACTTTTCATTTTTAATTAAAAAAAATTACATCTCTGCTAAAAGTTATCAAATAGATCTGAATATTTATTTAAATTAGCATACGTGATACGTGTGTGAAGTTTTCTATCGACTGTACTTTGGCTGAGAATTGAATAAAACTGACGAATCGACGAAAACTGGCAAACATTGGAAACTGTCGAGTTAACGCAATTGTCTAATCGGTAAAACTGACTAATCAACGAAACTGTCGAATTAAATAAACTGACGACTGAGAGAAACTGACCAGTGGTACGCGGACTCCAAAAAGTATATTCTAGTTCTAAGTTCTATGTGGTAATTATTACAATTATATTACAGACTAAGAAAGATTTTTTTTAAATGTATTTTTTTATTTCGGAATTGACTAATCGGCCGATCCAAAATTTTGGTACAAAGAAGAAAAAACTGTTTTTGAGCTATATAAACAAGTATTCCCAAAAAAAAGAAAAGGTTACTTTTGTCATCGTGCTATCTTACTTTTTGACTCATTTTATATTACTTTTGACAAAAGGGCAGTGGCAACACTTCATAGAATTTCATTCAATCAAATATTTTTAACATAACAAAAAGTATAAAAACAAAACAAAATTTGAAGTAATATTTTGCCTATCTGACTATAAAAACCAGAAAAGTGTTTCTGAACAATCTAAACTTTGAATATATTTTTCATTCAGTTGGTATATCATATTGCTCATAGTTTATAAAAAATGTTAGCACTAGCACGGGCAATCCGTCGGTATCTTCCGTCGTCTTGTCAGGCGATAAGGGCGGCTGGAACTACAAATATAGGAAAATGTTTGAGAAGATTTAATATGCCCGTACTAAGTAAGTACTTACATGATTATAGGATTTTAAACCCTATTAACTATTCAAGAGCAGTGGTGGCCCAATGGTAACGGCTGCGACTTACGAGTTGTAGGTCGCGGGTTCGAACCCCGACAGGTGCTTTATTTTGTGTAAATTTTCATGACCACTGTTCTCAAAACGGTGAAGGAAAACAACATCGTGAGGAAACCGGCATGTCCTAGAACTAAATAATCGAAAACATGATATCTACCAACCCGCACTGGGCCCGCGTGGTGGATTACGGCCCACTCCCCTCACAGAGAGGACGCCTGTATCCCGGCACTGGAAATGTTATAGGCTGGTTATGCTAACTATTCAAGACTCACTTTTATAGTCTAAGGGTATAAAAGATACCTTTGGCTATCACAACTACGCACAGTACAACAAAAATAATCTTACACTTGAATGTATTTCTTCTAGGCATTTTTAGATATGCTCCATCTTCACACTTATCAAGCATCTTAGTGCGTTCATATTCAGTACAAGTAAACCTTGAGGAGTTAACTGTAGACTATGACTATGTGAAACAGGCAACCGCAAACAGCAGTACTCTAATAATTGATGTTAGGGAACCGCATGAAGTCACGGAGTTCGGCAAGATTCCAAACAGCGTCAACATCCCATGTAAGTTACTATTTTGTTTCAAAATTAATCAAACCATTTTATTTCACACTAGCTGACCCGGCAAAAGTTGTTTTGCCATATAAATTATTTCTAGCTGCCCGGCGCTACTTCGTTCGCGTGGTGTTCTACCCCCTAGCCTACCACTACCCTACTCCTACACTACTCCTACCCTACTCCTACCATACTCCTACCATACTCCTACCATACTCCTAACCTAATCCTACACTACTCCTACCCTACTCCTATAAGTAAAATGCTGATTGATTGATAGAACCTAGCACACCTGGCAGACGTCATCCCACCTGAAAAAGCAGCGCCACCTACCGGGTCCTATTATGTATACAAACCTTGTCCTGACAATAACAAACACAAAAAAAAGAATTATCCAATTTGGTGCAGTCGTTCAAAAGTTATGGGCGTACATACATTTAGAAGATCCATTTTTATCTATATAGATATACCTACATGGGCACTTATGAAACGTCAGGAGCTAGGTGCACAGTTCCAATAGTGTCCTATGGAGAAGAGCCGGCAATGTGATGCTTTACTTCACCATGATACCTGATTCAATTTTTACTTACAAATAGTAAGATAAAATTGATGATTTAAAGTTGTATCTGATTTGATTAAATACCAAATAATTAGGAACTTAGATTGACTTTTCCAACAGTGGGAACATTATTAGCTGGTAATGCTCATTATTTATTATCAGCATGTGATGTCCCATTGCAGAGCAAAGGGCTCCCTACTCACTTTCCAGTTTGCTCTGTTGTAAGTAATGCTTATGAAAAAAATTACAAATTATTTTGTTATTCTTTACAGTGGGCAATGTGTCCCCGGTGCTGGGTACAATGCCTGAAAAAGACTTTGAGAAGGCTTTCAAAAGGCCCAAGCCAGTAGAAGATACTGAAATCATATTCTATTGTATGATTGGTAAGAGGTCTGGCATGGCACAACAAAATGCTATCAACTTAGGATTCAAAAAGTAAGTTACAATTATGATTAAATTTTTATCCAGCAGCTTCTTTATAGTTAAGGGCTGATTTTTTCCATCGTCAGATAACTTTTATTCGAGGAATAAAATTGACGTATGACAGTATTTGTATGCAATAACTGTCAAAAATTCAACATTATTCCTCGAATAAAGTTATCAGATGATTGAAAAATCAGCCCTAAAAGAAACAAGTTGTTATCAACTACCCATTTTACTATCAATAATACACACAACATGACAATAGTTTATGTGCAAAGTACGTACAGTGGTTTATCATCTCACAAATGCTGTGGGATTATTTACCTAGTATTACCTATGTACTTTTATATGTAATCCTTGTCGCTATACTGGTGAGAAATAAACTATTTATTTATTTATCTTTTGCTCACATTTTGTCTTTACTTTGCTAAGTGTTATAGGTACTAATATGAACGTTATTTGAATAAAATTAGGTCCTTATTCAAATGTGAATGTGTGTTTCATACGAATATGAACTTTATTTTTATAGAAATAATGTTCATATAAGACGCTTACCTAGCAAAGTGAAGTCCATATTGCAGTCTATGAATCTGGTGTTCCATCCCCCCTTCCCCTTATTTATAAACATTGCTTAAAGACTTTAAACATCAAAAATGTATGGTTAAACAGTTGCTAATCATTACTTTACTTTAAGCAATATGTTTATAAATAAACCCCATAGTGTTTAGGTTAAACTAAGTCGGCCTTATTTTGTTTTATTGCAGTGCAAAGAACTATCTTGGCAGTTTCACTGACTGGGCCAGCAAAACTCAATGAAACGAACTGATAACTGCTTGTAATAGTTTGCTTTTTGTTAGTAATAGTTAACTTGTCCTTGATATTTTGCTGACACTAGTCTTCGTACTGTAAAATTTTAAATGATGTTATTTTATTTATGTGAGGTTATCAATAAAAATGACTTTTATTTCCAATACCGATTTTGTATAGCTACACTATCACTGGCTGTGGTTTTCATATCTAAGCATTTGACTGCAATCATAACCATAATTATGCCATGATAGTGACCTGCGGTTGTTATTACATCCCATTTCTTTTTTTTTTTTAACATTCCACACTAGGAACTACTCCTGTATCGTGGGTGCGTTTACAAACGTTTAAACTCACATACACAATCAGCCAGACCCGGAACAACTACCTATAGGCAATACAAATATTTGTTCCGTGCGGGAATCGAACCCGCGACACGCAGCGCAGCAGTCGATCGCTCAGCCACTGCGCCAACCGTGACGTCAATAAATAACATCCTGTTTAGGTATTGACTGTAAGTATTAAAGCACCCTAATCGCGTAACATTACAATCTCAATCTGAGTCCTTTTGAAGGATAATGCTAATCCATTGCTTCGTATGTTCGAAAAATTTGTCTGCCCAACAACGTAAATAACGCAATGAATGTTGTTCTAAGACTATCTACCTACTTATCTATATTACTAAACTAAAATACCTACTGTGCAGAACGACCGACCTATTAGTTCAATTTAGCGTAGTAATACTCTTTGGGTGGTTGGGAAACCCATTATACAATTTTGAAATAATGATCACGCAGATGCTAAAAGTCCCACGGTGCTCGAAATGTTGGGCCATACAGGTAGGTATTAGTTTATTGGTTTTCCCAAAACTGAAATGCATTGTCTTGTTTTTAACCCCCAAAAAAAAACATCTAGTGGCATGGCCTTTTTTTCTCGTCCGTTTTTTTTTTACAGCGCTACAGGTTACTCCAAGATGCTATTTTAGAAAATTGTTAATAAATAATAACGTTTAATGAAATTAAAATAATTTTATAAATCGAAAACGCGGAACTGTCTAAGGGTAGGTTCAGATGACAAGCGCTCAACGCGCGTTTTGATAACGCGCGTTTACAACTACATACATTTTATTCAGGCCGTACACATGCTAACGCGCGTTTTAGTAACGCGCGCGTTCAACGCTGCGCTAGCGCTCGACTGTTGTCAGCGCGCGTCAACGCCGCTTTGAGATCATTGGTTTTCTATGTTTCCGTTCAGTTGAGCGCGCGCTTTCGACGCGGATAGACGTATTTTAGGGTTCGTCAAGTTCGTCCGAAAATCGTCCGAAATGGAAACCGAAGCTTTTAATACGGAATTATTAATTGATGAAATAGAGAAACGTCCTGCGATATGGGACATGACAAGTAGCGATTATTCAGATAAGAATTTGAGAAGACGGGCTTGGGAAGAACTCGTCCTTATATTTTGTGAAGGACATGACAATGAAGAAAAGAAGAAAATATTATGAGAGTATATATATTTATTTACATTTACAATCGGTTTGTGTTACAAGTTAAATATAACGATCCTGCCAATCTACTTTTCCTTCATTAATGAAATAGTTTGTTAAATGTACTCGAACATTATCCGCCTGTCGCACAGCACGTCCGGTATAATGTGAGGCTAGATTTTCCAGGGGTGGCGTATAAAGTGTGTCTTCAAAATTGTAGCCATCCCTGATTCTGACATAATTATTTAGTGTACATATCGCTTTTACGATCTTTTCTGCAAAACCGATGTTAACATCTAACGGCCTGTGTAAAATGCGCCATTTATTGCACATTATGCCAAAAGTACATTCAACATACCGGCGTGCTAATGTCAAACGGTAATTAAATATTTTTTTAGCATAAGTTAGTGACCTTCCCCCATATGGACGCATTAAATTCTCCATCATGCCAAAAGCTTCATCAGCCACTATCACATATGGCAACGTTGTCGGTCTATTTTGTATTAACAATGCCTTTGGCTCAGGTAGATCTAATGACCTTTCTGTCAGCTTTTTGTACAATGAAGAATTCTTGAATATACCTGAGTCACTGTTTTTACCGTAGGCACCTATGTCAACCCACACAAAACAATAGTTTGCATCCGCTAGCGCCAATAAAACTAGCGAAAAATAATTTTTATAGTTATAATACATAGAACCCGTGTGTTCAGGCTGGATTAACCGTATATGTTTCCCGTCCAAGGCTCCCAAACAATTGGGAAACTTTGAGTTCTTTTCAAATATCGTGGATATTTCACACCACTTTTCTTTCGTTGGTTCACTCATAACAACGGGCCTTAATTTTTTCCAAATAGTTTCACATACATGTGGTATTATAGTAGCCACAGTAGATTTGCCAATTCTATAGTCGTAGCTTAATGTCCCAAATGAACATCCAATGGCCAAATATCTGGAAACAAACATAAACTATTACTAAATACTGTTTTTTTTTTCAGCGTCATCCCTGCAAAAAAAGTGGAAGAGTTTACGGGATAATTATATGAGAGAGGTGAAGAAAATAAAGACTGTCAAATCTGGATCAGGAGCTTCCAAAACTTCGACATATATTCATTATAATAGACTACGATTTCTACAGGCATCAATTGCCAACAAAGATACAGAAAGTAGTTTCGATGCAGATAATGCATCAACTTCGTCAGAGGTTGCTGAAGTAGAAATAAGTTCTGGCTTTAAGAGTCCTAAATCTACTTCAAGAAAAAAACAAAAATTAAATCCTGCTGATGAAAGATTTGCAAACATATTAGAGCAGAGTTTAGCACAGAAAAATGTGTCTCATCCAAAAGAAGATGACGATGAAGACAAGCTGTTTTGTTTGTCACTCGTTAAAGAGATTAAAAAAATTCCGGAATATAGGCGACTTCAAACTAAAATTGCCATTTATAATTTAATTTTGCAAAACCAAAATGAATTTCAAGGACCACAACAACAGACATATGAAAATCAAAATTACCCGGTATCACAACGAAGAAATTATTCATCACAAGAGCAGCGTCATCAGTCATCAGCTTCTGGTGAAGGCTTTCGTTATCATGATTATAGATCACAGCAGTCTAGTGTGTCAAATAATTTTGCACATTATGGTTATACTACAGCAATGGGGTCTCCATCGCCAGTAACACCTACTCCATCGCCAGCACCAACTAATGTCAGCAATGAATCAGAGTTAGAGTTATTCTGCGAGTAACAAAATGTTATTTTTTCTTTAAAAAAATTGTTCCTAAACAAGTTGATTTGATTTATTTGATTTATAGATTATGTTGATTATTAAAAAACTTACCTCAATGTAATTATGAGTTTTTCTTCCGGTGAAATGCTATATCGCACAGCGTTTTTATCTGCTACGAGTTCATCGTTTATGAGAGTCAGTAAGTCATCAAATGACTTGATGGACATTCTGAAGTAGTTAAAGAATTTGGGCTCAAATTGCCTTAACTTAGGATATAAAATAATGTACTGACTTTCAGTCAGCCTGGTTGACAAAATTGGGTGAACCCAATATCTCCGTCTTCTGTTGTGTCGTTTCTGCCGTCTGTATAAAATCACCGATAAAACTGTTTCTACGTCCATCTTCGACAAATGTAGAACTCAAACTGGCCGCAACAACGCGCGTTTAACGCCTGACAAGCGCGCACCATGTGAACACTATACAAAAATTCAACGCGCGTTCAACGCGCGCTGAGCGCTTGTCATCTGAACCTACCCTAAGTGTGTCAAATTGGCGCCTAAGGCACGCATCATGCCCGACAGGGCCGAAGCCTGCCGGGGTAGCGGGATCGTCCGAAAGGGTTACCGCTGCCCTGGAACATAAAGGGCTAAGGAAGGAACACTGGTGGGTTTTAGTCAGTAAGAGTCTGACACTCCCTTCCGCTCCACCCAGAGCGGGAGGGGTCATGTGATGATTTCCCATCCATCATAGTTGCGCCCCTTCGTAAATTATAATACTTATTATTAAAAAAAAACAGATACACTAAATAATAGTCATACATTTTAAAAACTTTTGTTTACTTAAAAACACATCCGAAGTGAAAAATTACTTTAATTTTAGAAGTCGGTGTCGTTGGTTTCGTTTTTTGACACCGACATCCGAAATTAAAGTAGATAATTTTTCACTTTACTAGTGTTTTTTTTGGAAGTCGGATGTGTTTTTTTGTAAAAAAAGTTTTTAAGATGTACGACTATTATTTAGTGTAGGTACCTATCTGTTTTTTTATAATATTATAATCTGTTTTTTTTTTTTTTGAAGTGTGTACGAAAACGCCACTATGTCAGTCCGACTCCAGAATCCTCGAAGCCTATCCTTCTGCAGCGAGGTGTGAGACAGGGAGACGTTATCTCTCCGAAACTGTTCACCGCCGCACTGGAAGATGTCTTCAAGGTTCTGGACTGGAAAGGGGCTGGCATTAATATCAATGGCGAGTACATAACTCACCTTCGGTTTGCCGACGATATCGTAGTCACGGCTGAGACTATGGAGGACCTCAGTACAATGCTCGATGATCTTAGTAGAGCCTCCGAAAGAATGGGTCTTAAAATGAACATGGACAAAACGAAGGTCATGTCAAATGCCCATGTAACACCCACTCTCATGAAGATCGGAGACGCTACACTTGGAAGTCGTGGACGAGTACGTCTACCTAAGACAAACTGTCCAGTTGGGTAGGTCCAAGTTCGAGAAAGAGGTCAATCTTCGAATTCGACTCGGCTGGGCAGCGTTCGGGAAGCTACGCAATATCTTCTGGTCCCACATACCGCAGCGTCTCAAGGCGAAAGTCTTTAACCAGTGCGTGTTGCCAGTGATGACTTAAGGAACTGAAACGTGGTTGCTCACAATGGGCCTTATTAGAAGTCTTAAAGTCACGCAAAGGGCAATGGAGAGGGCTATGCTTGGAGTTTCCCTGCGTGATCGAATCAGAAATGAAGAGATCCGCAGGAGAATCAAGGTAACCGACATAGCCCGAAGAATTGCCAAACTTAAGTGGTACTAGGCAGGGCACATTGCTCGCAAAACAGATGGCCGATGGGGCCGAAAGTTTCTGGAGTGGCGACCGCGTACCGGACGACGTAGCGTTGTAAGGGCTCCCACAAGATGGACCGACGACCTTGTTAAAGCCACAGGAACCCGTTGTATGCGAGAAGCACGGAACCAGTCTTAGTGGAGGTCTGGAGGTGCTTGGGGGAGGCCCATGTCCAGCAGTGGACGTCTTTCGGCTGAAATGATGATGATGATCATGAGGACATGCCGGTTTCCTCGCGATGTTTTTCTTCACCGATTTGATAGCAGTGGTAATAAAATTATTTTACAAAAAGTAAAGCGCCTGCCTGATATCGATGATGTTTTCGAAATAAATTTTATCCGTTCTTTTCGCTCTACACTGATCAAAGCTTTCTTGACCCATTGGAACCCTCAAAAACGAAAGTGTTAATTTCAACTTACTAAAAGATCGTTCACAACTTCCGATGGATACTGATACAATTGTAAATGTGCATTTGGATTGAGTGATCTTTTTTTATTTCGTGATAAAATCTACCGCCACCGCCACCGCCAGCTGGCGGGCGGGCGCTCGAGCCGAGCGAGGCATCGTTTCACACCTTTTCATACTTGGGTTCACACCGCGAACTACAGAGATAAGCTACCGAAGTATGAAAAGATGTGAAACGATGCCTCGCTCGGCTCGCCCGCCAGCTGGCGGTGTGGCCTGCGCTTTAGTCAAAACTCATAGCCCAAAGTGAAAAAATTGTCACTCTCAAGGGTCTTCAGTTATTGCCGAAAATGTGGATCACTCAATTCAGACATTTAGCAAAAACGGCTATGAGCTAAATCTCAACAAGAACTTACTCTACTGACTAAATTTATATCGCAAAAATTTGTTAAAAAATTGTCACAACACTTTTTAAACCCATCAAGGCATTTAAAGCGTCTTCCAGGTATCTTTGGATCACGCAGTACAGACACCATTTTGTCTGAGAGATCGTTGTAATAAGGTTTCGGATGACTTTTTCTATACTTAGATCTATTGTTTATCCTAGGATGTACCTACATGATGTTCCGAATATATTTGTACAATAAATATCATAACACAAATACCTTTTGTTAAAAATTTATGAGTAACTAAATGTTTTTAAATTTGCTGAACTGAGTGATCCATAAGAATACTTATAGGTAACTACCGGTTTCGTATTGATTTACACCAACTACAATTAATTTTTGTATAACTTTATAACTAAAGTTTTACATAAAAATAATTTACATAACAGCTTAATTTACGAGATATTATATTATATTCAGTAACTTGACAGTTGAGGGGTTACCTACCAGATTTCGACAAAAAAATAATAGTGAGGTTTTGCCAACAAATTGGCACAACTTATTAATCTTATACCTAATCTAAAAGGAAGGGTTCAAATTAATTAGATCCAGTTAAATAAAAAGATCCAAAATATTTCATGAACAAAAATATTTTATATTGCACATTTTATTACAATCTTAATGTTACTGTTGGATATTTCATTTGCGCTTACTTGACCACTCTGACCAGCTTCCCGAATAATTTTTCGAACTGAAAATGAAGAAATATAATTTAATAAACTTCACTGAATGCTGCAAGTTTTTTTTATAACTGTGCTTGCTGGTTTATACATTTCACGTAATACACGTAGCACCCTCTTAGGCCACGTCCTAACCGAAAGCGATCGTCGCGCTATCTAATATGAATAATTATGTCATACCTACTCGCGCGATCAATCAAGTCGCGTTCAAGTACGTCGTCGCGTTTCATCGAAAAGCGACTGTCCCACGAATACGCGATCGTCGCATTGGTATGTCACTCTTTGTTTGGAAAACCGGAAAGCTCTTTCAGCGCGACCACGCATTCATGTTCAGCGAACAAAAACTAACATATCAACGCGACGATCGCTTTTAAATAGAACGATTCTTACTTAATTCGGTTACCTAAAGATCATAGTTAATTCATAGAAACGAGCGCGTGCTCTCGCGATGGTCGCTTTTTGTTAGGACGCAGAGTTAAGATGTTATTTCGAAGGCGACCGCAGCCGCAAGCGGTAACTTCACCCAATCGTAATGACAGACGGCAGCGACTCGATATGCCGCTGTAGTTTTAATTCCGAACGCGGCGTCACAACTTTGATGTCAGCGGCATTTGTCAGTTTCGCAATATTCATTTTTATTAGCAAAGTCTGTTAGTCAGTGACGCCACTACTGGTTTACGGATTGCGGTCGAAGAGTTACATAGACACTAATCGTGTCGCTGCGGTGATGCGGTCTGTCATTGCAATTGGGCGATGTTGCCGCTTGCGTTTCGGTCGTCTCCCGAACAGCACCTTTATTTATTCTCAAAATCATACTTCAGCGCCAAACACATGAAAATTGTGCAACGGTAAAACTTCGGGCATTTTCAGAAACTCTTCGGATGACTTCGCCGATTATTGCTGAGACGTCGAACTGCTATTATTGTGAGTGTCGGTCGGTAAATTCAGCATAATATTATATAAATGGTCGTAAAAATAGCGAGTCAAATCATGCGTGACTACTTCAAGTAGCTATGGTGTGCTTAAGTTTACGTATGCATATAATCAAATTCAATAACAATAGGTGATAAAAATCCAATTCCAAGCAAGTAATCTTCTATTTACATAAATCTAAGTAGGTATATAAATAAAAATGAAATTCTGTTCGTTTGTAAGCGCATTACTTGAGAAAGGCGGCGTTTTGGCGTTTTGTCGTTTTGTTTTAAAATGTTCGTAATATTCGAGTTCGGTTTTTAGCTAAGAGAAATTGGAAAACTTACTAAACAAAAAAAAATTGGGCAAAAATAGACGTAATTTTTACAAATTCGGGAAACGCGTTCTTTTTCCTATGGGATTTTTGCATGAACTCGAGACCATAACTCACGATTCAAGAACCGTACGTCTGTCGAGTCGGATAATGTACATATACTACTTATGTAATAGTTTTTTTTAATCTCTGGAACTACCAGTCGGATTTGAAAAATTATTTTTGAATTTGATAGCCCATTTCTGGAGGAAGGTACTAGGCTAATTAACATCACGCTAGGAACCAAGCAAAAATAGAAGAGTCAGAAAGAATGCTAAGCGAAAACGAAGTAATAGCGTGGATGGGCGATGCGTGCGATGCGACGGGGTGGGTCGGGTAACAAACATTTCACGCGGACGAAGTCGCAGAAGCTAGTCGATAAATACAAATGAATGAAGGTGAATTTTGCAATAGGTACAGACGCCAACAGGTCAAGCTACCTGAAACTGTCAAATTTTCCAATCAACCTTGAACCTAATGCTATAGCGATAAAGTTGAAAATCTATTAAAGAAATTTGACAGATTGTAGTAGCTTGATGTGATGGCGTCTGTACAAACATTTGCTTTTGTTTTTATGACTTCATGTAATTACTGGTATTCAGCTTCATCCGGTTAGCCTGGAAGCCGATCCCAACATTGTCACATTGTTGGGAAAAGGCCAGGCTAGGCGTCACTGAAAACGGGCATAAATAATATTAATTGATCTGTATGCTACCTACTTTTTATAGCCTAACTGTAGTGCCTCGTCCAGGGCTTGAGAAGCCCGTCTGTTCAACCGTGAACATACTATAGTTGCACGCGCCAACAATAGCATCACAGCGTCAGCGACACACATACGGTCCACGCGCCGGCAACACCAGCACACCGTCAGCACTAAGATGTGGCCTACTGAGATCTTCGCTTCATCGGCTCGATACACACACGACACACATGTAAATAGCCATCAATGTGTATTTACCACAAAAATTGTATATAATTAAGTTCATTATTGTAATAAAGTTAGTCATCAAGCTGGAGTCGAGTGTGATTTATCTCCTTACTTCCTCTTACTGTGGCCAAGACACCTTTAGCCATCATCGGTCCTATGAGTCTGTGGGATCGGCAGTAAGAAAACCATTTCCTGTGTACATTGCACGACGTACACAAAACCCTCTTCCTACCCAAATTCCGTCTGTCACCGTAGGTCTCCTTGTGACAGACTTCCCTCTCGTACAACCGACGTAACCTACGTTTGGTGTGGTTTGTATATGGTAGGCTAGGGCTAGGATAACTGGGGTGCTAGTTAGTTACTGTAGGGCTAGGTTTGGCGTCAGTTGGGCTTTAAGTATTGATCCAGGTTCAATTATCTCAAACGTAGTCACATCGTACACACTTGGAATACCGGCCGTACTAAGCTGTAAGTCCCGGTGTGTACATTTGGTCCTTCGAGCAATTTTAGGAAACCAGGGAGTTTGTGTTATCGGTATTTTAATATAGTAACGTTTATATACATAAAATTAAATAAATATAAAACGTTCTTCTTTCTGTCCCTCACCAATATTGGCTGAATAACGTATAGACGTACTTAGAACTAGCGTACTCAACAGGCGCGAGTAAAGGGACTTATACGATTAATACTAATACGCCATTAGAACGATAGCGGATCGGAGTTCGGTTCCAACAAACGGGTTCACCGATATTTTGAGAAGTAACGCATTGTATCAAGGGCAGTAAAGATGGACATACAAGGGATAAACGAAATTATAAGAAGCCAAGAAGCAGATTACAACGAACTAAGACAAATATTCACCAACATCAAGAAAGACTCAGCATCAAGGAAGACTCTAAAATATATAACGGAGAGGAAAACTCGACTCACAGAAGTATTTACTAGAACATCCAAGAACCATTCACTACTACAAGACCAAGATGTGTTGTGTGATCACAAATACGTCACTACCAACTACTTTGGGTCTATCAACGCACTGTATACGCAGGCAATTGAATACCTGTTAAAGTGTGAGAAAAGACTACAGGTAGTAAACCAACTATATGAGCCAGAAGATTTACAACCCGAGGAGGAAGAAGGGAGTAGCTCACCCAAACTATTTATTCAACTATTTCGGATTAATCAGATGCAGAAAAAGTTACAGTCGGCAACTCAATTAATTACTGAAGGGAAAGCAAGTTGGTACTTAGAATCTGTAATGACTACTTTGCAAAAACAATGGCAAGAAATTGAAGAAACACATGTACTCATTCTAATGGAAGATAGTACGTTAGAACACAGCTATTTTCACGAGAATATGTTTGAGAGAACGCAAACGGAATTCGACCTTGTGATGGGAAGATTATTTGAGATGATAGGTCAAAAATCAACATACAACCATAAAACCTCGGTTAAGTTACCACAAATAATAATTCCAACATTCAGTGGAAGTTATGAGTCATGGAATTCCTTTTATGATTTATTCTTGAAAATAGTCCACGAAGATAAATCGTTGAGTGACACAGAAAAGATGCAGTATTTAAAAACGCATGTACGAGGTGACGCCGCTAAGCTGATCAAGCATTTAACAGTATGTGACGCAAATTACATAACTGCATGGAATTTGTTGACAAGACGATACAAAAATGAAAGACTAATCATTACTAAGCATATTGATAATATTCTAAGTATGTCGAAAATAAAGAAAAGTAATGCCGCGAACTTAAAAAATCTCCATGACACATTAAACGAAAACCTAGAAGCACTAAAAAATCAAAACATCGACATTTCAACTTGGGACCCTATTTTGACAAGAATACTAAGTAGAATATGGGACTCAGAAACTGATGAAAAATACGAACATCAACTATTAGAGCCTAACAAAGTACAAGAGTTTTCGGCAATGATGCAATTCTTAGAAAAAAGGTTTAAGTGTCTGGAAACTTCAAGCACTCTGAGAGAAGAAGCGTTTGCTCACAAATCGCGCCATGAGTCTTCAAATTCAACTACCAAACAAGTAGATCAACGTGTATGCTGGTTTTGCCAAAGTCGCGAACACAGCATTTACCAATGTACTGGTTTTAAAACGCTATCAGTACAAGAACGCAATAACATCGTAAACGAAAAACAGAAGTGCAAAAACTGTTTGACTCATGAAACGTCGGTAAAGTGTCACAGTGATAAAAGTTGTGGATACTGTGGAAAAAGAGGTCATCATTCCTATTTACACCATCATAACAATAATGTTACTACCAGAAACGCAAAAACAGAGCCAAACAAGGAAAGTTTACCGACCCCGTCTACAAGTAAATTCATGAAAAAAACTGTGTCCAACATGTCTACTATTAACAAAACGAATATACCAAAAACCACACTACTAGCGACGGCCTTAATAAAAGCTCACTCGTTGGACGGGACATCGCATTTACTGAGGGCTCTATGTGATCAAGGTTCAGAGGCATCATTTTGTACAGAAGAGGTTGCCCAACTATTGGCATACCCACGTATTCAGACAAATACTGAAGTGATCGGGATTGCTGACGAAAAACCTAAAACATCGAAAAACTCTATCAATGTCATGCTACAGCCAAGATTTCCGAGCGAATATAGGTTACCAGTCACACTTATAATACTACCAAAACTAACTGGCTGTTTACCAGAGAAAAATGTACTAGAACTAAAATCGGATTGTTTACAAAACAAACTATTTGCCGATCCTACATATTACAGAAGAGGACCAATAGATATAATATTGGGGGCTCAGGAATATAGCCACTTACTACTAAACGGATTACACAAGATGCAAGACGGAATCATCGCTCAAAATACCGAATTTGGGTGGATTTTATCCGGCATTTGCGGCGATACCACTAATACTAATACAGTTATCAGTATGATGACACGAACTACAGAAGTTCAGCAACTAAACAAGTTTTGGGAATTAGAAGAAATTCCTGAAAAATACCAAGTAACTAACGAGGATCAGGCTTGTGAAAACTATTACCAAAAAACAACCATAAGAAATCCAGATGGGACATACACAGTGAAACTTCCATTCAAAAATCAAAGCGTAGATTATGGGAGTTCGCGCAAAAAAGCTATTGCAAGACTATTACAATTAGAACGGAAGTTCGACAAGGATGAAAACTTACGGAAAAAATACCAAGAGTTTCTCAATGAGTACTTAGAAATGGGCCACATGAGGAAAGTATCGAGTACTGACTATTACCAAGGTAAATACTATATACCACATCAACCAGTCATTAGAGAAGAGTCACTAACTACTAAGCTACGAGTAGTATTTGATGCGTCGAGCAAATCAAGTACTAACATAAGTCTAAACGATAATATGTTTACGGGACCAAGACTACAGCAAGAATTAGCAGTAATACTGTTACGTTGGCGTAAACACAAGATAGCATTTATGGCGGACATCGAAAAAATGTACCGATACATAAATATTAACAAAGAAGACTATACCTACCAACGAATAGTATGGAGGAATTCACCGAAACATATGATCGACGAATACGAATTAACTACTGTGACGTATGGAACTGCAGCTGCCCCATACTTAGCGATTAAGACGCTACAACAACTCGCAGCTGATGAAGAAGCGAACTACCCAATAGCCAGCCAAAGAACTCTCCAGGACTTCTACGTGGACGATATTTTGTCAGGAGATACGAATGTTGAGGCAGCAAAAAATTTACAAGGAAACTTAATAGATATGCTACGAAAAGGCGGATTCAGGCTACGCAAATGGTCGTCTAACAGTGCTCAATTGTTGGAAAATATACCTAACGAAAGCAAAGACGACAAAGTGATGAAAATACCGCTAGATGAAACTAGAAAATCCTTAGGGGTGTTATGGTCACCATTAGAGGATAGTTTCTGTTTTCAGATTACCATTAATCAAAATGAAAAACCAACAAAACGATTTATTTTATCAGAAATAGCTAAGATATTTGATCCTCTGGGATGGTTAGCACCTGTCGTCATAAATATGAAACTCATGATTCAGGAACTTTGGACAAATGGCACAGAGTGGGATCAGCCCGTAGAGGAAACTATTAAAACAAGGTGGATTGAATTACAAAAACAACTTAAGACTATTGAGAAGATATCCATACCAAGATGGTGTCATTTTTCAGATGAATCGAGGGTCGAGCTGCATGGATTCAGTGATGCTTCTGAAAAAGCGTACGGTGCAGCAATATACTGTCGGATACAAAATAACAACACATTTAACGTAACCCTTTTGCAAGCTAAGTCAAAGGTAGCGCCAAAAAAGCAGAAAACTACATTACCAAAGTTGGAGTTATGTGCAGCTTTATTGTTAACCCAACTGATGGAAAAAGTGATTACTGGAATGGAAATGCAAATCGCGAATATTTACTGTTGGACGGACTCCATGATTACTCTCGGTTGGATCAAGGGTGAAGCGGAGCGATGGAAGACGTTCGTAGCTAATAGGGTATCAGAAATACAAAGAATATTACCAGAAGCAAAATGGAATTATGTAAATACATTACAAAATCCAGCTGACCTAATTACAAGAGGCATTGCACCAAATAAATTACAAAACTTATCACAATGGTGGAATGGACCAGAGTGGTTAAAAAGTGATAACATGCCTAGTACGAAAACTGTACCAGAGATATGTGAGGAGATTAAACGATGTTATCACATAACTATTATACCAAAAAACAAAATCTGGATAAGATTTTCAAGTTTCAAAAGGATGATACGAGTACTATCATATTGCTACAGACTCGTGAATAAACAAGAATACAAAAAACCATTAAGCTGTGAGGAAATTAATTCAACAACTAAAAAACTCCTCCGCTTAGTGCAACAAGAAGTATTTGCTGAGGAGTACAAAACAATTAAAGCCGGACAATCATTGAAGAAAGGAAACAGGTTGTCATGCCTAGATCCATTTATTGATAATGAGGGCTTACTGCGAGTAGGAGGAAGACTTCAAAACTCCAGTCTACCATACGATCAAAAACACCCAACTCTGTTATCTCATGACCATCATGTAACATTAATCATAATTCATGATGCTCATTTAACTACATTACATGGAGGTAATAGTATGACCTTAGCGTATATAAGACAGAAATATTGGATACTTGGAGGAAAGCGAGCAGTGAAAAGTAGCATTAGAAAATGTGTAAAGTGTACTAGATACAGATCATCTACCGCCTCACAAAAAATGGGTTCATTACCAAAACCAAGAGTGACGGAATCGTACCCATTCAGTCACACAGGTGTGGATTATGCTGGACCAATATCAGTGAGAACAATGAAAGGAAGGGGACATAAATCTTACAAAGGCTACATTGCGATATTTGTTTGCCTATCCACGAAAGCGGTACATTTGGAGCTGGTAGGCGACTTATCAGCAGAAACGTTTATAGCAGCACTACGGAGGTTCATGGCACGCAGAGGTCCAGTATCACACATGTATAGTGATAACGCGACGAATTTCGTAGGCACTGCCAATTACTTGTATAAAGAAATGTTAGACATAACCCAGTCTGACGACTTTCAAAACACGTTGACCAATATTGGAATACATTGGCACTTTATTCCTCCATCATCCCCCCACTTCGGAGGGATTTGGGAAGCAGGAGTAAAATCTATGAAACACCATTTGCGTAGAGTGATAGGAGAGCAGACACTAACTTATGAAGAAATGAGCACGTTCTTACACCAAACTGAAGCATGTTTAAACTCAAGACCATTATGTGCACTAAGTGAAGATATAAACGATAACATAGTGTTAACACCAAGTCACTTTCTAATAGGCAGAGAAGCGGTAGGGGTACCAGACCCGCTATCGGAAACTAATACAGATCATTTAAACAGATGGAAACAAATCCAAAAAATGAAAAAAGATTTCTGGAAAAGCTGGACTAAAGACTATTTACACCAACTTCAACAAAGGTACAAATGGAAAACTATTCAAGGAAACTTGTCGGTTGGAACTCTAGTAATTATAAAAGATGAAAAAGTTTCGCCTAGCAAATGGCCACTTGCAAAAATAAAGGAAATACATACGGGCAACGACGGCCTATCCCGAGTAGTGACACTTCAAAAGTCGTCAGGAACAACTCAAAAACGATCAATTCACACATTAATACCATTGCCAATTGATACAAGTACGTGTAGTAATAGCAATGAACCTAAACAGTCAATACAAACAAATACCATTACAATCCTAAGAAAAAACAAAACTAATCAACCCAAACAATGTAATAAAATATCTAAATGGTTCACGTTGCTGTTCATCATGTTACAAATATTGGGATCAGCAAAATCGACTACAACGACATACTCTGTAAAAACAGTACCACCAGGATTTTATGTTGAAAAAATAGGAACGGCAAGCATTGATAGAGGAATGTTTAGGATAGAAATAAACTATGAAAAACAACACCTAGAGCAAGACCTTGTCAAAATAAAAACAATGACGTCACAATTCAGTCAACTATGTACAAATGCTGAACAAATAACAGCTTCCGGATTTTGCAAACAATTGCACCATCATTTGTTAGAAGAAGCATCAAAATTAGAGCGAACTAAAGAGTATTTGACAGAAGTGAACCAGATTAGGAAGAAAAGGGGAATATGGGGAGAGTTACTAACTGCTATCTTCGGAGTGAATGATGAGGCATACCGAGATATAGACACATTAAATTTAAACCAAAAAAAGTTAATTGAAGCTGCCAACCATCAAACCAAATTCATGATATCAACAATCTCACAAGTAAACAAAACTGAAGAAAGAATAAAACAGAAACTTATAGGATTTCAAACTAAATTAAACCAAGTCATAGGTTACATCGAGAGTAACAACCATTGGTTCAGTACAGTCGACCACAACAGTGTAAACATACGTATTATGCAGACTTACCAGTTAGCATATAATTACATGGAAGAAATCATGGATTATTACAACGGACTATTAGAGATATACTTAACCAAGGCGACAGTATATAGTGTTTTAACACCAAAGAACGTCACTGACCTAATATCATCAGCAAACAAAAAATTACCATCTAAACTAAGAATCGTTCAACAACAGTTACTAGACACCAAGATATATGAGAACAAGACTCATTTAAAAGTATACGCCTATTTTCCCATACAAGAGATAACTAAATATACTTTAATGTATGTCACACCAGTCCCAAAGATAAATTCTGACAAGTCAGCCCAAAGTATAGAAGTACATAAAGCTTACATAGGGTTAGATTACAACAACGAAATGTATTTTGACTTGGACTATGAGGAGTTCAAACGTTGTTTAGAATGGACTAACCATTTTATTTGCTTTCCTGGGGCCGTGAAAAACATGCAATTAAAAGAAAATTGCATTGTAAATCAACTATTCAAAAACCAAACACAGACGAAATGTCCTACTAAAACATACTATTTATCCAATAAAATAATATGGAAACAACTTTACATGCCAAACACTTGGTTATTCATTGTACGAGATCGAGTTACGACGTCAATACTTTGTGATGGACAAAGAGAAGAATTCGAGCTTCAAAATGTTGGTGTAATACGAATCGCAGATAACTGCATTATTAAAACAACTAATAATATATTAACTGCCAAAAGAATTGTTTCAGTACCGATAGTAACATCATACTCAAAACAAATAGACTTTCCCATAACAACGCACATGGTGACTAAATCCATGCCAAACATTACCAAAGAGGAAGAAGTCGTAGATAACTCAAAGGAGATTTTTCAGAATCTAGTTACTCAAGAAAATGCTTTACAAACCGAATTAGATAGCACTATTTGGAGTCAAATCAGTTCTCACGCATACTTAACTAGTGCGATATCGTGTATAATCATGTTTTTAATCTTTTTGTTTTTAGTTTGCTACGGCCCAGCCATACTGAGATGGATTGGAGTCACATTGCAGCACAAGACCAGAAGAACAAGTCCCGAGCCAGAAAACCAACCAGCAAGAGAACCAAACTCGCTTGCTGCCAACAAGACAACTACCAAACCGACAACAGGCCAACCAACTATCACAACGGAACCTGTGTACAGTTTACCACGTCAACACGAAACTATCGAATTATACCAACTGGAGCCTAGGTCCTGAGAGGCGCCAGAATGTTCAACCGTGAACATACTATAGTTGCACGCGCCAACAATAGCATCACAGCGTCAGCGACACACATACGGTCCACGCGCCGGCAACACCAGCACACCGTCAGCACTAAGATGTGGCCTACTGAGATCTTCGCTTCATCGGCTCGATACACACACGACACACATGTAAATAGCCATCAATGTGTATTTACCACAAAAATTGTATATAATTAAGTTCATTATTGTAATAAAGTTAGTCATCAAGCTGGAGTCGAGTGTGATTTATCTCCTTACTTCCTCTTACTGTGGCCAAGACACCTTTAGCCATCATCGGTCCTATGAGTCTGTGGGATCGGCAGTAAGAAAACCATTTCCTGTGTACATTGCACGACGTACACAAAACCCTCTTCCTACCCAAATTCCGTCTGTCACCGTAGGTCTCCTTGTGACAGACTTCCCTCTCGTACAACCGACGTAACCTACGTTTGGTGTGGTTTGTATATGGTAGGCTAGGGCTAGGATAACTGGGGTGCTAGTTAGTTACTGTAGGGCTAGGTTTGGCGTCAGTTGGGCTTTAAGTATTGATCCAGGTTCAATTATCTCAAACGTAGTCACATCGTACACACTTGGAATACCGGCCGTACTAAGCTGTAAGTCCCGGTGTGTACACCGTCTGCCGGAGTGGCAATAGAAGATCAGATCATCATTCCTCGACGGCTTCTCGCGTTTAAACTTGCGCCTGAAGTCTTCATCAGACATGCACCCTAAAGTTTCTTGGACAGTTGGCACTGTAACAAAGTTAGATGTGTTATAATTATAATAGAAGGGCAATTCCCGTATTTATATGAACGTTCGCATTCTAATCTCAGTCACAATCTGTCAAAAATAATATTATGACATTGATCGTCGAGCGCTGAGATGGGATTGCGACTGGAATTTGAACGTTTTTTAATGTACGAGAATTGGCCTTCGATTCGAAAAATCGATTGCTCGATCCCATCGCCTAACCTACAGAATCAAAAAATACAATTATATCGATGGAAAAAAAACGCACTGTTCTATCAATCAGTTTTTTCATAAATGTGTTTATAGTGCAGGTTTTTAGATGCCATGAACTGAAGGTATGAAAAATATAAGTGCTGGCGTGGCGACGGCGCGGGTTTCACTAGCAAACATGATATTACTCGCAGATAATTATAGACCATATTTTAATAGTTGCAACGTTTTCATTTGATTGGTAGTGAAAACCGCGCAGCGTTGCATTTCGTCAGGGCTGCGACGGCCTAAAATTTTATGAAATCTTTTTCAGACAAGTTTTGTATTAAATATTTAGAACTGCTCAAAGTTTCAGTTTTCATATTATCATGTTTTTTTTTAGATTTGTTTAGTTTCAACAAGCCTCTGATGTTTGACTTGGTTATCATTTTCTAGATAAAACTCACTTGGTACTGTGTATGAAGACTGATAAGGAAAAAGAAAAAATAAATTACATGGTATATTAATGCTGGATGGTATCTTGCCCGTGCTGGCCACCTCCTCGGGATCACGGACATCAATGATTACCTTCTTTGGCTCATGGATCACCTCCAGCATGTCCTCATAGCTCAGTACTCTCTTAGGATCTGTCATTTTTTGTGGATTGTCTTGGTTGTGGTAATTTGAATTTGTTCTGCCTATTATACAAATGTATAGCGAGTCTGTAATAAATTGGCAATTGATGAAACATAAATAGGTAGTTGCTCCTGGGAATTCAACTAGTGCCAAAACTGCTGTATGTTAATGGGCTTACTACAGCCCAATTCAAACTTTATGGCGGCTAAACATTAGGTGAATCGTTGTGCAGTAACAAAGTTACCTGTAAGTGGGGGTGAGGGGTAAAGTACTGGCAACAAGTAGCGCACTTCAGAGCCCCCATTAACTTTGAATCAGGCTGTACTCTTTACTTCAGGGAGATGCAAAACATAAATATCCTATTTTAAATGCCTCAAATCAAAATATTCAATTTGATATCAAAAATTTTTGTATTAATTTATAAATCACATTCTTTGTTTTTAAAAATTAGGACCTAAATGTTAAAATAAATGTGTAACAAAACTGTGTCTTTTAAATATTGGAAAGTCGACACATAACTTTTTAACACACACATAGGTATTGGCAGAACAGTTAACAAATGTAAAATTCAAGCTGTGCAAAATATATTTAATGGCACATAATCACATAGTTAGACTAACCACTGATGATCACAGCACAAAAATAATAATGAACACAACATGCAAAGCTACAAGAATACGTCCTATAAATATTAAACTTTTAAACACACGTGTAAGTACATTTATATAGAGTTACTGTGCAAATAGACTTGTAATGAAGTGTTCAACAATTTATGAGATGATTAAACTCATGTAACATAAAACACTCTATAAGTTCACCAATTTATTGAATACTCGTAAATCTAAAATGTTAAAGTATTAACTTTAGTGCTATTCTAGAGAGCGCAACGTTTCTAATGACAATGAGGATTGAGGAATGAGGCATTGTTAATAAAACACTCGATAGTAAATCATTAGGACAAAAGGCATTCATGCATTATTGAGGAGTTAGGTAATGATTTTAGTCAAATGAAATAGACATAATATTTGTATAGCACTGGTTCAACCCAGATACGTACGTATATTCGCCTTAGTAACAGCATTTCGAAAATAAACTAGTGATGTAGGTAATGAAAACATCATGCAATCTCTAAATTCCTTCACCCACCGTCTAAAAACATGAAATACCGGGATATAGTAATCAGAAAATTAATAATATCTTTAAAATGATGAATATTTAATTAAAAATCTTGCCTTCGTTAATGTTTTGGGAAAATTCCTGATCACAACATAAACTGTATGACATTCAGCACAAAACAACAAACTCATGAAGCAAATAACAAACTTTGGAAGTCTGTCAATAATGACAGCTCTTCTTTTCTACGCAGGCTCCACACACTGGCCAGACCTCGAAAAACCAACCCAAACTCAAATATTTGGGTAAGGCTTTCAAACACTTGCTGCCAATATCGAGAGTCGGTTATTGTGCACAAATTTAAAAAGAACTTGCGATGCGATGCACATTGACGGCACGGTTGGCGCAGTGGTTAATCGATTGACTGCTGCGCTGCGTGTCGCGGGTTCGATTGCCGCACGGAACAAATATTTGTATGGCCTACAAGTAGTTGTTCCTGGTCTGGCTGTTTGTGTGTGTGAGTTTAAATGTTTGTAAACGCACCCACGATACAGGAGGAATTCCTACTGTGGGGCAACGTTTTAAAAAAAATTCAGCGTTTGAAACTTAGACCTTCATGGTGCCTTTGCGGCAAATGCCAAACATATGGAGTAGATTTAGTGTGCGGTCCAGGGAACTTCCCTAAGAAATTACACTATACTCACATGCACACACACTCGTATATTAGAAAAAGACACACAGAGAGAGAGAGAGTGAAAGCCGCATGGAGGGGGCATAACGCTTTTTCGTTACGCGATGATTTCTACTAGTTCACTCTTCACTCCTACCGCAAGCTCGTTCCAAAAAATAAAACATTTTTTCTGCGGCTAGCGCCACCAGTGGTAGGATTTGGCAAAGGTATCATATTTTTTGAAGATCCTCACCTTAGAATTTTCAAGACTATCATAAACATCTAGGTTTTCGAGAGAAATGGTGTGGTGTTTTGATTGTTTTTTTTTTCTTTGTTATTAACGTAACAAATAGATCACTAGTTTGAAGTAGGATTAGTAGCAGATTATTACACGGGTAATCTACTCCTACTACTCATAACTAAAATTACTCTTTAAAATATCTAATACTCTTCTGTCCACCTGGACTATATATTCAGCCTTGTGATAGTGTCCGATCCATAGATCTAAATATGGCACGTCGTAAAAAAGACGAGTAATATTTTTTTAAGATTCTTGCTGTCAGTGGCTGTCGTGGTATGTGTCATTCAGATGGTTCAGGCGTTTCCCGTTCAGTCATCCGTCACTCGTGGTCACTCGTCACTTGTCTTCGTCAGTCGCATGGTCGCATTGGACTCGCTCACGCAGTGTCACGAGGCGTTTTGGCTACTTCGATTGAGCGATCGTTTCACCTAAAAAGTATAAATACAGAGTTGTTGTAACCACCGAATGTGCGATGGCGTCTGACAGTAATATAAAAAAAGGCAAGCCTTTATATGATCAGTCTCGCGAAATTGTTTATAATGTGTATAAATATTTTCATATTGAAGCTGAACGGTTTAAAAGTAATAGCGACAGTGAATATTTCAAAAAGATTCAAGAACGAGTTGCAGAAGCTACGGGAGTTTCAAGAAGGACTATAAATCGAATATTAAACGAAGTTGATAAAAATGAAGCGTCATCTTTACCCAAATTCACCACTCCCAAAAAGGGAAGACCGAAAAAGAAACACGAAAATCCCAAACTGGAAATTGAAATAGAAATAAAACAAGAACCCGGTGACGGTTATGTAGAAAGTGAACTACCTTCATCTTAGCGCTTTTATGTGTGCGCGTTTTGATAGTAGGTAAGGTAGTGGATGAGCGAAAATCCAAGATTTCTTGTCAAAATTACTCAAAACTGTGGATTTTAATGGACCAGAGCTTCTAGAACAAATTAATGTGATTTCGATTCAAAAACTGAAGGAAACAAGAAAAGCACATGAGTGATTTTCTGTGACTGGAACGAATAAAAGATGAATATCCAACGAAGTTACGGCATGTTATGAATGCTATTTACAACCATCCGACAGGCTATTGTATCGAAAATGATACATTTTGATAACCAACTTAATTTGCCTTGCCCCCGTCAGCAAATATCTGCCATCTATTTGATTTAAACTGACAAAATTTTCTGGTTTTGAACAGCGTTTAGAGGGGCTCCCACGATAACATTGATTGATGTTCGATAGGGTCGGAAGCGTATCGAGTGGTTGTAAATAGCTATGCTGGTGGCGTACATTGATCGACTTGTAATGAATACTACTAGTACAACAACGATGGTACATAATCTTCAAAACATGAACAGTAAAATGGAAGGAGTTAAGAAAACGACGGCCAAGCAGAGAAGCTTGTGCCTTGTCACTTGCATCATAGACTAATATATATAAAATGAACTTGCACAGTATCAAGCTTCCGTATTATTATATTACTCTTTGGTATAACGCCGAAATTTTTAATTTACAAGGTTAGGTACCTACGCTACAAGTTTATTGTTCCACTAGAATTGGTTTATGGACTCGGAACTAACGCCGCCATATTGTTTTGTCAATACCAATATTGCCTACCAATTACAATTATTTCTGTGTCAATTTCACAGACCACCATTTTTATTTTCACACCATCACCTGCCGGTCGGTATTGGGTTTTCGGGAACACTACCAATAAAAAAAGATGTCTCTCATATCAAATATACCAAAAAATAGATACCATACCGACAAAATGGTTTTAACTACTTTATATAAATATCTGAGTAACGGTGAATTGTGACGTACGCTCTCTCATCTCACCAAAACAAAACCCGAAAATGTCCGATGCGAAGATAAATACCTACCTACTTTTCACATAGTGCGAGTGAATTTTGCTATCTTACAGCGAATCATTTTAGTTTCTCTCGATTTTAAGTATGCCTCTTTGTATTGTAGGTATTTGAGTTCGTCTTCTATCTATAATCGAGCCAATATTATTTTAGCAGCCGTTAAGTAGGTACATTCGTGTGCCATATTAATTACTTCCTACGAGGCACTAGACTCGTTAGAAATTCATTAGGCCTTAATTTATTACTTATTTGAACACAACTTGTGTAAACCTACAGCACAAAATTAAAACAGTTTTTCAAACATAATTATCCTCATATTTTCCCTTTCCTACTAGTTTATATAGAGGTACAGAATGGCGCAAACGATTGGAAGTTAAGATGCTATTATTTTTATAAATGGTACTTCTTGATGACTGATGTAATCGTGTGTCGATTTTGATAGTAATTAGTAAATAGTGAAGTAGTTAATAGTGAAGGAGAGAATAGACCAAAGTAAAATAGGCCGATGAACCACGGAGCGCTTTAATTCTTTACAAGAACGCGGAATATTGTCTGCCAGCCCCTGATATTCTTGAATTGTAGTGACCTGCCAGATCGCAACAAGTACCTACCTACCTCGTCTTTTTTCTATGAGTTTTTTTTACTTGACAGATTACTTTAAGTTTTTATTTTCTGCGTAGTGAGCTTTAGGATTAGTTACAAATCAAATAACTAGATAAGTTTTTCATCAATTTATTAAGAAATTCTTTTTATATATTTAAGTTTTACAAAAATAATCTATTCTATCATCCATACCTACGGTTTACATTAGATATCAAAGAAAGTCATTTTTAATCCACATATTCAGTCTTGTTACTGTGATGTTGAAATCATATTGGTGATGAATGATTGATATAAAAATATTTGCATTGTAACTTTCATTATTAAATATTATGTAAACTTTTAGTTAATTCAAGTAATTCAGCTTACCTAGCCTATAAGAACCTAATGTAATGATAACACAGATTTTTAATTTCAATAACATTGTAAATAATATTGTTCAGGAGTATTTTTTTCTTAATAAACAATCTGTTTGAATGACCTTGCGTTTGAATTAATAAAAATTATGTAAAACATGGTAATTACATTCATGGTACTAGTTCTAAGTAAATTGTAAAGACTGAGTTTGAGCATAATAAAATTATATAAGATAATTTTTTTAAACAAGCAACTAACTAGAAAAAGAGAAAGAAAAAATTCAACCAATCAAGTCACTTGACAGTTGGACAATCGGCTTTTTTTGTGTGTTATTTAGCCTTTTTAAAACTGGTTGGTAGATTAACAGTTTGGATAATAACATCAATAAAATACTTACCTTTCCTATTCTCAAGTATTAACTGAATTTGTGATATTAGTACTTATTTAATTTTTAACTTAGGTTTGTAAACTTAGGTAGGTAATACGGGCTGGTGTCCGCAACTCCACGCCAATGCGCGTATTTTGCGTACGGGTTTGTAAACTTGCAGTATGTGTCAATTTATGATCGGATTTATCCTACAAAAATTCTGAAACACACCTCTAATTTTTTGCCATTTTTTCAAAATATTTCTTCTTTTCAGCTGGGTTCGGTATTATCTGTAAATGATAAAAAATATTAAACATTAAAAACTTATCTGATAAACATTTAAAAGTATGTGTAGATTAAAGAAATATAAATTAAATGTTATCTAGAATTATCAATTAATTTGTTCGATACGCACCGTATCTTGCCCTGGTTTCCAGCCAGCTGGGCACACTTCGCCGTGTTTATCTGTATACTGGAATGCTTGCACTAGCCTTAGAGTTTCATCAACAGATCGTCCTACAGGCAAGTCATTCATTGTGATCTGCCTCAAAATACCTTTGTCATCAATAATGAATAATCCTCTCAAAGTATGGCCAACGTCTTCTAGATAAACGCCATAGTCTTTGGCAATGGAGTGAGTTAAATCACTCAGTAGTGGAATTTTAATTTTTCCTAGGCCTCCTTCTTTGCGTGGGGTATTTATCCAGGCAAGATGTGTGAAATGAGAGTCAACTGAGCATGCCACCACTTCTGTGTCAATCTTCCTAAATTCGTCTGCCCTTTCAGAAAATGCCAATATTTCTGTAGGGCAAACAAAGGTGCTGAAACAAACATTAGCGATTTAACATTTCATTTTTTGATTTGTAAGTAATTTAAACAAAACCTATTCAGTTTGCTGTCTTCTAGTTAGGTTTAATAATACTTAGAGGATTTTTTATTTACTAAGCCAAATGATAATAGAGATTTACTTACAAATCCAATGGGTAGAAAAAGAACACCAAATATTTCCCTTTGAAGCTTGATAATGAAAGTTGTGTAATTTCTCCATTAACAACTGCAGTAGCTTCCCATTCCGGTGCCGGTTTTGAGACTGGAAATTATGAGAAAACAACGAAAGTTTAGCAGTTTTGTGTCGAGATTACTTTAAGGATATCCTGATTTACTGTTTTGTCAAATAAATACTTACTCATCGCCTTAGTAAATTGTAATTTGTGATCAATCTTTCTTGCGCCGCCGGGAAAAACATTGCCGCTTCCAAATGAATAACAAGAATCACTTTCGAATAACGAAGATTCGCATAAAATGCTAAATGTCAATACAAGTATTATTGAAATCAAAATATATTTCATGGTTTTTGATTTGTAATTAATACCTCAGTAAGTGCAGTGTTAAGTTATAATGACATACCTATCTGACACGTATCGTATCGTAAAACACCCACTAACAAACAAGTCTAGTGTCAACCAACTCTGACAGTGTCATTTTGTGTGTACACATTAGTATACAATTTCCTTTGGTGTGCAAACCAACACACACATTCACACTGTCTTATCTCTTGAAAACAACATCATCAAAAAAAAAAAGCAAACACGTAAGCAAAAGCAAGTATGCCTTCCGTTCCATTATAATGAAGCAATTCATATAAACAAAGTTAAGCCACCGAAAAAACTGAAAAGCAAAAAATAATGAACCTTTTTTATTTAACCATAATGGTGCCGATTCTCTTGTACACGGAACTAAACTAAACTATCACTAAAATTTCAAATTTTTGGTTACGAGAATCTTAAAAGCTATTCTGTAAACAAGATTGTCTAAATTTAAAAACCATTTTGACATAACTATAATCGAGTTTGACAATCGCTAAGTTAAGTAAACCATAGACCAAGATTTGTTGAAAATTATAATAAAAATCGAATGAAAGTGAACGAAATGATCTGAGGTGCAAAAAAATCCTGAGTAAAATCAAATAATCTTTAATTTTTTATCAATAATTATTTAAATGAAATTTATGGAGCATAATGACGGCGTAAAACTATATTATTGTTTATATTTTAATTAATTAAAATGCAACAACCTGTAATTGTTTTTTTTTTCTGTGGCCAATGTGATCCTGCTAGGGTTGTACACCGAAAATGATTTAGAACTTCGGCGGATTTTTTTTCGGTTTTTAATAAGCAAAAAACCTTAAATTTTATTAAAATCGACAAACTACAGCATTTAAAAAAATGATCCAGGTAGCATGATTATCTTGCTATTAATTTGAGCGTTATAAAGCTTTTATAACGATAAAAATGTGATCTCGAGAAAAATAGTCCGGTTTTTCGTACACTAAGTTGAAAATTTCCGGTATTCTCGTCGCCGTAGGAAAGCCCTATCAAGGACATGTTGAGTTTTGTTGATTTCACATCACAAAATCAAATACAGACCGCGGTTAGTTGTTAATAGTGATGTAGTGTAGATTGTGTTGCATTCGTCCAAAATGCTGTCGTCCAGAAAACGAGCAACAAAAAGGCAGCAGGAGCTTCTCGTAGAACGGCTCCACAATAATCCGCTAATGGCCCGAGGTAAGAAATACAACTGAAGTCTGAACTTGTTATTTTATTAATAAATCCATAGCGATGCCATAACCGACGAAAGAAAATTTGAGAGCATCAATATTGTCAGTTTATTGTTGTGCGTGTTATTTATCCTATTAGTAGGTATAAATTCAGGTTTACTACTAGCGGCTTATTTTTTTTTAGAAAATCAAGCTGATGCTGAAGTGGTGGAGTTTTAGAGTAACGTCAGTAGCGAGCTGAACCAACTGGGCTGCAGCAGGACTGTAGAGCAGTGCCAACATGTAAGTGGTTTATGTCAGAAAAAAATTTCAACTGGATTCCATAATTTTCATTGTGTTCTTAACTATTTAATTTCAACAGATTTGGAATGTGTGGGTGGCGAAAATAAAAACTAAGGCGAGAAAATCAAGAGACTCCATCAGGGCCACAGGTGGAGGACCGGCAGGGGCAGATCTCAATGATATTGAGAATAAAATTCTTGATATCATTGGGTCTGCTTCTGTCTATGGTTTTACCTCTTTAGAAATGGTAATTTATTTTAGTATTCATGGTATTTTTATGGCTGAAGGGCAATTTTTATAAATACATTACTAAGACTGTTAATATTAATCCTTCCAGCACCAACAAATAAGACAATTAGTTATCAATTTTATTAGAGCACTGGCGCTCACGTGGTACTCAATGAATTAACTGTTTTTTATTAATTTCAGGGAATACCTCCCTCGTCCCCATCGCCCATGTCGCCTGCCCATCAAAGTATGTCGCCCTCTCTACAGTCTGTACTCGAAGAGCAGCCTGTGGTAATCGACGGCGGGACTCCTGCAGTACCACTGCGGCGCGCAACCGGTCGAGTTACCCGTCGTCGAAGACTGCCGAGGACTCCCCGTCCGCCAGTGCACCACAATTTGGTACAAGCACTTAATGAGAATAGCCGGTTACTCCGGGAGAGCATTGTCGCGGCAGCAGAAATTTTGGCTGCTGCCATTCGCTCTTCCGGCATTCCATTCTTGGTGCAAACTGCCCAAGACGAAGATAATGGGAATGAAACCTGATGGGTTTCCTCTCCATTACTTTGTCTTGGAGCTTACAACTGCATCAAACCTACTATTCTCATTAAGTGCTTGTTCGACATTAGTGCTAAACTATTATTTCATCGTTTTATATTATTTTATTGATTGTTAATTATTTTCTATATTTTGCTGATTGTTAATTATTTTGTTGATTATTATATTTTGCTGATTATTTATAATTTGTTTAGGGTTAAGGATAGGTATAAAGGTAAAAAAATAAAAAAAATAAAATAAAGTAATATGATGTTTAATTTAATTAAAAAGGTTTATTAGCGATTGCCGGATTTCCCTTGCTTCGGCAAGAAAATCGGTGCTGGTATCCTCCACAGTTGCACTCTCATCACTGTCTTCAGTCACATCAATATCTTCTTCATCTGCAAAAAATACACTTACCTTAGATTTCTTATTTTGAAAATGTAAATAAAACAAGGAGAATTACATAATAATATTAATAACCAAACTAAGTACACTTACCATCAAATGTTTCCAAAAACATATTGTACAGGGTGCAACATGCCAGAATAATTTTAGCTGCCTTTTCTGGCTGGTAGTGCAGACAGCGATGCCTGTGTAGGCACCTAAATTTATTCTTCAGGCGCCCATTGCACATTTCCACCACATTTCTTGCCCTTGTGTGGCACTCATTGTAGGCAGCCTCCGCTGCAGTTGCTGGGACCATGATGGGAGTCATGAGCCATGGCTGTAGTGGGTATCCTTTATCTCCTACAATAAATAAAATTTTATAATTTACTTAGCTAATAGATATACCTAGTAGGTATAAAAGTTTATTAGTTACCTACCTAGAAGCCACTGAGATCTTTCCCCACGCACAAAGTCATTTCTCAGGACTCAGCATCATGGGTGGCGCCTGGAAAATTTGGGTTGAGGCCAATAATCTTGCCCCTCGCACTGCATATCTGAAAGTTTTTTTTTAGTCAAGGTTTCAAGATAATTAACTGTGTTAAAAAAAATTGCTTATACTCACAATCTGGCAGTTGATGCTATAACAGCCCTTTCTATTGTAAAATAGGTTGCCAGGTGCAGTAGGGTGATTGAGTGGAGGTTTTGTTAGTGCAACATGCTTCCCATCCACTGCACCTAATGTGTTGGGCATATTATATAGGTCTTGAAAACTGAAACAAGCAAAGTGTTACATGAATAAGAGTGGTGCAGTTCTCAGTTTTGTTAGCTGTAAACAGGGATGCTTTAATTATCTTAATTAAACTTATTTATTATTCTCTTTTCAGATTTATGAAGTTTGACAGACAAGGGTTTAAAAAAAAGCCAGTCAGTAACCTAGTACCTTTGAAAAGTAAGAAATATTAAATTGAACTTACTCAAGTCTTGGCCGCTTCCTTTTCCTCATGGGTCATGGGAAATTTTAAGTATTGAGGGGATAATATATTTAAAATTTCCTCTGCTGTTAGAGCTAGGCACCTGCTCACTGATGGCTGGCTGAGCCCAAGTATGTTGTCTTGCCCAACAGCTGTTTGATAACTGCCTTGGGCAAACAGATTGAGTGCAGCTAGAATCTGAATATGAATATGAGCTCTTATTATAATAGAGGTAGGTATTAAGTAATTAGTAAAATAGGTATAATGTATCATCCTTACATATACAAGTGAGATACCACTCTCTAAAATCACAAAATCTTAGGACTTTTAAGTTCTTACAAACTTGTAATTTAGCAAGTAATTCCTAAATAATGATATATAAGTAATTACTACACACCCTACATAAAGGGTGTTACCATCTGTTAGAAAAGGATACAAAAGAAAGGTAGGTACTGTAGAGGCTTGTCTGCCGAAGACGACCTCATATGATGCAGGCCGGCTATGTTTTAGCGCGGGTTACAGTCGAACGCTCAAGCTTGTGTCAAATATATTAATAAGGTTTTTGTTTTGGAACCGGGAGTGACATTTTATATAGAAAGATGTAAAAGCCGTTCTCCCAATATAAATTTAAAGGAATTAATTGTGTTTGATTCCACCCGTTACCTCAGAGGGCTCTTCTAGCTCTCTATAGTACCTAAAAGAAACAAAACTGTTCTAACATTTATGTGTTTGGGGAGAAATCCTTCATCCAACCGAGGATTCCTTAACACATCCACCAAATAAACTGCCCCAGATTTAGGGAGCCTAAAAACTTTTTTAAATTTTTCTTCTGCCATGTTAAATGGGTTGGAAATGTCTCGCAATCTTTCCAATCGAACTCTTTCTTGATGGTGTCTAAAAAATAGTTAATTCTTATTTCACAGAATCTGGAAGTCGATTTATCCATTTCTTTTCCAAATCATAATTAGCTTTTTATTACACAAAGCTACTTATCAGTGCAAAAATCCCTTTATGTTTTCACAAATGAATTTCGTATTGTATTCTAATAACAATAATATTATTATTTACCTTTCTGCCGAATCGACAACAGCTACAATCACATAAGCTTCCATAATAAATAATTCACGAACTCCTTAAACTCATAGTAAGCATCCAAACTTACAAGAACTTGTAGAGAAATGTGTTTTGTAAATTTTTAGTTCATGCCAACTAATTTTATTCCACACCTTTTTAATCGCGATTAAAAATAGTCTGATTTAGTTTGACAACCAAAATTTTAGGTGAAAAACGTCAAATTCAGAATAGCAAAATTACCATTTTCACTAAATTGAGTAACTAAAATGACATTAGCACTGTCAAACTAAAATATAGTTAAGTTGTGTCACTTTAGTCTATTTCAGAATAGAAAACGTCGTTTGACAGGAATAAACTAAATTTTAGTGATTTTTAGTCTAGTTTAGAGAAATTTGTGACAACAGAATCGGCACCATTAATAACAAAGTTCTTAAACTAATGTAAGTATACCTAAGTAATTTTGAGTCGAAACAATCAAACATAGATCACTAAATTGTCTTTTTAAGCGGCGGCGCCTGACTCAAAATTATTTAGGTATTACATTATTATAACATTAGTTTACAATCATTAGAATCAGTAATACAACTTGTTAAGTTAGCATAATCCTAAAATGTCAAGATTTCATGAAATAGTCATTCAGTAGGATTACTTGATCTTCAAGAGTTGTGTTGGTGACTTCAATGATTATAATTCTGTAAATACATATTTGTTACGGCCGCGAATCATATTTTAATCAACGTACAACTTAGTACTGACCAGCAAATTGCAAAAAACGTAAGAAAATTTGAATTTCGCGGGCTACCTCCACCTTAAATAAAAAAGGTTTATTATTTTATGCTTTTCAGTTTTTTCGGTTTAATTTTTTTGTTAAGAAGTTTTTATTTTATAATTTTTTGTGGCTATAATGTACTAATATTGTGTGCCAAAGGGCAGGTATATGTGGCACTGAGTAGAGTAATAATACACAACTCAGCATTGAAATCTGTGAGTGAACAATAAATCACCCCTATTCTCCGACCCTTAGGGTTGGAGTTTTTTTTTCAAAATATGGGTCCAACTTTGGGGTATACCCTTTCCAATAAAAAAAGAATGATCAAAATCGGACTACTCTGTAAAAAGTTATGCGTGGTCATATTCGTCGGTTAAAAATATCGTTTAGCAGCAGCTGTAGAATCAGAATGAGAAAACGAAAAGTGATAGGTATACGAAAAATCTGAAAGAATAATGGCCACTTTGGATTATGAAAAAACAGAATTTGCTACCAAGATGAGAATAGTACCAATCTATAAATTTAATCGTTTGATATCAGTAAATATATTTTAAAAGCAGGGCAAAATAAAAATATTCCTGTAACTTTTGCTTATCAGAACGCACCAGGATAACAGGTTAGCATAATAGCATACATCTGAACGCATTCGTATTTTTTACGTTCTTAGAGATGTCCATACTTTTCTAATATTATAATCGAATTTATTTTGGAATCGAATCGCAGGCAACGTCAACCGTATTTAGCTCATTATAATTATTAATATAAGATAAGCATTAGCAGAACTTGATGTTACTGATAAATAAAGAGATTGAATGAAGCCAATTTATTCATTAGAGAAACTAGTGTTTGGTTTTAAAAACCTGTACTGACGGAAAAAGATCCATAACGTAGTCGTTATGGATCTTTTTCCGTCAGTAACTAGTAAAAGATCCATGACGTAGTCGTCATGGATCTTTTTGCATCAGTACAGCGGAGTAATTGCGTAACACACTATCAGTACCAATGGGTTTCATTTTGACAGTTCAACAACATTCATTGCGTTGTTTAAGTTGTTGAGCAGACATTTTTTTCGAACATATGATGCAATGGATTAGGTATAGCCTTCAAAATGATTCAGATTGTGATTGATAGTGTTTTACGCAATTAGGGTGTAGGTTTCCAAGACAACCGAAGACAATCGAAGACTACTTCGATTGTTACTTTGTCCAGTTCTGCACAAAAACCTCAAAATAGGTATTTAAAAGATTTTGATATACAAAAGGGAACGAATCTTTCATACAGATATAGAAGTAACGGGTGGAAGGCTAGTAGAAGTAAGTACCTATTTAAAAAATACGGGGTGGCAGGGTAGAAGGATAGAAGTGCTAGTATCAAGAAAGCAAGGCATGGAGCAAGGGCTCTCTTGGTCTTGGCCAAAGAGTGAATACGCCACTGTACGCCTGATCCACACCTTTGAATTTGTGATGGTTTGCCGGGGTTTGGCAAATGTGTTGAGTCAACTTTAAGAATAAGAACGACGTTGAGAATCGATTTATAAATTGAATCGATTGATACTCTGATTCGTTTTACTTTATTATAGTGGGTTGATTCGGTTAGGGTAACGTCACTATTATGCGCTTCGTTTCGTTCGCGTTTCGCGAGTCGTATAATTTTTCTGTTTTGTGTTTTCAATGTAATTTTAAATAGAAAAATGATTTTATTACCGTCTTTAAGTTTTGTTTCCTAAATTTGACAAGTATTGAGTCCATCGCAGCGTGTTGCGGTAAGTTTGGAAGTTTACTTTGGATTACACTTGTCGTTCTCGTTCATTATGGCGGTCTCATTACTTACTTCGATACGATGCTAGTTGTAAATAATTTCGTCATAACCACAATACATTTACATATAGTGGAGTGTATCGCGTCTGTAATTGTATATTTCCCCATTTTAGATGGACGTACAGGACGATACCGTTTTGGACGTTGATTTGTTAGCTGACGATGGATCTGAAGAGGAAGGCGAAGCCCCGCCGTCGTCAGGTAAGAATAGCTTTATCTTAAGTAATTTATTTGTGGTAAATGCTTCCAATTGCCAGTTGGTACCCAGAACATAAACAACAAAAATGTTCATGCTATGTAAAGTGTATCTTGCTGTATGTTTGCCCTGTGGACATTAGTCCTTGTTTTGTTTCTGTAAGCTGCTCTTTGAAGCACTCGTATTCAGTTTATTCAATTTGTAAGTTTCCTCAATTATTTAGTGATAGTAAAAATGTTTATGTTGTTGTTTGTCTAAATGTTGTAGTTGCATACAAAAAATAAAATGGAATTAATTTTATTTTAATTTGGACATTTTATGTCAGATGTCAGCGATTGTTAGATACAAATAAACTGATGTGTCTGATCAAATATAGTCTGGAAATAAAGTAGAAAAAATATTTTAGATTTCTACACAGGACCTGGATCAACACCAACATCATGTGCATCATCACCGCGGGGCGAGGAACCAGCTTCTCCCCATGGTGGTGTGTCGCAACCTGCATTCTTTCATCACCAGTCCTATACACGGCCATTCTTCACATCAGGCCGTAGGGGGCCAGGTCGACCAAGGAAGGAAGGTCCTAAGTTGGTTCGAGAGGGCAAGATAGTTAGAAGGTAAATTAAGTAAATGGTGTACCTATTATAGGTTAATAATTTATAAATTAAATAAAATGTCATATATCCAATATTTGCCAGAAAAGTACTGTAAGGTTGGGTACTGGAGAAGAGTAAAACGCTCTGACTGCTCGTTGATAACTGATTCATTTATTAATAAGGATTGGTATTTAAGTACACGAGTAACATACATAGGTATATGGAAACTTAGAACATAGGTTATACACTACAGTACCAAATCTCGCTACTGAATTGCGCTCACACCTCTTGTTGAAGATTGTACTGATACATATTTTTTAAATGAATTACCAAATTAAGTTTTGTGCTGGTTTGCTGAAATTTTATAAAACCCTAAATTAAAACTGAATATGTTCAATATACTACAACCACAATCCATTTTTATCCAATCTAGCCCTTTGTTAAGCTTATTTCCTTTAAATTTATTTATGTGTAATATATTGCAAACTTTGAATTACATACTGTTATAATATTAAATTGCAGGTTTGGGATATACAAACCTAGAAAAACTGGTTTTGTGGTTAGGAAAAATTACAGTAGTCTGCAAAAATTAAGTACAGATTTAAATTACTAAAGTAAAAACAAGTTAAATACTTGTTTTTACTTTATAAACATGTATGTACCTAATTTGCAATGGAATAAATGATTTGATTTGAAAGTTCCTTAATTATAATGAGTGTCCAACTGAAGGTTCGGTTTCGGCCAAAATATCAGGTTTTTGTCTAAAGTTTTGGTTTCGACAAAAAAAATAGGTTTCGGCCGCAGTTTCGGTTCACCCAAAAACTGGGGGTCTACTCCGAAGTAGTATCGCCCGAATGTTCGGCCGTTTCCTGCTACGAAGTTACTATTTTGTTTGGTCGGTTCCGATCCTACACTCCTACACTCTCGAATATTGACTATGGTCCCGACTCAACTGAGCCGATCCGAACTTTTCGCATTTTTCAATAATATTCGGTTCGGCCATGTGTCGGTCCGATCCGAACATTCGCACTTTGCACTTCGGAGTAGGCCCCCTGGCCGGACCGAAACTGGCATTCGTAAGCTGGCGGTTTTGATAGAATACGAATAGTAGTCATAATGGATTTCGGTTTACATCCTTTTTGTACAAAAGCCAAAAGAATGAGTGTTTATTTTAGAGGATTGGGCCACAGCCGCATTACACTGGGAATTGGTGAACAAACACAATTTGGTGGGACTAAAGCTCTTCTAACTTTGTTAACAGGTATAGAGGAGGAAATGCAGGTTCTCTCAGAGGAGCTAAGAGGCACAGAGGTAGCCGCGATGATTCCCTGGAAGATATGATGGATGATGACGATTTCCCAATTCCACCCATACCCGAAGAACCACCTTATATGCCTGAGAAGTGGTATGTTGCACCCAAGTTTAACATTGATAGATTGTCAACTTTAATTACCAATGGTTAAAGTTGACAATCCAATGATTTGTTTTAATAACATGTCAATGAATTAGATGGAAACCATGTATGCAACAAGTCGCTATGATAAATGTTATATCCGTATCTAGGCCAGGAAAACTATGCGCTCTCTGCAATCTAAGCGAGCGCAGTCAGCTGGGCCAGGGCGAGATGCGGCAGATAGGGTGCAAGCTCGGCGAAGGAGACGGCAGTTCCATCCCAGCTATCTCCAACTCTGGTGGAACCCCAACTAGCGCCACCACGCCGTCCAGCACCCCCAGCACGCCCGTGACGCCCGGCCTGGTGTCCCCGCCGCCTGAACTTGTGGACCCCAACCAACACCCCCTAGCGCTGCCTCTGAGCAGGCGTCAGAAGGCGTTCAACAAGTGCAAGTAAGTGATAGCTTTAATGTTGTTAAAAAAGAGTAGTGTCCATAGAGTTTATTACCCATTCTTCTCCATAGGAACCTACTACGCTTTGAAATGGGCAACTAGCTTCATATTTCTGACTGAAAGACTCTTTGTCGATTCAAACGGTTGTGTAAATGATTTAATCGTAATACATGGTTTGAGTTGCTATGTCACTATGTCACTATGTGATTTCCTTTCCTTACATAGTTGACTTAGTCATAATCAAGATGCGTCTTTCAAGTAATACTGAATTGGATTGATAGTACAAACCAAACCTGTCCCAGCAGTCTCGACATTCATAGCGATCGCTTTACGACCGAATTCGGTCGCAAAGTCCTGTCACTCCATACATTACACCTGTCAATCCGAGACTTTGCGACCGAATTCGGTCGTAAAGCGATCGCTATGAATGTCGAGACTGCTGGGGCAGGAAGTAGGTAATGATAAGGTATTGAATCACTATACCAACTGTCCCCATTTCTTGAATAGACTTAGATCCAAATAACGATATTCTCAACCTTTACAACACTTTGGAGTTTATTTATAAACGATGATTAACGTTAAGTGAGGTTTAAATGTCAAAAATATATGGTTAAACAGAATCACTACTTAACTTTAAGCAACTTTTATGAATATAGGTGTTTGTAGTTAGTTTAATTTGTTTGCCTTTCACAGGACTCCTTTATACAACATGGAACACACAGATGAATTGTCCATCATTGGTTACGGCGACGTTTTAGAGTTATCAGCGGTAGTATCATCTGGGGCCCTGCATGTGCATCGCTGTTGCCTTGAGTTCAGCCCGCCATACCAGGATCATGTGTTTGCAGCCTCGACTTCTGATGAGGACAAAGACCAGCTGGAAGAGGCGAGGGTCAAAGGGATCGTGTCAGCCGCTCTGTCGAGGAAATGTGCCTTTTGTAGCAGACATGGTGCAAGCATACCTTGTAAAGTGAGTTTTAACTGTGATTAGGGCCGATTTTTCAATCGCATCTGAAAATTACAAATAGCGTAAATCCGAAGAGAGAATCCTATACAGAAGTTGTCAATTGGCCGTTTTTTGGCTCAGAAAAAACTCATCATCAGATAGTAAAAATCGGCCCTTATTCTATAAACCGGCCAAGTGCGAGTCGGACTTGCGCACGAAGGGTTCCGTACCATTATCTATAAAAATCACGTCTGTTGTATGGGGGCCCCCCTTAAATATTTTTTTATTTTGTTTTTAGTATTTGTTGTTATAGCGGCAACAGAAATACATAATTTGTGAAAATTTCAACTGTCTAGCTATCGCGGTTCTTGAGATGTATCTCAAGAACCAGGCTGTAGCCTGGTGACAGACAGACATTACTAAGACTTCGCTGTCTGTCCGTCCGGACAGACAGCGAAGTCTTAGTAATAGGGTCCCGTTTTTACCCTTTTGGTACGGAACTTTCTAAAATACGAAAGTTTCTAATGAAATAGATTTGATATAAATGTCTGTGAGGATAATTTTCATAATATTGTTGTTACAGATGAGCTGCAGCAAATATTTTCATCTGCCATGTGTACTTGCTTCTGGGGGATTCATAGACTTCCAGATTAAATCCTCCTTTTGCAAGGACCATCTTTACCAAGTGCCTCTTATTTGTAAGTTTATCAACAGTTTTTAGAACTTGCCTAAATATTTTTTACACATACAAATTACATAGATATTCGTCCGTCCTAACCGAAAAGATTTTCTCTTGAATTCGTGATTTTTTGTCGCGTTTGTATATCATAATTCATTGAATATGATTACGCGACTTCATTGATCGCGCAATTACATCATAACGACCGCGATGATCACGTACTCCCACTACAGTGGCTTTCGGTTAAGACGCGACGTGAACAGAATAAAATGCCTATAACACGGTTAAGGGCGGGTTGTTTCACGTCCGCTTGACGCACGCGTATACGTCAACAATGGCGCTAACTATCGTGAAACCAAAAAAAGCGTTGTTTCAAATTATAATTACAAAATTATGACATTGCCGTACGTCAAATAATAACGAGTACGTAATCATTATTATTTGACGTACGTATGTTACGTTAACCAACCGTTTGAAACAACCGACCCTTACTTACGAAGTCTGTTAAACAACACATTTCCTAGACTACATAATAATTATGATGATTCTAGAGTCCATCTTATATGCATGAAACTTTTCACAGGTACCGCAGACATAGACTGTAGGACGTGTAGAACTATCGGCGATATCGCTAACTTGATGACGTGCGTCACTTGCGGTGCGCACTACCACGGGACATGTGTCGGTCTCGCACAGTTACCAGGTATGTTAGAATAAAAGAAAAAATGATTATTCTGCACAAATAACATGCACATTATAAAATAATACAACAATGTTCAGTTTTATATCTGGGTCCGGGGAAAGTTACACTCGCGTTCACTTTTTCCCACTAAGGCAACAGCAGTGCCACTGTTGCTTTAATCAAATATTATGGCGAAAATAACAGTTGAAATAAAATAATAATATCCATCCACCTTATCCCTAGTCCTTGTTTATTTGCCCAGGCGTACGATCTGGCTGGTCGTGTCGGTCCTGCCGAACGTGCCAAGTGTGCCGCGGCGAGACTGGCGCGACTGGCCTGCCGCCCGTCGGACACGACGCACGCGCCGTCACTTGCGAGCACTGTGACAAGGTGTACCACGCCACCTGCCTTAGGCCTGTCATGGCTACCGTGCCTAAGTATGGCTGGAAGTGTAAGGTTAGTACTTCAATAACATTCTAAATTTATGAAAAAAAATTAAGAAAACCGAATTTGTTCCTGGAGACACTTCTACAATTTGGTTTCATCAACCAGATAGATAGTTGCCATATTTTGTTGGTTACACATTTCAGTATATAAAAAATGAGCTGAATGAAGGATAGTATGCATTAAAACTAAGGGACTAACCACACTTATTCAGCTCTGTTCAGCTTTTGTGTATAGAAACAACGATTTTGTATGTATTGCGTACGCATCCGTTCAACTTTACGGATGCGTACGCATTCCATATAAAATCGTTGTTTTCTATGGAAAAAAAGTTGAACAGAGCTGAATAAATGTAGTTAGTCCCTAACTCTTCATTTCAGCCTGTATTCACCCATTGATAATTTGGTTTAACTGTATTGGTTACATGGTTACATCAATCTAAACAGTTTTGTCTGTTGTGTCCCTGCTTTCCAGCTGACCAAATATATTGGTACCACAACCAGTATTAGCCACCATCTGCTATTGACCCTTATCCATATTCTTTTGTAGCTAGGTGTCCGGATCTACTTAGATGAATAGCTCCTAAATATGTTATTTTCTGTTAGTGTTGTCGTGTCTGCTCTGACTGCGGGTCTCGTTCGCCTGGTGCTGGTCCATCTTCCCGCTGGCACGCTCACTACACAGTATGCGACTCCTGTTATCAACAACGGAACAAGGGATCATGCTGCCCGTTATGCCGTAGAGCGTACCGCGCCGCTGCGTACAGGGATATGATACGATGTATGCTTTGTAAAAGGTCAGTAATCCATGCTTCATATTATAAATGCGAAAGTAACCCTGACCGTTACCTCTTCACGCCTTAACGGTTGAACGGATTTCGATGAAATTTAACATACGGGTGTGGATGGGTAATCCACTGGGTATAAACCGGTGTTTTGGTAACCACCCAATTTTCAGGGTGTTTACCAAAGCACCGGGTTTAAACATGACCTGCTTTAGGACATAGACAGGAAGTAGGAAGTTGTTATCACTGATCGTTTTACTCGCATGCGGGGAGCCCCTTGCATACCGAATAATAACATTGACTAAGGAAACTGACCCTTTATTTCATGTACCTTCTCCCCATATAGTCCTAAAGCGTGTAACTCATAATCTTTTTGTACAGATACGTACATGGCATGTGCGATCCTGACGCGGAACCTAGCCAATACAGAGAGAAGAAAGCTCAGAATCCATCTTACGAGTACAGCTGTCCAATATGTAAGGCACAGATGCAGCTGACTGGCTCCAAATCTGGATGTAAGTATCTTACAGTTGTTGCATTTTGCGAACGTGCGTCAATAATTGCAATTTAAACCATATATCGATGACATAAAGTGACATGACGCGCTCTCGTGATTTGCACAACTTGTTTTTTGTTCTCCTTTTATCTGCGATCGGCTTTCTAGCCATAATCAGATGAGGTCTTTGTGTGAGCTTTTTTTGTTGTGTTCCATTGAACATTCACATTATGTGGTTCAGCACTGAATTAACTTTAGATTTACATTGTCTCTGGTCCAAGTTCAGGATTTGCCACCTCTTTAGGCGGATTGTATCCCCCCCTCAGTCTCTGTTTACATGTTTTGCATAGTTCTTCATTCGCTGTTGGTATTTTTAAGTGCTCGTGTATTTCGGTGTTTCTGACAAACCAGGGTGTGCTTGAGATTGTTCTTAGAGCTACATTTTGGAACATTTGTAAAATTTCGATGTTGGAGTTGTTAGCCGATCCCCAGGTTTTTTTCCGTTAGTCCAGATTGGTTTTACTATAACTATGTAAACAAGTATTTTGTTATTAAGGGATAACTTTAAATGTTTTCCTAAGAGCCAGGAAAGACTTTTCATGTCAATGGATGCTGCCTTTTTTTTGGTCTTATTGTGGTTGGCCCAGGTAAGCCTTTTGTCTAGGTGTAGCTTTATTATATATATTTTACTGTGTTACTCTTTGGCAGTGGTTTACTTTCCTTGTATACTGGGGCACAATCGCCCTTCCGAAGAGTGAAAGTCACTTGAACTGACATAGTTATACTAGATTGAACTCTCCATTTTTTCAGCTAAATATCGATTTTATTCAACTGGACTTGTAATTTCTGAGATGCCTGCGTTGGGTCCTTGTCACTCGCAAGGCATGCAGTGTCATCTCCATAGGTGGCCGTTACCAAGTCATCAGTATTAGGCAAACCTGCAGTAAAGATCGAGTAGAGTATGGGCCCGAGCACAGAGCCTTGTGGGACTGAAGCTTTCATTTCATAAACATTAAACAGTTCGTCCTCGTACTTAACTTGAAACTTCTTTGGTGTAAGTAAGATTTTTAAATCACATAAAAAGAGTTAGGTAGAAGAGATTTCATTTTATATAAAAGTCCCTTGTGCCAGACCCTGTCGAATGCCTGTTGGATATCCAGGAACACCGCAGAACAGTATTCTTTATTTTCCATAGATTGTCTCATTTTAAGGACCACTCTATGCACTTGTGAAACTCAGTTGATTTCTCTAGGTCATCAATGCCGTAGAGCATTATGGGCGGAGGTTTGGAAGGTTTTCTGATTTCGTTGGATTCGGTGGGGACCTGAGCCAGTTCATCTACGTTTAACAACGAGAAACTGTTACTAGTGTTTAATTCTGGCACTGCAGCTTCTTGAATATTTTGAGTGTTAATTCCTCGATATTTATTTAGTTCTTCTTCTCTTGACGCAGAGATTTTATTTGTTTCTGCCTGATCAGGTGATTGATTTGTCTTTTGTTTTTGTATGTAGACTCTTTGCCATGGCACCGATAGGGTACATGGCGTACTTGCTATCTTTTTGCTTGTACTAGGTTGACAAGCAGTTGCGGTGGTAGGAATTTGTTTAACATTAGCTGGTTTTGATTCGTTGACAGGATTGCAGCTGTTATTCTTTTGTTTGTATTTGCTAATTTTAGACAAAGATGACGACCTTGTTCTATTGAATAAACCAGGGTGGAATATTTGTTGTGTGAGATTTTTATTTGAACTCATTATGGTGGAGATTTAAATTTCTATTGTGGCAACACTTTTCCAAACGTCAGATGACATTTTGACGTTGAAATAACATAACGAATCTAACACCAATTTAACGAAATATTTTGAGGGTGGATCGAAAAATTTTACAAAGTAAAATGACACTTCGTATTTAGTTCACAGACTTTTGTTTGAACCACTAATTATTTTAGTCCACAACCAGTTTTACACAGTTATTAACCGACTTCAAAAAAAGAGGAGGTTCTCGATTCGGATGTTTATATATATTGTTTTATGTATGTACGGGCTTAACTCCGTCATATAGACGGATTTGCAAAACTCTTTTTGCAATGGGTAAGGTATGCCTCAGAGGTGGTCTTGAATTTGTTTAACTTTGCTTGGGTAGTTTTTGAGTTAGCTTCAATAATACGTTTTTTTCCACCTAGTTTACATTGATGATGTTTTAATAACTTCCCGTCACTGATATTTACATAAGAAGTAGTGTTAAATGTATTCGTGTACAGGTACAACTAAAAAGTGAAAAATAAAAACTTTGTTTACAAAAAAAAGACAACCGACTTCCAAAAAAAACACTACATAGTGAAAAATAACTTTAATTTCGGAACTCGGGAGTCAAAATACGAAAATGCGGGAACCAACGACACCGACTTCCGAAATTAAAATTATTTTTCACGGTGTACTGTTTCTTTTGGAAGTCAGTTGTTTTTTTTTCACACTATAAAGTTTACTTTCACTAAGTTTTTGAGCATTATACTTATAGTTTAACGCACAAAATCATTAAATATCCAACAGCGTATCTACGCGTGTTGACAGCTGACAGCTAACTGCTCCTGCAACAACTTAACTATGAAATTATAAAGAGAGCTTCTATAAGGCTTTATTAGGTACTGATTTCTGACACTTTTGACAGCTTTCGACGAAGACACAGTTGCCTCAACGTCTCAAGATTCGTCGTTCGGGGATGAGAATTCGCAGCAAGAGCAGGATCCCCTTGCTATAGAAGCTAAGGTAATTTCTTTCAATGTTTTTCAGTCGGCTAGTTTTTTGATGCAATGGACTAAGGTTAAAAGGACTTATTTGGTCATTCGAAAATGCTGGCAATATTTAATATTGGTGACATTCGTTACGAGTCGATATTCATAGCTATAGGGCAAACAGTCGTACTAGTAAGAAAAGCGCTTTACCAACAGCAATAGTAATTTCTTATTCCTTCTAGCCGGATGTCGGTCTCGGCAAGGGTAAGCCGTTCACAGTTTCGGCGAAAGTGGCTAAAAAGAAGATAGGTGGATACAAGCTAAAAGGCGGGTTCCCTCCGGCGGGCAAACTGGGTTTCAAGAAGCGACAGAGGTCTGTTCTGGACTTTGGGCGCAAGAGAGGATCTAAACCAAAGATGAGGGGAGTGTTTGGAGTACCAGGATTAGGGCTGCAGAGACCTCAGGCGCCTGATAATAAAGCACCTGAAGATGATCCAGGTAACAAACCCTTTTTTTTGAAGATCTTTTTTCCAGGCAACTGATTTAGTTACCTGAAATCTTCAAGGGGTGGTTCCATCCGTCATACTGGGCAATTGATGTAATTTATATTCGAATCATGATAAAAAAAACAAGCTTTCGAAAACGTCGTCGTGCCTTCGTATTTCCGAAGATAGGCGATGATTGCCGAGGCGCATAACTTAAATGGTAGTATTGTAATTTATAGTATGTCGAGTAGAATCATCCCCTTTACGACTGTAGGTGACTAAATCAACAGCCTTCTATTCATTTTGTTGGCGGCAATAGTAATCAATATTTTCTGCTCTTTTAGGTGTGGAGAATAAATTAGTGCTATGTTCAAGTAAAGACAAGTTCGTCTTAACGCAAGACCTGTGTGTAATGTGCGGCGCTATTGGTACCGACTCTGAAGGGTGCCTTATTGCGTGTGCGCAGTGCGGACAGACGTATCACCCTTATTGTGTTAACATTAAGGTGAGTTGTTTAATTGAATTAATACATTTATCTCAAAAATGCAATGATGACATATCTAACATACGTAAAGTACGTACAGTTACGCGTATGTTGGCACAATGAGTTAAAGACAAGGATTGCCACAGTTAGGAATGATTGACACAGACAAGGTTATGAAGCCGAACTGTTTTATAATATTGAATGTGCCATATTAACGATCACGTGCTATAACTGCTTATGTTTTTTCTTTCCAAGATCCGTAATATCACGAAAGCGCATGTTAAAGTGCGTGGGCTTTCTTAACCCATGCAATCACGGTTCGACAACTGTAGAATCAATGCCAGCGAGATGATATTAATGAATTATTGTTACACAGGTATCTCAAGTAATAGTAACGCAAGGCTGGCGCTGCTTAGACTGCACGGTATGCGAGGGCTGCGGCGCGCGCGGCGATGAGACACTCCTATTGCTTTGTGACGACTGTGACACGACCTGGCATACGTACTGCGCTCGGCCGCCATTGGCCGACGTGCCGCGTGGTCCGTGGAGGTGTGAGCGATGTCGACGGTGCCTTGTGTGTGGGACGAGACATACACTTGCTTGGTGTGATAACTATACAGGTATGGATAAAACGAGGTGTGACGACTAGCCTAAATCATAGAAAAAGACAGAGAAAATCAATAGTCCCGCTCTGAACGTGTCCCGTATGCTATGTTAGTCCACAGTTTCTGGGCTTGTGATCCTTTCAACCAGTCAGGATTATACATGCTGGATTGGTTGGACATTCACTCTCCGAACATGTTCAAGATCGCACTGTTACGCAACAGCGCTGGGGCGTATGATACGGGCAATTTAATTTAAATACGAAATATTTCTCGAACACCATTTGACTTTTTTGCTGGGCTGTAATGTATTTCAGTAATAACGTCGTGTCTGTACTTGTCTAAGTTAGGTAAGTTTAAAAGTATTAACGATGGACTCGAAGCCAGAGACTGGGTATAGTCTGCTTAAGGCTGGTTATATTAAAGCCTTTTTTCCCTTTTAGAATGTGCTCCTTGCGCGTCACTAGTGATGTGTTGCGTGTGCTCGGAGCCATACTCGGACGGCGAGCTGATCATACAGTGCGAGGGCTGCCGGCGTTGGCTGCATGCGTCCTGTGACTCTATACGCAGCGAGAACGACGCCGAAGTGTGCTGTCGCGCTGGGTAAGTGTTGTATCCGTCATCTGCATACCTACATATTCTTTCTGTCTTTCAGCTTTGACTTTTTGACGGCGAACGGAGCCATTATCGACTGCGTAAAAATTAAGCAGTAGCTTAGCACAATTTAAATTATTAGTAAGTTGTAATGGTAGGTTTAGGTTTTATTCATGAAACAATCGTCACGACCGGCGTCGCATAGTATAGTGTTGTAAGTCGTGCATGCCTTACGGTGAGGCGTCCTCTGCCTAGCCTATTCTTAACGGTCGGGGTAGGCATCCAGTCTTAACTGGATGCAGCTGAAAACCAGTATTTTACATGGAGCGACTGCCTATCTGATTTCCACAACCCAGTTACTGGCATCCGGTTCGTGACATCTGAGGACTGACTTCATATTTGTGGAGACCGAAGTCGACAGCACAAACCACGGTTCCGTTCCGCCCTCAGATACAAATGCGTGCTGTGCCGAGGCCGCGAGCTGCCGCCGCCGCACCTGGCGCGCGGCCTGGCGGCGGGCCCCGGCGCGGCCAGCGCGGCGGGCCCCGGCGCGGCCCCGGCGCGGGCCCCGCCGCGCCCCACGCCGCAGTCGCTCGGCCTGGCGGGCGAGTACTACGTGGACGACGTGTGCCTCTCGCAACGCGGCGCGCATCACATGAAACAACTCGAAGCGGAAATGGGCATCACCCACACGAGACGCAAGAGGAGATTCAAGAATGACAACACTGAGAAAGACGCAGGTGATTATGCATCAATGTTGTTTGTGTCGTGTCCGTGTGTGCTTTGCACGTTTTGTAATAGTTATTTTTTGGAATGTTATATATGTTATAATATGCTTATTATGAAACCACTATGCTCTATTACCCAATGCCAGCCAGTATTTTTGCTTTATACATAGACTGAGGAATAAATTTGCCAACAAAACCTCTTTTTCTTTTTATATCACATCTATGCCTAATATTTTATGATTGCTGTATGTAGATATATGTATAAATTTTATTTAATATTTACTTAGTACATGTAAGATGTGTATCTAACATGAGTTTTTGTATGTTCGACGCTGGCATTGTGGATTAGAAATAATGGCATCTATTGAAACAGTGGTTCAGAATGCAGACGTCGAGATGGGCGACGACTCCAAGCCGGACAGCACCGCCGAAGTTAAGGAGGAACCTGGTGAGTGTCAGCAACACGACTACTTTTATGAAGTAATTTTGAAGAGAATCCAACTTAGAGTAAGTTTGTAAGAGCTTCCAGTAGATCAAAACGCAAAAAAAGAACTAACTTTCAAAACTTAGATCTCGTCCAAATGACTTAGATTTTATTCGGGGAAAAAAAGTAAACCAAACCATACGTCATGTATTCTCGAAAGAGAAACTAAGCAGCGTTTTCACCGAATAGTACAATATGACCGAATTGTACGGGATAAACGATTATTCAACTTTCAGGCAACGAACACCGCGCACGCAATGAAAGTTTTATTTTACTCCAAATAAAATTACTCGCGAAGTCACTTTATCAAACTCAAAACTTACATTCGCTCAAAACGGATCCTTTCTTAATCAAACCGGTGAAAACGTAGCTTTACTATTTAATCTTTGATCAAACAGGTGTACCCAACACGAATTTCAAGGAAGGCATTCTATGGAACGTCGCAAATGATGGCCCGCCTCCCGAAGGATTCACCATATACACAACAGATTCAGGCCTTACGGTACTCCGTAGAAAGAGACAGAGGAACTTGAACAAGCTTGGCATTGGAGGCTTCGTTGTTAGACAGAGACAGACGACGGCTAAGGCGCAGGCTGATGAAGAGAAAGAGGGAGATGGAACACAAGCTTCTGGAGGTGAGATATGAATTGATTAGATTTGTTTTACGTTAAATGTTTTATCATCAGGAAATGCAAGCCCGGCTTTTTGATTTATGAATGAAGACCGCAGTGTAAACTAAAATGGTGCATTATAGGGGTGTAGGATATGTATATTCTGCACAAAATGTTTATATTCTTTGGATCGAATAGTAATGAAATAAGGAAAGGAAGTTTTAGTTGTCTTAAAACTTGTATGTGTTTCTACAGAATCTCCGAGCAACAAGCGTAAGCCGCGTCGAAAACCGCGGTCTAAACTGATGGAGCAGTTTCCGTCTTACATGCAAGAAGCCTTCTTTGGCAAGGACCTACTGGAGCCAACCAAAGCTGCGGTCACATCTACTGGTAAGAATACAGTACATCTTGTTCTATATCCACTCCCAAAATAAGTTTAAATGTAAAAAAATACTTAAAACTTTTCTACTTACCCTAGATTACGACGAGACAGAAACACTGGTAAAACCCTCCCCCACATAGAACTCTAATTTAATCACCATACAAACTACACATACGCCCAGACACTATCACACATATACCATCACTCACACACACACCATATTATCACATTTTCCCTCCCAAAAACTCACTCACTTCCTCCCACACATACACACTACTCACGCACGCGTGCTCACATGTACAGAGATTATTACTAATGTTACACATTTGTTCACCAAATTATTGGAAATTGTAACAACGGACGAAGGGATGTCTCCTATAATACAGGACTTTCCTAGTTTTATTATTCATAAAATAAAATAAAATGCAAAAGAAGAACTCCTAGATGTAACACGTCATGTATTTTCTTTTTGGCAATAAAACTTATTATTACTTATTATTGTCTTTGTATATCTGCGTTAAAGTGTTTCAATATTGCAATCGACATTTTTAGAAGAAGAATGGCTAGCGCACATTTTCTATGTCTCATCCATTCCCAGTCGCTTTCTACACTCGAGGGGCGTGATTACGATGAACAATTCGCTGCACATTCAATCTACAGGGCAAATTGGGCCTTATATGGTAAAAAAACAGAGTTCTTATTTCACTTTTTCCTCAGCTAACCCAGCAGAAAGTCCAGGCGGTACGCTACGTCCCGCCACACCGGAAGGATATCGCGAGCTACGCGACTTCAAATGGGAGCTCGATAACTCCGACAGCGATGGAGAAGACGTACTCGCTGCCTTAACTAGCTTCAATGATCATGATGCGTCTGTCATTATATCGCTTAATACGGTACGTTTGGATTGTCAGCAAGAAGTAAGACGTGGATTTATTTTCAAACTTGTGTAATAATGATAAAGGTTGTTTATCAGATAAAAATGTTATTATTCAAAAAAGGGTAAGTGCTTGTTTGTATAGGCACTATCAAACTGAATTTAAAATAAAATCATTTGTATGAAATACATGCCATCGGAACTTATCCGAAGATGGCGAAACTGACCATATAACTAGATGGCTGTTCTGAGCGTTTGAGCTTTAAATCATATTTTTGGTTGTGTCTGGCCTCTACTAAGTTAAATACTGGCACTTCAATGCCTGGAATAAACCTTAAAATATAAGCAAAGAAAGTGAAAAAATAGAAAGAAAATACGTTTATTTGCGGCCAACATGACGCAGAGAAAAAACACAAAAAGAACAAGTTGGGGTAAAATATGCGTTACATCCACGCAAAGCTTTTTTTTTAATACTTTTGAAAAACACTGCTGACCTATCTCCAATTTGCTATACAGGACGAAGTAGACATCCTTAAGTCCCTAAAACCAAAAGATGAGAAGGATGACTCTTCCACCAACTCTGACGGTACAGTGAAGATAAAGACGGAGATCGATGATGGACAACTGAAACATACTGAAGACTCCACGGCGTTGAAGAACGCGATCCTGGGCCCGCAGCCGGCTGAGGCCGAACAACCACCTACTGTGGCTACTGAGAGTATACCAACCGTGCATAGTACGAAGACTGAGCCGATTGGTAGTGGTGAGTTTTAGATGTTTTTATAAAAAGCCAAGATTTAGTATCCAATCATTTAGACTCAATTGGGTATTAGCAAGTTTTTAGACGAAATAACTAATCAGTTTAAATTTTTTGAGTCCTTGCAATTTTAAGTAAAATATTTTCGAGCGTATTTCATGACCATCCCTCTCCAGGGAAAAAGGCTCGCAAGAAGTTTAGTGTGGTCAAAATCAAGGTTCAGTAACGTATGACATTATCGATCGACCTAAAACCATTAGTCATTGCAATGTAACTCTTTTCTCGGTAACTTAATAATTGTGTTGCTTTACTTTGAACGCATAAATATTCCGGAATATTTTGTTTAAGTCAGTAGTTATTTATTGAGTTCTCTCATCACCTTGCTTCCGTTAATCCCGTGAATATCTGATGATATTTCTTATATGATAACAATATTTCCCTTCTAGAAACAGGTGGTTCATCTCAAGCATCAACTATATCTCCTAAAGACGACCTGTCTCTACTTGGCGTGAATCTAGACGCGATGGTGCGCGACGGTTTGCCTGACATGGACAGCAATGACGTAGATGAAATATTCAAGGGCGTTCTCACTGATGATTCGCAGGTTTGTGACATGTTTTGATGCGCTAAATTTATATTCGTTTGAAATTCGTCGTAGGTGTAGCTCATGCCATGCTAAAAGTCTGCCAGTCAGCAAGATGGCAATGGGGTAACTGGCCAGGATGCGCCCGACTTCTATTCAAGCATCGCCACGTGTGTAGGCTAATTGAATGAAAAGAACTATACAGCGTGGCAGGGACATTGACGCGCAACCCGTTACCATGGATTCAGTACATGATTCTGAAACCACTCTGTAGAAATATATATATTTTTTTTATTGACAATGGGCTCACTCTTGACCTCAATTTAGTTTGTTATTAAAAAAAAAAAAACGTTGTTCCATACATTTTGACCGCGTAGGTCTATAAAAGACAAATATTTATCCTAGCATAGAATCATGGTGCTGAATTCATGGTTACAGTTTGCTCCTCGATGTCCCTGCCACCCTGTATAGTTCTTTTCATTTCATGTATTAGTATATTGCATTGAAAATTTCTTCAATTAAACCTTGTCTATCCGATGCAGTATCTTTTCAGGCATGTTAAATAATGCAATCCATCTAACAAGTTGAGAAGAATGATCAAATTATCAAGAAAGTTTTTGTATTGTCCAGGAATCACAAGAGTCGTCCGTGTCGTATGTGAACTCAATGGGAAGCACGCCATACTCTCAACAACGGCAGCAACTGCAGAGCCCCATGGAGTATACCTCACCTTACCCTGATTTTGGTGGTAGCAGGTTAGTTTACAATTTCAGACATAAGTTCTTATTAGAACTTTTGCCTAAATATAGTTAGACTTATTTTGTAGAACAGAAAAGACGTTCGAGTTGCTGGGCCTCGTGTTAATCATTTGAAAATGAATAAATCAATCGTTTTTACAGCAGTAACAGTGCAATGAGCCCACTGTTCTCCGAGAGCGGCAGCGGCAGCGCGGCGTGGCCCGACACTGCGCAGGCGCCGCCGCCGTCCTACAACCAGCGCAGCGCCGACAAGATGAGAGCTGATGAGAGTGCGTACTAGACAAGACTTACTTTATATAAACTAGGACTATTCTATTGTATAACGGGCTGGTGTCCGCAACTCCTCGTCCAAGTTTGTATTTTGCGTACAATACGGCCGAAGAATCATGGCCGGTCCGAACTTAGCGTAGAAGGATGCGCAACAAGCGCACATTTTTTTAGGAACCAAATGTTACACGAGGCAAGTGTAAGTGAACAATAATATTGTAAAGAATGTAAAAAGCCAATCATTTTTTTAAATAGTAACTGTGGAGTTTCTTGCCGGCTCGTCTCGATAGAAAACGACCAATTGCAACCGTGCGCCTAGCTCTGACGTGTCATAAGTGCCCATGTAGGTTTATGTGAAATAAAATATTTTGATTATGAACATTCCCGAAAGTTCCTAGCCTATGTTCAGACCGGATATGATTCATCGACGGTACTGTACGGGTGGGAAAATCATTTAATCCATCCCAGGGGCTGCAGTTTCGACATTCATAGCGATCGGTTTACGACCGAATTCGGTCGCAAAGTCCTGTCAATCCGGATCTAGCGATATTTGGTAGGCTCGACTCTCAAAGTCATCGATTGTGATCGGTATTTTACCGAACTTTGTCGCAAACTTTACGATTTTCTTAATGTTTACGAATTTATTTTGCATGCATTTTTGACAGCCCGCAAAGTGATTCGTGATCGTAAACTAAGATTTTTGGGTGTTTGCAAGTAATTATAAACAAAAATTAAACATAATGGGCGTATTCGAAGGTGTCTTGTGTGTCTGTACCGATGATGCTTTTAAGTCCACCTATGCATAGGTTCCGAAATGCACACATTCTTATAATCTAGACACTGTTTACAAACGAAACGTGTTAGAAACGTAGTCGCTCACAATAGAAGAAGATGGGCCTTATTAGAAGGCTTAAAGTCACCCAAAGGGCAATGGAGAGGGCTATGCTTGGAATTTCCCTGCGTGATCGAATCGGAAATGAAGAGATCCGCAAGAAAACCAAGGTAACCGACATAGCCCGAAGAATTCCCAATTTTAAGTGGCAGTGGGCAGGGAACATTGCTCGCAGAACGGTTGGCCGATGGGGCCGTTAGGTTCTGGAGTGGCGTTCGATGGCCTCCCACAAGGTAGACCGACGCCTTATGAAGGCCGCAGAAACCCGTTGGATGCGAGAAGCACAGAACCGGTCGAAGTGGAGGTGTTTGGGGGAGGCCTTTGTCCAGCAGTGGACGTCTTTACAAGAGACTTGTTGCATATCAAGTATTTCGTTTTTGTAATTTGTTTAAATGTACAAAAATTGCATGGTTAATTAATTAGGTAGAATGTACATGGATTCCTCACAAGTCACAACTTTAACAACTGCTTTCAATATGTACATTCAACTGCTTTCAATATGTACATTCTTTGCAATTAAATATATCTATTCTTTTCTATTTAATAATACTAAAATAACACACAACCGCAAATCAAGTTTTTAACTTTATTAAATCTCCAATAACAGAATCATTTCCTAAGTTCACACATTTTTATAATCTAGAACTTTACACGAGGAATGTTGCATACCTATCGAAAAATCTGATATGATACAGATCACAAATGAAGCATCTCCAAGCTATGTGGCCCTCCGATGTGTGGACTGCTTGCTTCATCCTGCCCCTGTGAGTCCTCCGACAGCCTTGCTATGGCTATGAGACGGCAAATCCCACGAAAGTGAAAATCCCTTGGACTTCTTCATATCTGTACCTTTGCAGAATAACAGGATACGTGTTTACTGAGCTTACAGAGCACTTTAACTGAGCTCCGCAGAGAACGTTGGCGTTTTCTTCAAAAACAGCCTTACGGACTTTCTCTAGTCCCAAATTTCATTACGCAACCATAACTTAAATAAAAACTATATGCAGCGGGGTCGCCGCTTGAGCCAGAAATGAGATAGCCGAGTAAAAATATGCTGTAACCTTGGCTATCAATGAAAAAATATTAACAAAATGCCTCTGAAAATATACAGTTTCCATGACAACAAATAAACAAGACCATAACGATTTGACACTTGACATGTTTGGCATTAGGTGGATAATGTTGCCAGGAGGTAGATTTGAATGTCCTCACATATTTTTAACAAGTTATTTTAATTCTTTAAAATTGTTGTCGCTACATATTTTCTCCATGAAAAATATTGTTTCCAAGATATGATTTACACATTCACTTCACTATTTTCAAGAAAAATAAATTATTTTGATTGAATTATCTATCCCATTTTCCCTGTATTCAAGGAGATTTAGTTACGGCCAATAATTGTCTTTGAAAAAACCGAACTATGAATAAGCTTTTCGCTAGCCTACCGACATCGCTAAGTCATTTTACGATTTTGCGCGGTATCTCGGATGTAGAGACTTGCGTTTGTCGTAAGGATCGTTACGGCAAGCGATTATTTTCGGTATTATTTAGCGATCGGTAGTTTGCGACAGCGTCGCTATCTATGTCGAGACTGCAGGCCCAGCTTCCCAAGAAAGGCCATCAACGTCTTGGTGGTATTGACGATCTCCTGGAAGGTAAACTAGGATTTGGAGGCCGAATAAATTGTTTGATGCCCTGAATTCATGGGAAAAAAGAGTCACTACATTGTTTCAGCAACGTGGTAAAGTTACATACTCATGGTAAACAAAAGTTGCAACTGTTTATTAATTTTGCTTCCCATGAATATGCCTAAAAAAAAAATATATATATATAACTCGGTCAAGATAATTTACAGCACCGCAAATCTGATGATAATACATATATCTATGTTTGTCAAAAAATATTGTTACTTTTTAAGAGCTGTAACATTGTACCATGCGCTCCATAGGTCTAGGTTCAGCAGCTACAATATCCGCCGTCCTATACGCGAACACCAACCATCCGGAATGGAAAACCGAGTTCCCCAACTGGGTGGACCGCTGCAAACAGATATTGAAGAAATGGCGCGCCTTACCGTCCGATCAAAAAGCGCCATACTTACAGCGCGCCCGGGACAACCGCAGCGCCATCCGCATGAAGAAGGCACAACAGGTATGTCCGCTTGTGTGTCACTAGATGTGGTGTGTGCTAACCCAACTCACTTACCACCGTGTTTATACTGTGTGTCATTCACACTATGGGTTGCTAGAACGGCCATACCGAACCATCGTTCAGTATCGCCCTACTAGAACCTTCAGTATTTCACTGTGCGTTGAAAAACGTATAATTGTCTAGTTAAGTGTCCGTCTATGGTTTGTCTCGCTCACGGTCGCTAGGAAGTGTTATCTGTTGTTAATACCACGGTTGCTGTAGATTCTGTCGCCTGTCTCAACGCTAGCACAAGTGTACATACCGCGGCTGTAGGATACACCTAGCACACCATAGCAGTTCTATGTTTAGTATAAACAATGTGAACTTGTCACTACCTTAGCAGTTGAACAACGCAGTGAGAGGATCTACAGTACTTGCCACTATAGTTTAGCCACCACTCCTTTTGGGCAAACGCCTTGTGTTAATGAATTTGGGGTAGTTACTTTTATGGTCTGAATACTTAATTATTTTAGTGCTAGTACTTATATTGATACTTGTGTTCTATCATATACTTCATGGGATCTGCATACGGGTTCGATTAGCACTGTTTATTCATTCATATATATATATTATAGTTTCGTACGAGCCAGGATGTTATCGTGCACGCCTTAATAAAACACATTATAATATTTGCCACGTCGGTTCAGGGCCTCCATCAACTTTTGTCACGATGATCATTGTTTACCGTTGCTAGTACACCTCAATATCATTCTCATTTCACACATGAGGGTAAGATAAAGATTCCCGAACCCACCGCGTAGCCAGATACACTATCGTATTCCTTCCGACAAAAGACCAACCCTATCCATCTATCGCGTCGACCGACGAGGTCCGCGTAAAGCCCGGGGAGCGCCTCGACGGAAGCGACCACGAGATCTCGCCCGGGACACTCGAATTGTTACTAAGAAGTAAATGGGGCGCGACAGAGCACGAGCAGTGGAACCAGCGAGCCCGATAGCGGCGCAGCGGCGGCCCGAGCGGCCAGCCCGGCGCCCGCGCCCAGCGCGCCCAGCACGGCCGCGCCGGCTCCCGGCGCGCCCGGCGGCGGCGGCGCGCTCGCGGCGGGCGGGGTGCGCGCGCCCAACGTCACGGTGACGGCGCGCGGGCTCCTGGAGGCCGACGCGCACATCCGCGTGCTCACTCCCTCCGAGATCATGCGCACGCTGCCGCGCCTCCCGCGACACACGGTACCGCGACACGCGACTCCTCGCATATACACTACACACCGCACACTACACATGTCCTACACGAAGATTCCGCACCACACATTACATTGGACTCTCACCTTATTTGACTTTGACAGACATACCTATATTATACTCTTCGCGAAAGTGGATGGACAACACAGTCACGACATGACTTGACACACGAACATATCGTGTGGCGTGTATATGCGAGATACGATTCGATTTGTTGGGTGATCGCGCGACGTCGCACCACGCGATCCTGAGCACTTCCTTCGATTTTATTTAAATTCAGTCATCACCCAACAATAATCTTGGCTGTTTAATGGCGTTGGACGCTGTGTGATTATTTTGTTAATTTTCTTTAAGCTTTTTTTTTAATTCGAGACCATTACCCTCCCTTCGATTCCCGAAAGCCTCCCGGACTCGTGTCCCCTGTTTCCGTAATGTTGATTTTATTATTTTCGCTTTGCCTTGGTAGTGTTGGCTTTAACATTGGACGCTGTTGGTGGCTGGTTGTGGTGTGCTAACAATTCTAACACAGTTCGATGTAGTTCACAGTTTATTTGCGTCGTTACGCTCTTGTATAAAGCTTTGTGATGTAGTTTGTAAGTTCACAGGTATAGATGTTAAGTTGTTTCTATGCAATTCTATACTGTGCAAATAATCTAATAGGATTAGGTTTTATGTTACAGATAAAGCTGTTATAATAGATTCTGTACAAATAATAGTTATTATTAGGTATCAGTATTTTATTTTTAGTATTGTGTATAGTAAAAATATTAACATGACGTAACATATCATTATGGGATCATAAATTAGTATCTATTAAGTTTATAAACTTATAATATTACTAGATATTAAAGTTATATTTCTATTATTGAAACTTAATGTATACTAACTATGCATCTCATAGTTCGGCATTATTTTTAATAACACATAAGCATGGATATCCTTAATTTGAAGCATTACATACTAATAGACATGTTAAAAAAGAGATACATAATAATTGCAATTTTTTTAGTAGTCTAAGGGCTGATTTTTCAGTAGTCAGATAACTTTTATCTGAAAATAAATCTGACAGTTTGAAATATTCTCTATACAAAAGCTATCAAACCGCAATATTTATACCTCAGATAAAAGTTATCTGACCATTGATAAATAAGCCCATAATTTGAATTTATTGAGTGAATAGTTATGTCAGAACTATTCATTGTACCAGTCTTTAGCAGGCCCATGTTCAGCAAAAGAAGTTTATGTGCTAATATGAAGAGCCTTATTCAGATTCAGATTGGTATTAAAAAAAAATAGCAGTATTTGTAAAAATACCCATAATAATGTTTTGGTAATGTAAATAGAATCTAAATTATCATTAAAAAACATTAACTTCATCTCTAAAACAATGTAAATTGTCATAGGATAGTTATAGATACAATAAAACTGCCTGCGTAGTTACAGCATGTTACATTAATAGACAACAAGTACACGGAACTGATTGTCATTGTATAGGTTGCAATTAATATTATACTTAGTGGTGCGGCGACTTAATATTAAAATATTTAAAATTAATATTTAGTATTATCTCTTAGGAGCTTCACGCACCGAGCGCAGTCTGGCGCGATGGTGCCATGCAGAAGGAATTGGATGATGCGTTTCATGTGGATTTGGACTGCGTGCGTTGTTTCAAATATATAATAAACTTATCGCACTGAAAGACGCTCTATGTGCAGAACGCATAAACACATCTGCTCTATGATTTGTCTTTGGTTACATTTATATCAATAAAAATTTCGCTGTTATGCGTCCTGTACGCGCGACTAAAATCGTTGTGCGTCCTGTTCTTCGTAATTTCTTATTGATAAAAGTTACAGCTAGAAAGACAATTCTTAGGTCATTTATTTTTATGTTAAAAATAGCTTTGTTTAAAACTCGGGCGTTTACTTTCAATACGTCCGTAAAATTACTTTGTCCTGATACAATGACAATTGACTGCCGTGTACTTACAAGTGGTGTCGTGTTAACTTGTGCCGTGTGACGTAGGAGCAAGAGCGGGCGTGCAATCAACAGCGCAGTGCTCGGGAGGCGGAACAGGAGCGGCAGTGGAAACATTTGCAGCAGCAGCGGCAGCAGCAGACGCAGCAGCAGCAGCAGATCATACACGATCAGAGGATGCAAGGTACCTGCCACTACGCCTCTGTGTTCAGATTGGGATTAGGGCATTTTTTGACACCAGCTCAGTCTAAAGAGTGCCCAAAGTCTAAGAGTAATTAATTAAGCTTGACCTAGGTAATAGTTCATTATAACCTGTTTTTTTTGTAAAGATAGATAATATTTTGTAAATTAGGTAATTAGTTTACGAAGGTGACACTGAAAATTCTTAGAAAATCAAAAACTGAACAAACTAGCAAGTTATTAGTTTTATTATATCTTTTCAAAATAGTGCCCATTTACATCAATACATCGCTGCATCCGATAGAACCACTCAGAAAAGCACTGAGCCCACTCGTCCTTAGGAGTCTCTTCGACGGCATTTTGAAACGGAGCCGCTGCTTCCTCGGCGCCCATAAAACGTTTTCCTCGAAGTTTTTCTTTTATTTTCGGAAATAAATAAAAATCGCAAGGTGCGAGGTCGGGCCATAGGGCGGGTGACCCAGTAATTCCACGTCTGACGTCGCCAAGTGTTCGATTGTTTGCTTGGCGGTGTGCGACGAGGCGTTGTCGTGGTGAAGGAGGATCCTACTACGAGGTCGTTTCTCCTGAAGTTTTTCCAAGACAAGTGGCAAACAATTGTTAGTGTACCACTCTGCAGTAACTGTTTTTCGATCCTATAAAACAATTGTTGCGTAATGACCTGTCCTTCCGAAGAACGAAGCCACCATCTTTTTTCCCACGCTTCGACCTCTCTTCACTTTAGTTGGCAACTCCTCGGAAGGAAACGCCCAGACAGCAGACTGTCTCTTAGTTTCAGGATCATAACAATCCAAATCCAGCTTTCGTTACCCGTAAGTATGTCGAACACAGCATTTGAGTCACCTCCGTTAAATCTTTGAACCATTTCACGACACCAATCAACACGACGAAGCTTTTGGGCCCCTGTCAAATTATGAGGTATCCACCGAGCACAAAGCTTCCTGACCACAAAGCTTCCTGACCGCTAAATGTTCATGGAGGATTTTGTGCACTTGACTCATACCGATGCCTAAGCTTGTCCGAATCTGCTGACAAGTCACTCTTTTGTCAGTCTCTATCATACGCCGCACAACACTGATGTTATCTTCAGTCGTCGTTGTAGAAGGCCGTCCCTCACGCAGATCATCGGTGAGATTAGTGCGACCACATTTAAACTCATTAAACCAGTTGTAAACAGTGGCACGAGATGGGGCTTCATCGCGAAAGGCCAATCGAAGTCTATCATACCTTTCTTGTTGACTTAATGCAAAGAGATTTAAGATAGGTACAATAGAGAGGCTATGCAATGAAATGTCATAGAAAAACTGTAATCCCATGTCTCAGTGACGCCATCTAGCGTAATATAGCAAAATTAGAGCGGCAATTGGGAAGATCAAAGAGTAAAAATGAATTAAATTTGTTAAAATATATTCAGCTATCGCTCGGTAGGTGGCCAGTGTCGTCAGTGTTGCCAGATCCGATTTTCAATCCGTGGATTAAGCTTGAAAAACCTAATATACATTTAATCAATCAGGTAAATACATTTTGAAAACTAAACAAATTAAGCAAAACTTGTCTCAGACAGTAAACTATTTTAGAATTTTATTCGCTACTATTATTACGCGCTAGGTATCAGTTTCATGTGTGTGTTTTATATGTACATTTTAAAATTAAATAATTTTAAACGTGCTTTGCCTCCGAATTATTATAGCACTTAGTTTATTACGATTTTTGTATAAAGTAGACCTATTATGTCACAAAGCGCATTTTTTTGCAATTGTCTGTTGCATTTCGTTTTTACAAAAATAATTATTTTTACACTTTTGTTTGCAAATAATTGTAAATCTTATTACTTATATCGATATACGCATATTCGAGGCCAGGTCCAAAAATCCGTAGAACTACTAAATTCATAAGTCTGGCAATGCGGGGGTGACACTAAGTAGAAACTATAAAACTTGTGGTAGGGATTTTATCATTTAGATATAAAGGTATCGATAATATTGAAAAAAAGTTTTAAGACTATTTTTTCGCATTTGAATAGATTTGAACAAGTGCCAAAAATTAGGAAAGCAATAAATTGATTAGTAGTTTCAATGTTTACAAGTTTTTATCTATAAAATTCTATTTACATACAAATTAATAAATTATCGTTATTATGGTCTAGTGATCCAAGTGTCAGACTGCTAATCACGAGGACATGGCTTCGATTCCCACAGGACACAAATATTTATGTGATGAATATAAGTGTTTGTGTTGGTCCGGGTGTGTCTTATGTATGTATTATAAGTATTTATTTACAAAAGAAAGTATTATATCCATTGTTTAGTACCCACAGAAGTTTGAAGCAAACAGATCAGTCGACCTTGCGTACGTACAAAATATAAAATTAAAAACACTAATATTGAGGAAATTACGGGCGTTCTACTTAAAAATCTCATACATGACGGTCGACCAAATAATGATAGCGACTACTACCAACAGATCAGAGCATTATATTTTAAGTGTTATTTATTATTTACCTTAATAAATATTATCGATAACAAAATCGATAAACAACATCACATCTCAACAAGGCAGTAGTAAAACTACTCAGCAATAGAGGGCGTTTATTACATAATTAGCAAATTTTCTAAATCTCTTTATGAAAATTATTAATTCTAATTACTGAGTAATTATCAATAATTCATGCCTAAATAAACCGAAGTTGGTCCAGTTGTTTTACCATAACAAGATTTACAATATCGTAATGCACAACTCGGCATGTTTCCTTAGAAAATATTTTTCTTTTGGTGGACACGAATGCGTCTTGAGACGCAGGCGTACGACACTAGACTGAGCGACTTTTAACCACTAGGACAAAAGTATTGGATTACGATTTTGTTCGTAATGTCCTGTCTATTGTCAAGTAAATAATTTAATGTCTTTGACTTAATGACATCGAAAGGCATAAAAAAATCATTGCACGAAAATTTTCTCGCGTTAAATTCATGCTGACGTGATGCAGACAATTTTCAATTTGCCGCCAAATCGTAAACAAATGACAAATGAATAAAATACATACACAATAATATTGGCAAAGAGTTCCATTTTCAAAATTTTAACTTATTTTTTTATTATATCGTTCACAAGTGGCCAGTTCTAAAAAACTTTCAGTGTAGCCCTCGTATTAGGATAATTTAACAATTGATCAAAAAACACATTTTCCAAAAATTTAACCATTAGTTACTATTTTTAACAATTGGTTGAGTTTGACTACGGATCAAAAAACCGGCCCTAAATTGTATTTTGCAAGTGGTAACTATCGGTTGGACGTAAGCCTGTTTTTTTTAAACAAATCTTCATGATTTTACTCCAAATACATAGTCTAACATACCGAGATGATAATATGACATAGATAGATTACAATAATATGTGATTGATGTCACGCACTAACCGACACGTAAATCCGACCCGAAAGCAGCCATGCAGCGGTTACGTGCGCCCGACGGCAGTTCTCCGCCGGGAGCGGGGGCCGGCGGGCCCATGCCCGGGGCCCCGCCGGCCTCGCCCACGGCCCCCGCCGAGGCCCCGCGCAGTGCCTTCCCCGCGCAACGCTTCCCGCTACACTACGGGAACAATGATGACATCAATAGGCAACTTAGGGATTTGCTGCAGAGACATCCAGAAAAGATGTGGCCAGGACGTAAGTTCTTTTCATTGCTGAGTTTTATAACTGACTTTCTGTAAAAAATAATTAAAGAAATTGTCTTTAAAATATGCCTTCGTAAATCAACTTTCTATTGCTGTTAATCCTACCGCATTTTTATAACAAGACTTATGTTGAGACCGAACTTTTAGAATCAAAATGTCCATATTGATTTTATTGAATGGAAAAATTTCCATCGGCAAAAATGTATAAATGCCAAACTTTCATACCCTACTGAAACCCCTTTTAGGGCAGGACTTTTTGAGAATCTCTCCTTAGTATTTACATTAATTATTTAAGGAACTCTTGTGCGAAATTTCAAGCTTCTAGGCCCAGAGGTTTACGGTGTGCTTTGTCTGTCAGTGAATTAATGAATTTTATAAAGTAAGATATTAGCCTAAAGTCGAATGTCTTTTACGTAGAACACAGCGAGGCCTCCTCCCCGTCGCCCGGCGTGGGCGAGGGCCAGCCGTTCCGCCAGCCGCTGCCCGTCACGCTGCGTGCGCGCGCGCCTCTCATGCACGCCAACCGGCCTGACCACCACTGTAAGTACTATAGTTTAAGAAAGGTACAGCAAATCTGTCACACCAAAATGTGGGTACATTTTGGCTTTTACAAGATTACAAGTAAAGTCAGACAAATTAATTGTTGATGAAGGTGACGTCCATTTGCCGTGTTATAGCTACTTCATGCATGTCAAAGAATGACAGTTGTGATTTGAATATAAAAGAAATTTCGTTGGTAGTCATTTTGATAAACAATTAATTTCCCTGATAGCAGAACCCCTAGTCTATAAAAATACAACACAATAGACTAGAGCATTTACTTGTAACAGAACATCGAGAATTCGCCGTTTTTTTTAATTTTATCCAACCGCACTTCGAACACGACACTATGTTTTGTTACAACCTGATTTTAAAACCAACGAGCGTATTCGAGCAAAGGCAAGAGCACACAATTTTCAGCAATGAATGCAAGGTACAAAGAAGTGGTACAGTGGTCACTCGCCGTGAGCATTCGCAGGAACGTTACATTACATGAAAATGCTTTTAGAATCTGAGCTTTTGCCTGTATTATACCATTCGTAAGAACGATACATTACATGGAAATGCGTGAGAAACTGTTCTATTGTATACTGTAACTTTTTTTTAAATGTGGTGTCTTGTTCCAGTGATTATGCAACAGCGTTTAGTATCTGCAGACACTCAACATCAGCAAAATGTCCAGAATAGCGCCGCACAACAAATGGTTGAACAGAAACAAAATCTTCAAAATAATGGTAACTACACAAGATATTTTTTTATCTTATTAATATAATTTTGATCTCCACAAACGTTCTGCAAGTTGACTCGAGACATAATCAACTTGTTTTTATGTTGGAGTACATTATATGGTGATTTGTATTTTTTAAATCTTTGCTCGTAACATAATGTTAAGCTAAGTTGGCACTGATTTAAATGCGATTACCTACATTTCAATGTACTTACAAAGACAACTAACTTGTAAAAGTAAATATGTCTAAAATAAATATGTTTTGCAGCTCCCACTAATGAAAATAAGCAAGAGTCGAATCAAGACCAAGGTAATGATGAGATGGATATGGGAGACATGGACAAACTTGAACAAGACGGTTCTAATATTGGAGAGGTAACGTAACATGCTCTGTAATACTTCCATTGAATTTTTTTTTGTATCTTTTTTGTTTGGGAATGGAAAAGTTGTCTTTTTTATTTATTAGAATAGAATAGATCATTTATTATTTGAAAACATAAGTATGCACACACATGGCATGCAAGATGTTAAATAAAATTATAGCACAGTCATGTTTTGCCTTAACGGCGTACAAATATAAACAGGTAGGTTATTTTTATTAGTAGGTTTGTCCATTATACAAAGCAATTAACATATCAAATTAAAATTGAATCAATCAAATTATAATAAATATACAACAGAATAGTGTCAAAAACTTGCCATCGAAAAGTATAATAAAAAAAAATTGCCAATAAAAAATCACAGTAATTAGGAATAAAAATCTACATTATTTATGTCACACAAGTCAGATTAATTTACTTAAATATTATACACAACATCAATAATGAACAATAACAAAAACAAATGCTAAAACAAAATGAAAATGAAAATAAAACCATATCAATACTATGTCAGTTAAAAACTCGGAAATATTATAATATTATAATTTATTGAGACGTAACATCACGCCACTCATATTGCCTGCATGCCGAGTTATGTTAAAGTCCCATCTATAATAATAATTGGGCACGAGTCTATTGACATCAACCGGGCGCAGAGCTAGACTCATTACTATATAATTGAAAAAACAAAACCTTACTACTCACTGCATGGTTAGAAAATAAGTGGTTTGTGGTTGTTATATCAAAATTTTGGCACTCATGGCAGACAATCTTCTTGAAACTATTAATTCTAACTCTAATTCCACAGGTGGGAGACATCCTAACCGGCCTAGGTGGCGAGGACGACGAAGTGTTATTCGAGACGTTAACCGCAGAGATAGGCGAACAGTTCAATATACTGGAGTATGCCGACCCAGAGCTGGCAGCGCTGAACGACGAACACATCCTAGACGGCTTAGATTTGGCTGACGACGGCCTGCCTGAAAGACATGCGAAGAGAGAGCCAGAGTGAGTCCCTATTAAATCAATATCAGACGTTTCACTCGAGAAAAGAATCATTGTTGGAATGAAGTTCTCTAATGCCACTTGGGGTAGGAGTGTGACTGGTAGAAATCATCATGCTGAAAAAGCGTTATACCCCCTTCATGCGGTTTTCTCTCTCACTCTCTGTCTTTTTATTTTATACGAAAGTGTGTGCGTGTGAGTATCGCGTCAGGAACATCGTTCCTGATGGGCGTCCCCCAACCGCACACGTTTTATTTCATTCCACATTCTCACCAACACTATAAAATTGTGTAAGAATGAATGTTCATCTGCTTCTTTCATTTTATTTTAGATCATTAAGTATTCCTTTGTCTATATCTCTGTCGACCACATTCAGAATAACAAATTGAACAATTTATAATTCTCCTCTTATCTTTTCAGAGATGAACACGAACAGGCACAAGACAACAAAATGTATGACTTACAAAAGGCCGTTAAAAACATAGAATCTAAAGCGGATGTGAAGTCAGAGGTTGAAGATATAAAGCCGAAAGTGAAGTTGGAAGCGCCGTCGACGCCTGCGCCGCAGCAGATGTACAGCGATCCCGTGCAAAGGGTTATGACACAGAACCAGCAGATGGCTAGTATTTATGTAATTGACCATTTTTTTTATTTTGTTTTTTTATTTTTAATTACACACACATACATAAACTCACGCCTTTTCCCATGGCAGAAACTACAGAACGCCATCCGCTACGACCATACTCTTTTTATTCCTTTCTTTTTATTTTTATTACTCCATGTTTTATTAATATTCGTCTTTCTGGTCTACATTGCATTGGCGTTGTAGCTATTAAGGTGTTATTTACGGAATTTTGAATAAATAAATAAGTTCTGTGTCTGAGGGTATAACTACAAGTCGTGAAAGTTGTCCCAAAGGGTCATGGCTGTCCGGCTCATTCGAGGATACCGCACGGTCTCCGCTGAGGCGGCGAGCCTCCTTGCCGGATTGCCGCCATGGGATCTGGAGGCCAAAGTCCTCGCCCACATATGGGAGTGGCGAGAGGAGGCAAAACGCCGGGGCGTTGCTCCGCTGCCGCGAGAAATCACGGCACAGCGGACAGAGCTCCGGCGGGATCTCATAGCGGCATGGAGAGTGCGATTGTCGCAACCCAGCGCTGGGCACGCCACAATTGCGGCGATAAGTCCCCTCTTTGAGGAGTGGCTAGAGAGGCGCCACGGCGCCCTCACCTTCCGCCTAACGCAGGTCCTCACCGGACACGGTTGTTTCGGGAGGTTCCTGTTCAGGATAAAGCGGGAGGAAACGCCAGGGTGTCACCACTGTGGGGATCGCCCGGAGGACACGGTGGAGCATACGGTGGAGGTCTGCCCGGCTTGGGCGGGACCCCGCCGTGTCCTCTTGGCGGCGATCGGCGGCGGCGACCTCTCGCGTCCGGCCCTCATACAGGCCATGGTCCGGAGCGAGAGTGAATGGGAGGCCGTCACCTCCTTCTGCGAAGCAGTAATGCTCGCGAAGGAGGAGGCGGACCGCGCGAGGGAGAGGCAATCGCTGCACCCTCGCGCTCCTAGCCGCCGCAGGAGACGCCCTGGACGGGAGTCAACAGCCGACTCCCGGCCACCGTAGGCGCGGGCTTGCGGGCGGCGAGCTATGGGCAGCTCGCCGCCCGGTAAGGACCAGGCCCGGGTCGACGGCGCGTTGTGTTCCACGCGCGCCTCAAAGAGCTGTCAGCACGAACTGACGGGGTCCGCTAGGGCCGATGCCGCCGGGGCTGCGGGTTGTTCGAAAGAGATACCGTGGCCCCTGGCACAGGCAACTGAAGGAACACGGGTGGGTTTTAGTCAGTAAAAGTCTGACACACCCTTCTGCTCCGCCCAGAGCGGGAGGAGTCATTTAATGATTTCCAACCCAGAAAAAAAAAGGGTATAACTAAAAACCTACTCTAATTTCGAAGTCAAAATCTTATTTTAAGTTGTTTTGAGTATTGATAACAAACGAAACGAATTTGCTTGTAAATTGGAAAGGAAGCCGATTCTGACAGGCCTTACGTTCCATATTTTATCATATATTTATTATATATGATATATATATATTATAGTAACAGTTTTAAAACGCTACATATTTTACGTTAATTTTTTTTTCCCTCTGAACAGAATGCAATGCAAGCCATCAAATCGGAAGTGAAACTAGAAAGCGAGGACAAACCACAGCGTCCGGTGTTTACGCAAATGTTCACAAATGCACCACAGCGGCTTCAGTTACATCATCAGGTAAATTGCCTTAGGAAGTTCGTTTTATCGAATTGCTGTCTTAGTACCCTCATTTTACATTTTTACATGACTACAATCATTTTAAAAGAGATAGAAATAAAAAAGAAATATATTTCTGACTCGCACAGGAAATACAAACATAAAAAGGAACATAAAAATTGAAGAAAATAATACAGAGACAGGATTTTAAAGGCGTATTCAGATATAAGCGATATCTTTGTTGCGCTCGGTAGCTATGCTGGCCTGAAGTGGCTAACCAGAAGGCGGACCAGTATTGCTGTCGAGTGCGACAGCGATACCGTTTATATCTGAATAGGCCTTAAGACTTTTAAAAAACTTGAGCTGTCAAAAATGTTGACACTATTCTTTGTTGCGTAAACTACTTATAATAACGTGATAAATGATTTTATTTTTGTAAGTAAGTTTGTACAAACACTATTACACGTCAATCATATTTTAAAACTAGATGAGGTCAGCGTTTCCTATGTGACTAGTCTGAGAAGAAAGGCCGAAACAAACTCAGAGGTCACAGTCTCTTTTAAAGTCCAGACATAATCTTGGTCAGATCATATGAAGACCATGTAGGTCGATGTCTGAGATGGTCTTTTGAGGAAAGAACCACACAGATTGAGAGGACCTGTCTAGTCAGTGCACGCATTTGTCAGAAATCGTGCAGCTCAACTCAAAACTTAAGGAGCTCAACGATTCGACGAACAATACCAAAGAAAGGACATTTGGGTAGGCCACATTAATTACTCAAACTGCCAGACCATGACAAAAACTAAGAGAACAGAGAGAAAAATAATATAAATAAAATGACCCACATAGTCTTCACATTCACAATATTTAAAATAATAAAATACTTTACAAAGTAAGCAAATGTCATAGTATATATCAAATTCATTAATGTCAGTGTATATAAAAAAAAACAACAACAAAACAAAAAAAATAAAAACATTCAATATGTAAAAATTGGAAGCAGCTTAATCCCAAGCCTTTTTGTCCTCGATATAAGCCTTAACGGTATAAAAGGCTTTCTGGCACAACTTACGTTTAATGAATGATTTGAATTGATTAAGGCTTAGATCTTGAACGGGGCTTGGAACTTTATTGTAAAAGCTTGAGCCTTGTTGTAGTTACAACAAATTTGTATTTGTTCCTAGTATTTATATATATTCGTGATATATTTAATTGGCAGCTCCAGCTCCTTAGCGAATAATTGTTTTGTTTTATAGCAACAGCGTCCACAACAGTTCCAACCTGGGCAGCAGGTGATGAGCCAACAAGTGGTGCAGCGACCACAAGTGCAGTTCACTGCAGCACAACACATGCATTACGCTCAGGTGTGTAGGCGCTAGAACATTAAGTGAATTTTCGGGCTAAAAACTATATGGTACAGAGTTTCACGGGCTAGCCTGGCGCTTTCGCCTCAACTATTGAATGTAAATACATTTTTTAATAAAGTATAGAATTTAGATATTTGAGGCAACTTTCTTAAATTTTCTTGTAGCCTCGTTTTCACAGCTCGCGCAGTGACAAGAGCGCTCTAGCGACGAAGGCACGACAAAACATATTCAGTTCGTGTTTTATCAGCAGGGCGGCAACTCGGGCGGCGCGGGCCCGGGCGCGGCCGGCGCGGCCAGCGCGGCCAGCGCGGCCAGCGCGGCCAGCGCGGCCAGCATCGTGAGCGCCATGACGGCGCAGGTGAACGCGGCGCTGGCGGCGGGCCGCAGCATCGCGGCCGGCACGCGCCTCGTGGCCGCCGACGGCTCCGTGGGCATCGTGCGCGCCGACCGCACCGTGGCGCTGGCGCACCTGCCCTATGCTGGTCAGTGCCGCACGAATCGTCTACTTTTCAGCCTGTAATCGTCCAGTGCCGGGTATAGGCCTCCTTTGCTCTCTCCGATACTTTCCTCTCTAGGTATTTTCCGCAACAGGAATACAGGCAGATAAATATTATTTCTGATTTTCATGTTTAAAGACACCTATTCAGCGGTAGACAACAAAACAAAAATGAAGTTGGTCAAGTTATTTTGCTTTTATCTTTAAAGCTACGAGGGCTGAGTGATAAGTCTGGTAAAAAATCTATTTTGGAATAAAATGATCGCAAATTGCATGTAACCTCCTTGTTCACAACTCTTTTGAAGTACTAAATTAAAATTTTCAGCCAGTACGGCCGGTTATTTTTTTTTGACAGCCATTAAAGAAAGACCACTGAACACGTTTTTGCAAAGATGGAGAAAAATGAATTTCGTGTCGTGATTAAATATTGTTTTTGCGCAAGAAAACTATAACGGAAACGAAACAAAAACTTGATAAATATTATGGGGACGCTGCTCCGTCGATTAAAATGATTCATAAGTGACTCAACGATATTCGGTGTGGTCGTACAAGCACAAGTGATGCTGTGCGTCCAAGACGCCCAGTTGAGGTCACTACTCCAGAGATGATTTCTAAAATCCACGATATAATGTTGAACGACCGAACAGTAAAAGTGAGGGAGATAGTACGCATCTCAGACGAACGTGTTCGCAATATCTTACACCAAAATTGTAATGTGTCTGGTATACCTCCCTATACAACATGTACCGGAAATAACGCACACCACCAAACACCCCAATTAGAATATTATTTTATAATCATAATACATTGATTTTTTATCATTATGTATAAAACATTGTTTTTTTATTACATAGGTGATCCTGATTATGGCAGAAAATTGTGGTCAACTTACAAATCTGCGCATGCACACAGTCGCACACGTATAAATAAGGGTCTAGCGTAGTAGGTATTTCATCCATTTTGGTTTGTTTTGACTGTACAGCGGACGTGTGACAGTAATTTACGTGGTTATAATTATTTTTGGGGTAAAAAATTACCTATATTAAAAATGACAGAAATCGATTCAGTAAAGGATTCTCAACAAACTACTTTCACAAAGTGCATTAATTCAGTTACACATTGTATATATGTGATATTAACGTATGGATGGGGTTAGTAGCAGCTTCACGCGTAAGAAAAAAAAGTTTTGTTTTTTTCTATGGGAGAAAACACTTAAAGTACATTTTATTAAATAGAATGGAACTGAAGGGTTGGTGCTCACACGAGTGATTATACCATACACGATTATCTAGATGACATCCAATTCATGCACCTTTGGATGTCGCTTTGCACGTAGCAAAGTTTTGAAATTTTGAATTTTCGACATGTTATTTTTCAAATATTTGACGTGTTTCAGTTGCCGATCGATTTACTTATAATATCGTTAGTTTATAGCCTACTAATGACTTTTATGATGACAATAACGAAAAAATAATATTGATTAAATACTTTTTTTTTTTTTTACAAAAGTGCATTCCAAGAACTAAGTAACTCATTTGTTAATCACCGTTGAGTTATAATTAGATACTAATGACATGAGCATTAACCAGTTAAGCTCTAGTGGGGTCAAATGGGGCCCTAGTCACAATAAAATTAATTGTCTGTAATATAGGTACTTACCTAATTAGACAATAGCGAACGTTAATGAGGGGTGTTGTATAAAAATAGGACGTATGAGCTTAATTTTATTAGTAGCTCTTGCACTAGCACTTGTAGCACTTGTGCGCGTCAACTTTTTACGTTCTATTTATTATTGTTTTATGATGGAAATTTTTGGTAAAAATTTGGACATTTTCATGTTTGTGGCAAACAACAGTTGTTTTTCACAGCCTAGTGTGTTATTTGACATTTTTGAAAATACTGTTGATTTGTCAGAAAATGAAAAGAAGGAATTGAAACAATTCTGTCAGACTTATGTGTGTTCGTTGAGGAACAAATGGATCTTTTGTAATTGCACGAGACGTACATTCATAAAAAAAGTTTGAGACATGGCTGCAACAGAACATAAAATGGCCTGAGGTCGCGAGGGAAAAGATGACCGCTTCTTTAGTGTCAGTAGAGCAGCAACCATGCTCCAGTTCTGACTTTGGTGTAAATGAGGGTGCATCAACATCGTACAGACCGGAGACGTGCAGTGTTGGAACATCAACATCAGCTGTGAGTCCGAGAAAACCATTCAAGGAGCTAAGCCCGCTACAGAAGAGAAGGAGAGTGGTAGAGCTCCTAACGTATAGCACTGAAAGCCTTGCCCATGCAACTGGTTTAAAAGCACAAAACAAGAATGTAGCAGATATAATTAAACTGGTCTCGGAGCATCCCGAAGAGGCTACAAAGATAAAGGAATTGTTAAATCCAAAGAAAACTGTGCCTATATATTCCGCTGATAAAGCTTTAAGTATTTTGACCTCATTGAAGCTTTCGAAGTGGCAGAATAATTTTTATAAAAAACTTTGAAATAAATAATCTTATTTCTATCATAATAAATTCTTCAATACTTATAAAAATAGGAAGAACCCCCTTCCATTTTTGATTCCCCAATATTATTGAAGGTTTATCTTGATTTAATAGTTTTAACTTGACAAAAAATTACCCCTATAATTATTTTATCTTATTATTTAAATAAAAAAATCACATTAAGATCTTGTGCAAAAGAAGAAGGAATACCACTACATCCTTCTTATACTGCCATCCTTGAGGCGAAGAAGGACTACTTTTCACGTAAAATTTTGTCAAATTGGTCCAATAAATTGGCATAATATGCGCCATTAATCGTTTTACCCTTTTCTAGGTAATCAATATTGAATTACCCCACGTGCATCTCAGAAAACTGTAGCCTTCACTTTATTGGCCGATAAAACTGCTTTGGCTTTCTTTGGAGCTGGTTCGCTGGTAGCAATCCACTGTTTCGATTGTTGCTTGGTTTCTGGGGTATGGTGGTAGATCCATGTTTCGTCTACTGTTATAAAACGACGCAAAAGTTCGGTTTTATCCTGTTGAAACAACGCCAAACCTGCCTCCGAAGTGATCACACGCATGCGGCACCCATCGCGCGGATCGCTTCTTTGTATCTAAATGTTGGTGTAAGATATTGCGAATACGTTCGTCTGAGATGCCTACTATCTCGACTATCTCCCTCACTTTTACTGTTCGGTCGTTCAACACTATATCGTGGATTTTAGCGATCATCTCTGGAGTAGTGACCTCAACTGGGCGTCCTGGACGCACAGCATCACTTGTGCTTGTACGACCACACCGAATATCGTTTAACCACTTATGAATCATTTTAATCGACGGAGCAGAGTCCCCATAATATTTATCAAGTTTTTGTTTCGTTTCCGTTATAGTTTTTTTGCGCAAAAAATAATGTTTAATCACGACACGAAATTCACTTTTCTCCATGTCTGTCAAAAAAAAACTAACCGGCCGTACTGGCTGAAAATTTTAATTTAGTCCTTTAAAAGAGTTGTGAACAAGGAGATACCATGCAATTTGCGATCATTTCATTCCAAAACAGATTTTTACCAGACATCACTCCGCCCTCGTAATACCTTTCGAAGCACTGGACGAAGCAGATTATTGCATAAAAAATATTGCCAAAAAAGATCGAAATAGTATAAACTTTTGACCACTGTTGACATCGACCTAAGACCTTTTTTATTTCTGCGGTATTGACATTACGACGTAATATGTAATGCTGACTCTATCGCTAAAGCAAATTCTATCGTGTAACGAGCAGACAAAAATAGTCCTTAGGGTGTCTATTTTGGATGTCACCGTGCAGCCACACAGTCGCACGTTCCAGCCTATAACAAAGACAGTAGTGAAGTGTGCGTTCTCCCCTAGCGACAGTGGCGGGCGGCCCCGCGGGCCCCGCGGGCGCGGCGGGCGCGGCGGCCGCGCCGGGCCCCGCGCGGCCCCCGCCGCCGCCGCCCTACCCGGGCACGCTGCGCCAGCCGCAGCCGCCGCCGCCGCCCTACCCACAGGTAGGCAGACACACTCGTGCCACGACACGCACACGCCGCGCGGTCTGTTCTGTAACTATCTAAGGTTTTTACAGAATAGACCGACGGTTCTTGACGTGACACTACATTCAATAATGTGCTTATTTAACCATGCATAATAATCACTTTGAGACGAATTTCGTCTACTAGCGCGAAGCAACAGAGCTATTTTTATTGTTTTGAACATAATTGTTAGTGAAATTAAGGTCAATTGTAAACATAAAACTAAATGTTAACCCTTCACATTTCCAGCTTTTTAAATTTTTGCTCAAGAAACATACCAAATCTTTGCATCAATCTTATCATACGTGTCACGTCAAAAATCGACTAATAATGATTTACTCACCAGATCTAAGATACAATTAATGATAACTTACAAAACTGAATGAAATTTACGAATAAGTAATCTTACTAATATTAAGTATTTTGATAGTCTTGGAGGATTTTTGGATACATTGTCGTGCATGCAGTAATATTTTTTATCTACATGTTTTTTGTATGAATTTGTTTCGACACGGCGACGATGTCGAAGTAAATTCATTGGCTTTAAATGTATGCAGTAAGCTTGGGTTCACATTTACGAGTCACTGTCGATTGTCACTGGACTATCTCACAAGAGTTGCAATAAATGTGAACTAGTATCAATATTCATCAGTCGCTTCAGTATTTGATCGCATCGCAGACAATGTGAAGTTGAACGAGCGCAATCATATCCAAAGCAATATTAATTTGTCTATGCGTTGGTGGCGGAACCTTCCGACTGTAAATATACGCTGTAATGAAAGACGTCGCTTGTTTTATTCGTTACAAGCTTAGAAGACTAATATTGCATGGGTATGCAATCGCTTACAATTCATACGACCATGCCGGACAACATTGGCGTTAACAATTCTAACTTTATATAAATCCTACTATTCAGTCATTTCTAACAAATACAGACCGGCACAAAATTACCCTTTATAATAATGTCGTCATTACAAAGGGTAATCACACTAATCACAGACAAAAAAAAAAAACAAAATTAGCGGTCTGTATATCATGGGTCGTATGAGTTGCGTGTCGTAGGCTGTATGACGGCGGAGTACAGGCGGTGTTTATTGCATGTCGGTGGTTGATGGTTGTTGGCGCGGGCAGCCCTATGAGGCGGCCGACTGGGGCGACTGGCTGCACCGCCGCCCGCTGCTGCTGCAGGTCAGGCCCTCACACACCCGCATCTAGGCAGCCCCACCGATATACCTCCTTCACTCCCTGATAGCACAAGCTAGGGGATTTTGTTTAGTCACGTGTGTATTGTGCGTAGCAAATGTTCGTACAAACATACTTTGTACGATATTAATGTTCGATACTATTCTATTTCCGGCAAGTAAAGCCGATGTCGACCATTCCGCCAATGATTAAAGTTAATTGGAAAAGCAAATGATATTAACGTTGTTTACGCCCTTAGTAAAGCGTACCGAACTCGCCGATTCTTGGGAACCTACAAATACGAAAGACCATTTACTGGCGTTATGACGCAAATTCCGCATATTATGTATCTTCGAGCCTAAATCATGGTGTCGATTCCGAAACAGCCATACACATGTGACTAAGCAGATATTCTCTATTCTTGTTCGTACCCAAACCACAGATTAAATACTATACAGAATTCTCGACTTTCTATATTGGTCTTGTTCTTTATTGTTATCTAACACACTTGTATGTTTCCTTTGTTGACGAACATTTTCAATCTTGGAAATGTTGTTCTCCATTCCTAATACAAGTTCAAAATGTAGAAACCTTGATAGAAGCCAATAAATAAATCTGTAAATGTATTCAAGTCTATAATCTCCTCTTCCCTTACGTCCTTAACTTAGATTTCCTTTCCTTAGTCTCTAGAGGGTCCGAGTCGGATTAGAGGGCCTTGTCACGGCTAACCACCTTGTTCGTGTCTTATTTAACGCTTTTTACTTGGCTTGCTCGCGGCACGCATGCGTACTGACTACTAACCTTTGTACCTTTTCAGCATCCTTCCTAACACAAAAACACTAACGTTCTAAACAAACTAGCACAAAAAATAAACAAATTGTTTTATTAAATATCTTTTTTATTTGTATTCAAGACAGTGTAGAGGTTAGGATAGGATTACCTGTCTCATCTTGTTTTAAAGAAATAGTGGTGGTGGAAATTGGATGTCCATTGGTTGTGGGCCGTGAGCTTTGAGTAGTTAATCATGATGCTGTAACTTACGGCAGGTAGAAGCAGTATAATTGGTAATGAAAGCATGAATATGTAGTTACGCGAGGTCCCAAGGTGCAACAAAAGAGTGATGCGAGCATGAAAGCTCATAAATGCATGATAAAGACAAATGTATGCGATATCCATACAAGATAGTTATTATCATTGATTACATAGACCTTCGACTATGCCGTAATACTATAGAATACACAGTCGTAATATAATGTTTTTGGGGCCTTAGATAATGCTGGTCACAGTAGTACACAGAATGCTGTTGTCATTCTCTTATAGTTCCTCAGGCCTAAAGTGCCTCTACATATAAATAAAAATATTATTACTTAGTCAGGCCATACATACATTCGTAGGTGTAGTTACAGACAATAGGAGTCATTAGTAGCATAATTTCACATTTAAAAACATTCATGTAAATTACACAGACACAAAACTTCTAGATGACTTTTAGTTTTGAATTGTAAACTTCTGTTAATTAGATTGATGCTATTATAAAAGTACGATTTATAAATGTACTTAGATTATTAGCACTGCGTTTTAATCTCACATTTGTTATTTTTATCAACAGACTATCGATAGAGTATGCGCACTGAACTATTAGTTGAACTATCTCTTAAGTCACATCTACTAGTTTAACATGTTATGAAGTTATTTTTCACTACACGAGTAAACGTAGTTTAATTTTTTCAAAATTTGCTAGTAATTCACTCGTCGAGCCGACTGAACATTATGTAGATTGTAATATCTGTAATCAAACTGTATCTGTATCTGTAATCAAAGATGATCTCCAAGAGTTTTTATTTATTTTATATCTAGAATTATAATTAGCTTATCAGAATGAGTCATTTGCTTTTTAATTACTGTTTCATTCGGCTCAACACTCAAGATGAGACGGGTAAAATTAAAACTTATAAACCGGCCACAAACCATTCATGTATGCATCGATATAAGCATTGAATGCCGCATCGTACGCACCGAGCTCGATTCACACAACGCGACGCTAGGTGACACAACTAGGAACTCTAGGAAACTAGCATCGCGACCTGTGACGAAGCTAACGGTGGCGGGCGACGGCGCAGGCCGGGCGTCGTCAACAGGCTTACTTTAACCGTCAGAACGTAAACCAGGAGCAACCGTTGCTTCTCGAGGAGCTCTTGGAGCAGGAGAAACGCGAGCAGGAGCGCGAGGGCGGCGACTGGGCGGGCCCCGGCGCGGCCCCGGCGCCCGCGCCCCCGGCCCCCGCGGCCCCGCCCGCCGTGCCGCTGTACTGCGGCATGGCCCCGCCGGCCCCGCCCGCGCCCGCCGAGCGCGACCCCGACCCGCACGCGCGCCTGCTGTACGAGCAGTGGCTCAAGCAGTACAACGCCTTCGCCGCCGACCAGCAGCGCTACTACGAGGTCGAGGTTCAGAAGCTGAGGAAGATCCGCAAGGTGAGCCGCAGTAGTGCGCTTTCGTGTTCGTGAGCTTTGTAGTGGCGAGCCGTCCTCCCGGCCGTCGTATAGAACTTTACAGGTGGCGACTCCGGGCTCGTGGTAACCGAACGAACCTGTCACTAACTCGGGGGCTTTGACGCGCGGTATCGGCCCGATTTTACACTTGAGGCTTCTCAATTTGCAGTCGCTGAACAGCAAGCAGCGTCAGCTGCGCAAGTCCGGCAACGAGCTTTTGCCGAACGACGCAGCCGAACTGCAGCGTGTGTCCACTGAGCAACAGGCGCTACAGAAGCATCTCGAGGCTGCGCGCAAGCAAGCCCGGCAACACAGCATGCTTATACAGGTATACCACAACGTCTCATAATATGTACATAATTCCACGTGTTTTGATATTTTTTTAATCATTTTCATTATTTACATAGGAATACGAGACAAAACAGCGTCAACAGAATCCGCAGTTGGCGCAACAAAGTGTCATCAACCAGCAACAGATCACGACAAATCAAACAGTATTTGCTCAGAATCAGAACATGAATCAGGGGCAACAGGTACAGCAGCAGGCCACGATCAACCGGCCGATGCAGCTGGGGCTACAAGGCGCTACTATACAGCAGCAACAAACGCTTATTCGGACACAACAGACTGTGATTGGAGCCGACGGTCAACCAATATCTCAACAAAGGATAGGTCTGGTGACGTCACCGTTGAACACTCAAGGAAGACTGCTTCAAGGTGGTCGTACCCTTGTTATAGAACAGTCGGGCGCACCACAACAGCAGTTAGTTAGACAACTGTCAGGGGTTCAGGAAAGACCGCAGTCTGTAGGCGGTATGGTGCAGTTTGGGCAGCAACAGATGGGTGGAGTTAGAACCTCTATGCAGCAAGGCCCTCAAACGCCAAGAACGCCCGGAGCTCGCCCAGCAATGTCACCGTTACATGTGCAATCGCCACATTCGCAGTCTCCGCTACATTCTTTAGCGCCACAATCGCCCCTGCATCATTTGACGTCACCGATGCAGTCGCCTCTGCATTCTCAACAGTCTCCCCTACATCATACGTCTCAATCTCCCTTGCATCCATCGACACAGTCACCTCATCATACGCAGCAGTCACCGTTGCATTCACAACAGTCGCCAATGCATGTGCAGCAGACGAACATGCCGCACCAGTCCCCGATGCATCAACAGTCACCGATGCACCAGTCCCCAATGCATCCACAACAGTCCCCGATGCATCCACAGCAATCCCCAATGCATCAACAATCTCCTCTTCATCAACAAACGCAGATGTCCCAGCATTCCCCGATGCCTCAGCAATCGCCCATGCATTCTCAGCAGTCACCCATGCACATGCAACAGTCGCCGATGCATACGCAACAATCGCCAATGCAGACGTCGATGTCGCCGCAACACTTTTTGCAACAACTGCAGGCTCAGAGGACCAGTCCTCAGTTGCCAACGCCTAGTCGAAGTCCTCAGGTAAAATAGACTTCTTTTACAGAATGATAACGTGCTTTTTTGAAAAATAAGTTGAAATTAATCTGGGTTTTTTCTTTCAGATATACCAACAATCTCAAATACAAAGTCCAGTGTCGTCACATTCGCCGCAAATGCAAAATGTAAGAACGACAGAAATTACGATTAGAAATCAAACAACCTATTTTGTTTATTACAAATCGCTAAATATGATTACAGCTAAACATATTCAAAACAACGCTCTGTTTCAGTCTGTATGTACTTCGATTCTTAATATTTTAATGATTTCGTTTTAGGTGGATTATGCGACGGGCAGATTTTCTCGGCCTGCGCCTGGATGCTCTCCTTTACCAACACGATTTGCTAGACCGCCCCATCACCAACAAGGTACTTAAATTTAAATGATCAAATGCCGTTTATTGTTTGAAAGGTTTGAAAATAGAAGGTCTAGTTTCTCTTATCTCATCAGGAATAAGAGTGGGAGGTCCTTATGGAGGTCGTCAGCAAACTTCACCGCTGGGCAGCCCACAGCCTCTACCTTCACCTGGAAACCCCGCCAACGAGATCGCTGTAAGTATATGAGTAGGCTCATCGGCAGACATAGAAATTATCATTTAGTAGACCGTGTCTAACTTTAATTGATCTTTTCTGTAGCGTCAACAAATGCTACAACGCCAGCAGTACAGCCCCATGGGCGGCGCGCCCGCGTCGCCGTCCGTGTCGCGCTCGCCGCACGTGGCGCGCACGCCCACGCCGAGCGCGTCGCCGGCCGCGTCGCCCGCGCCGGGCGGGCCGCACGAGCTGGGCGGCCTGCTGGGGCCGCACGAGCACGGCGGCGGCCTGCTCGGGCCGCACGCGCCGGCCCCGCTGCCGGCCGGCTACCGCTACTTCAAGCCCGGCCTGCTCGGCGGCGCGCCCGGCTGGCCGCCTAGAGATGACGACCGACGCCGTCCCGCACACTTGACCAAAGTGTCCATATTGAAAAGACGCACACCACCGCGGCCGCGTCTTCTAAACGCCCCTTCCCATCACGCTGAAGAAATCGTCGATCCAAATAACTCGCCGAGCGTTTCCGACACGCGTAGTTATGTTGTATACACACCCGATGCATTAGACTACGGACAACGCAGCTCCCGAAGCGACGAACCGCGCTCATCGCTCGCGCGATCCGACGACGATGATGACGTAGAAGAGCTAGTGGAACATCTAGACGATGATGACATTGTGCTGGTCGAACCTGACGCAATATCTCCCGAAGAACGTATCGCAACTGAGGAAGATTTTGAAGAGCTTATCGACAGTGGCAAACCTGATGACGAGGTTGAAGATGAAGTAACTGAACGCGTGCCTACACGTACCGAGACAACAACAAAAACTGTAGCAGTTATTAGTCTGTCCACAGGAAAACAGCCGGCTAGCGTTCAACAGTACAAAATCCTCAATCCTGGCGCAAATGCACGGGCACGCTTACCTCTCCTCAGCGCTACCATGCTATCTCCACACACAAACACAAAAATCCTCGACGAAGTATCACAAGCCACTGTCGCCTCTGTCTCGATAGCTAACCAAACTATATCAGTGCCGGTACTAAAGAATCTCTCTGTACCTATCTCCGGCGTGGCAAGTCATGTAGGTGGAGTAGGGAAATCTCAGATCAAGAAAGTACCTCTGAACTTAACCAATCCACCTCTCACGATAAACATGTCGACACCGCCGCTGTCTAAGCCAATCAGTTCAGTCATAAGCGTCATATCAGCGAATGTACCAAAAGTCGCAAACATAAACCCGCCCCGCGTACCAGTTTCAATATTGACACAACACCAAGTCAAACAAAAGATAGTCAAAACTATAGAGAAACCGATGATGCTCGCTTTATCTAACTCAAAACTGTCCAGTTTGTCTGTAACACATGACGCGACGCTTCCTGCAAAGATATTCCAAGACGATGCTGCGTCGCCTGATAGTACTGTTTCCTCCGACAATCAGGATAAGGATATAAACACAAACCCTATGTCTTCCACGTCACAACATTTATCAGTAATGAGTTCCCAGGGGTCATCGCAGATGGACCTAAGACCGGGAATGTTCAAGGAGCCAAATAAAGACATTGACATAGAAACTGAAATCAGTCAGCAGACTGAACTGCCACACACATTGTGTCTCAGTGATCGTACACCTTTGTTACTAGGAAAAGCTGATATAAAGAGTCCCGATCCCATTCCAGAGAAAATTCCTGACAATATCATGGAGGGAGATGATGAGGATAAGCCTGAAGATAACATACCGAGTAACTTGCTGCTGGCTTACAATAAGAGCATATCTGAACCGCCGCCACCGCCTCCTATGTCCGACAGTAAGACAGAAGAGAACGTAGTCAAGACGATAAAAGCTATCGCTAATCAGACCAAAGAAATGGTCATAGATTCAAACATGCAGATAACGTCAGATATGGCGCAGGATTCCGTTCAAATATCCATACCGTCTCCTACGCCGTCTCAGGAGCGATACTTGAACGATATTACTATGCAGGAACACCATGAAACTGCTGAAAACACAAAGCATGTAGAGACTTTTGAAGATATGCTCTGTATACTAGAGAATATCGGCGATGATGCGAAAACATACGGCATGAAACAGCCGAACCCAAAACCGCCTAATCCGAACATGCAAAATCCGAACGTAAATACTCCAAAACCGGATCCGAAAGAAACTCAAGAACAGTCTACCTTTGCGAAGAGGGAACCGGAAAGGCTTGCATTACAGTCGGCAACTATACCTCAGTTATCACCGCTATCACAGCCTGCGGAACTGACGTCGAACATGGCGAATGTCTCCCAACAATTACGAACTATCATGTCGTCGCTTAACCCTAACACTTCTAAAGTTGATACACAACCTGTCATGAGGAAGAACAGTGATGCCACAACGCCTACACAAGTGAACTTTGAGAATTTGCTCCCGTCTTCGAAAGTGGAAGTTGCAGTGTCAAGACCATCGCCTATACAGAGGATTATTGATAAGCCTGCAACAGCTACACCGATCTCAGATAGTATGCCAATGAGTGCAGCCCAAGCGATCGGCTCAAGAGTAAACACACTATCATCAATGGGACCAATGGGACAAATGAGAAAATCTCCTACTGTATCTCCTATAAACTCCCCAGTAAGCTTACAGAACTCGTTGATGAAATCGCCTGCTCCTTTGATCTCAAATCAATCATTCTCTCCCATGGATGATTCTGGGCCGACTTCAGTCGCTTCTCAAATCATTCAAATGCCGGCGCTTTCGAAAATACACAATTCGACCGCTCCTCCTACTATGATACACTCGAACACGATCACTACAAGCATGAGTGGATTCCAAAAGAATCAGTCATTGCCGACTAGTATACTGGGTCATACGCTATTACAGCCTTCGAGACAAATAAATGCAAGTAGCTTACCATTCAGTCAACAAAGTATTAGTACTAGTCAGCCGCCGGCGCTAGTCATGACGTCTCGACCAATGATGGTGAACAAGGAACCAGCGCCGAATGTAACTGTACGCACACATAGCATTGTTAGCTCAGGGATTAATCAGATTCAAGCAAAACCCGCCCCTCCAGGCTCCATTAACTTTATCACGTCGTCGAAACTCCTACACACGCAATTGACTTCACCACTAAAGAGGTCGAAATCTACCGATGAGCCAAAGAGTGAAGTTATCGTAGGTCACATACAACCTACGAAAAGACATAGCGTTGAAGCGGTAGTTGTGAAATCAGAACCTATGGAGACAGATGAGCCGAATACATCTACAGCTACCACTGATGCGGGCAATAAGCATGGTAGTAATAATATGCAGCAGACTACAGCTAGCCAGAATAAAAATAATGATGAGTCCCAGAATGTGTTGTTGAAACAACTTCTGCAGACTACAACTACGGCAGCTACAGTCGTGCCTCAACGTACTATGACCATACAGAGAACTGCGCCAGCATTAGGGACTATACCATCTCTAGAAGCTCAGTTGGCAAGACCTTCAATACCACCGCCGACTCTATCCTTATCACAAGAAGTAGAGATACCAAAGAATTCGCCGCGACATAACATTATGACTAGCAACATAGGGAACTCGCCGTTCAACACACGGCCCATGCAAACGATCCCCACTTCCACGATATTATCTCCGCTAACACAAACCTCGACGCAGTCCTTGATGGATGTCCGCAAGCCACCTATCAAGATGATGAACAAAGAGGACACTACTCCTATCCCAGAAAGTTCTCCCACAATGAAATCAATGCAAATGTATCCAATGAGTATTGAAAATCAGCAGCTGCAACAAGCTATAAAGAAAGAAATTGCTCCCCCTCAGCAAAGTCCAGTACATAGACCGTTTACACCTATGGATGTCAAGAAGGAATTACTTGATGAGAGTTCTCAACAGTCTGCAACATCAGGGGTTTCCACCGCATCAGATCAGGGCAAATCGGACCAACCAATGAAAGAGGAATTTCCAGAGAACGTCAACATGGACACCTCATCCGAAGCGAATGCACCGGAAACTCCGTCGGAAGCTAAGAAACGTAAACGACGTGAATATCAGCAGAAAAAGCGAAAGCAGTTACAAATGAACATGAAAGCGGCCGCTGAGAATAATTTGAATGCAGCCAACGCTAAGAAGAGACCACGTAAAGGTTCTCGATACGAGGAGGACTATGACACGTTTATAGACAACCTCATGGCTCAGTTACGTTTACTGCCAGCCATGCAAATACAAGAACCTGCTTTAACTACAAACTTCGCAGTTTGTCCACTATTCGGCTCTGGAGACTTGACAAAATTAAAAAGTAAAGACTGCGATGTTTTGAAAGGCGACTTAGCTGGCGACTTCGGTAATGCAAAGATACCAAACGTTGGAGACTATTACAATACGAAACCATTCGGAGAAGAGGAACCTTTGCCTGAGAAACCACCTGCGTCGACTCAAAGAGGGTTCTATGACCAAGAATTCCAGCCTATCCTATTCGAGGATGATCCAGACGATAAGAAGCTGGACTTTATTTGTAAAGAGAGAGACACTGATACGCCTGACAGCATTGTTAGCTGCTCAAGTCCAGAGTGTCTCGAAACCGAACCTCCTAACAGGTTCCCTGGTCTTAAACTCATTGACGATGAGGAAGAAGACGAGGATAGTGACTCAGCATCCGGTCGGATATCTCCGGTGATCCCCATCATAGCGCCCGTGCCGATCAGAGTGAAACCGGTTTCCCTATACCAGTCGAAGGATGACGAAGACAACCAGAAAGCATTGACGACTCTTGACACAGATGCCGCTAAGGTTAAAGGTGGAGATTCACCGGGAAGTACAGAAACAAATGAAAATGTTACCGTCACGCTTACCCTCACATCTGGTGCGGCGGAAGACATTCTCGGCGTACTCAAAGAGCTTGCTGGAATCTTACACATACCGCCGCCGACCTCGTATCAGATCATAGAGAGAACTGCGACTCCACCGTCACACAAGCTTGGCCTTTACAGGTCTAAGGGTAAAGATGGGAAAGAAGGAACGCCTATTGATATCCAAAGTATTTTGAACGGAGCAGCTAAGTTCTGCCGTCATTGTGACGTTGTTATCTTAGATTCAGTAGTAAGAGCTAAAGCGTCAGAATTCCCCCTACTATCCGCTAATAAAGGGAATGCTGAAGAAATCCTCTGTGACAGTGACTCAGAACTATACTTCTGTAGCACACAGTGTTACGAGAGTTTCGCGTGGCGACCTACCAACATCATCCTCGATGGAAAGACGAAAACAACAGTCAAAGAAGATACCAAGTCAGATGTTGATACTAACTTGTCTAAAGAACGAGATGATTTCGACACAGCGTCCACTGAAAGTATGGAGACTGATGACTTAGACATAAAACCAGACATCAAAGATGAGAAAATGGACTTATCATTCATGGATTCCCTTGACAACGACGAATTGATGAAAGAAGTCGGTGATGATGTCAGTGCGCTTGATGAAGACTTAAAGAGTGAGCAAGACGACAAGAGCAACCAAAGTACTGCTGACAGGGAGAAATACAGAGGCATACGGTACAAGGCGTGGTCACCCGGCTGCATCGGACCACCAGCAAAATACAAGCGACCGACAGACAGGGAGTTAACTGAGCTGGTATTCCGAACTGGCGTTGCTATAATGCCTGTAACTAATGAAGACTCGAGGAGGTGTGAACTGTGTGGTATTCAAGGCGATGGAGTTGCTGACGGAGTATCAAGACTATTAAACTGTGATGTTAATCGATGGGTGCACTTGAATTGTGCCCTGTGGTCGGAAGGTGTGTATGAGACTGTGAGTGGAGCGCTCATGAACGTAGAGACGGCGCTTGCTGCCGGTTCTAACGCGACGTGTGCCGTGTGCCGTCGCCTCGGCGCTACTGTTCGCTGCTTCAAGGTGCGCTGTGGCAGTGTGTACCATCTGGGATGTGCTGTCAAGGATAACTGCGTCTTCTATAAGAATAAGACTGCGTTCTGCGCTTCTCACGCTCCGAAGGTGAGTTACTATGTGATTATACGGCATATATATTTGTCCTAACCCTTGGTTTCTGAAAGTAAATTCGAATTAATTTGACCTAATTCAAAAGTATTGGATTGACTGTTTTAATTTAATGAATCACATCAAATACAAACAAATAAAACATACTTTCGTTGAGCAGTCGGGGTAGCAAGAATTGACAGCAGATTTACTAATAAGAGAGAAACAGGGGTTAATTAAAGCGATATACCTAGTGATGTGCCTAAGGCAGTAAGTTCGCCTGTACATTTGTGTGTAAAGTATTAAATAAATATACACATAATATCGTTGAATTCGTTTCAATTCATTTCTGCGACCTCAATCAACACACTAATACATATCATTATCTCTAACAGAATGAAAAAGACAACGAGCTAACGACCCTAAGCGTACAGCGCCGCGTGTACATATCTCGCGACGAACAGCGTCAAGTAGCTTCTGTTATGCTTCACTCCGACACCAATCATCTGATACGTGTTGGAGGACTTATATTCTTGAGCCCCGGACATCTGCTGCCGCACCAGCTAGCGGCATTCCACACGCCGAACTATATTTACCCTATTGGCTATAAAATTGTAAGTACTGTGTCATCTGTGTAAAATGAATATAGTTTTTTATTTATGTTGAAAATCAAGATATAGAAGAATATTGTATTATGATAAAAAAAAAAAAAACTTATACTTACAGTTTTTTTTTCTCTAGTAATTCAGAACTTGTTCTATTAATTTCACTCCTAAGCGGCAGTTCACACGGCACAGTCCTGTACGATATTTTACGGTAAAAAGTTGGGATCACACGACATCGTCAATCGCACTATTCATACAGTGACTAATAAATGCAGTATGAAACTGTAGTGTTATGCCGAAATTATACAGAAAAATATCAAATAATCAACGCCATGCGAATAGGGCTTAAAGCTGACCCAACAACGTCGTGCTTAGGTTGTGTAAAAACAGCTTCATTGGCTCTTATAGTCGATATGTAACCGACGCCACGTATCCGCAGGTGCGCTTCTACTGGTCCATGTCGCGCGCCAACTGCCGCTGCCGCTACCTGTGCTGGATCTCGGAGGAGGCGGGGCGGCCGCGCTTCCACGTGCGCGCGCAGGACGAGCCGCGCGACGCCTGCGCAGGCGCCACGCCGCGCGCCGCCTGGGCCAACGTACGCACGTCGCGCCGTGAACACTGAGGCCTGAACTGTGCTGTCATTCCGTCTATTGCTAGGGATTGACACTTTGACTACTACTTCAAGTTCACTTTACCTTAGTTTTCACGGTGGGATTTATACAGAATAGATCAGCTGTTCTATGCCATGACACCTTTCTTAGCAAATCCAGCAAGGCGCCTTCCTTTGCCTACGGCTTCAAAAATTGTGGCTCGACCACGCAAGCTCCGGTTATTTTAGAACGTAAAAAGTTATGAATCGGCAAATTGCAGATTTTACACTCTAACTTTTTAACTTATGTGTTCCTAATCTAAAGCTTATCCAAAAACTATTGTTGCTCTTAGCTACTGACCAGCGTTATATGTCTAGCCTGGCAAATAAGGTGATAATCTTTCTATTATTCGGTGCGGACGTCGTTAAAGCCCGCTTGCACCACAAGTCACTAAATTCGTTTAGCGTTACACATATTTAAAACATAATTAATTCTCTGTCCTCTTCAATGTACTTTTGGTGATTTCCTAAAATGTCAACCAGTTGAATAATTCTGAACATATGACTTTTTATAGGTATTAGACGCTGTAGCAGCATTACGTGAAGGACGGAGTGAAGACGGAGTTCTCAAGCTATGGCCGAACTACGTGACGGGAGAAGACCTGTTCGGTTTGACCGAGCCCGCCGTAGTCAGAGTACTTGAAAGCTTACCAGGCAAGTTGATTGATTCACTGGTGATTAACTTTCGTATTTGAGAGTTGTTTCTATGTTTCGCTTGGAATACAGATAAGAAGAGGCATGCGCTTTGGTAATCTTCGCGTTTTCGAATGAGCACGTACACCAGACATAGCGCACCAGACAGGGTAACCCCCTACACAGGCAAAGCTTCTAAGTTTTGTACTGCCGCGCTTCGTAGTAGTGCACCTATCATTGCGCGTTTGTATGAAGTTTTCTCTGTCCGGTAAGGTATTTACTCCGGTTTGAGATTGTCATTTCATTTCATTGTCATTTTGTTACAAAAAGTTTTGAAATTGCATAGAGTTGTTAATCTATAATTTCGTCATTAATATAGCCAAGCACATAATACAAAATGGGCGAGCACTTCCATTGACACCGACGGCTCTATATTATTGCCGAAGATAGACGATAATTTCCGAAGCGTATACTTTTCTTAGGATCCGTACAGTACACGCTCGATCGAGCAGTGTCGCCGTGCCCCTCGCTATATAGTCGTGCCCGCAGGCGTGGAGACGCTGACGGACTACCGCTTCAAGTTCGGGCGCTCGGCGCTGCTGGAGGGCGGGCTGGCCGTGAACCCGTCGGGCTGCGCGCGCTCGGAGCCGCGCGCGCGCGCCGCGTGGCGCCGCTCGTGCACGCGCTCGCTGCTGCCCGCCGCGCCCGCGCCGCCGCCCGCGGCCGACCACCCCGCCTGCCCCTACTCCAAGCAGTTCGTGCACACCAAGAGCTCGCAGTACAAGAAGATGAAGAGCGAGTGGCGCAACAACGTCTACCTGGCCAGGTACGCTCGAGCACCGAACCGAATATGCGATCCTATGCCGCAGAGAGACTGAAATAACCGAAATGTTTTGTGTATCTTACCTATCGCATTAAATACGAAAACATTAACCCTACAAGACCGTAAAAAATATTGGAAATACAGTATCATTTAAAAACTAACTTCCGAAGACCGCGCATGTATAAATAGGACATTAAAAAATGAAAATAAATTATAATCAATCTCAGCCAGCAAGTTGAGCGGTCACCGCGAGCGGCTCCCGTAGAACAGGACTCAAAGTCTAGCCGTCACCTCCGCCATATTAAAAGTCAAGAGACGACGGAACACAACACATGACGTCACCACATGCAAACATATAAGAAGCATGACGAATGTGCAGTACAAAATATTACAGTATTAAATATCAATCCAATTCGAAACTATACGGTAAGAATGAGAAAAGTGAACAAAGTTATTGTGTTCAATTAGGTTTAAAGCTTCTTGCAGTTTGCAAACCAAAGAATTGTTTGTCGATTTTGCTTGTTTGATGTATTATTTGAAAGTTGTGTTTGACCTTGTAAAAAGTTTAGATGGACATGTCAAAAGTAGATCATAGATGGTGACTGGTGAAAGGAACAAATTGTATGGGGCAGTAATGCTTGAGTTTTACAAATTCTTAAAATTTTGTGATGTTTGTTTGTAGACAGAAAAGGCCTAAGGCATATACTATGAACAGAATGGACAAAGCATGTGACAATGATATAAAAAAAAACAAATTTAGCCTTGCAGTAACAATTGCATCTTTTTAAACTGAAAATATAACAGCACCTTCCCCGGGAAACACCATTGGCGCCACTTGAGAGAAACCTAAATAACATAATAACTAATGAAAATTATTCCTAGGTCCAAGATTCAGGGGTTGGGTCTTTACGCAGCCAAGGATCTGGAGAAGCACACCATGGTAATAGAGTACATCGGAGAGATCATTCGCTCCGAACTATCGGAGATAAGGGAGAAACAGTATGAAGCTAAGGTAAGAAATATTGTTACACTCGTTATTAATTAGTGGATGTTTTTTTCCAACATTTTCATATCAGTCTATGATTTACACTTCTACAGTCAACTGCCGAACATTCATGTCCTATATATGTGAGCCGGGTGATCTATAACTCAAGGCCTTCCTACCTCAGGAACTTTGTCTATTTGAGATGGTGCATTTCTTTCTTTCATTCGAACTCATGCATAATGGGTGATGTGATTGTAGAACCGCGGCATCTACATGTTCCGACTGGACGAGCGGCGCGTGGTGGACGCGACGCTGTCGGGCGGGCTGGCGCGCTACATCAACCACTCGTGCCAGCCCAACTGCGTCGCCGAGACCGTCGAGGTGGACCGACACGTGAGGATCATCATCTTCGCAAAGCGGCGCATCGCGCGCGGGGAGGAGGTAACGCATTTCATCTGTATACACATATTTACATATTAATTTATTTATATTTAATAAAAAGTAACAAAGGACTCAAACATTTTAGTAACAATACAGGGTGGCAGGGACATCGACGCGCAAACTGTAACCATGGATCAAGCACATGAGTTTAGACCCCATAGCGCCGAAATGTTTCGTCGGTTATCAAAAAAAAAAAAACTTTGTTTCATAGAAAAGTGCAATACCTACGCGGTCAAAATGTATGGAACAGCAATATTCATTTTTAATAACCGACGAAAAATTTCGTAATTTTATATGAAAGTAATGCCTGTCACAGCATCAAATCAAAATGTATTTGATGATGCTGACCATTTCTTTAATAGAAATTATTTATTTTATTTGTAGCCTATGTTGTCCCACTGCAGGGCAAAAGCCTCCCTTTCTTATTTCCGCCCCCCTCTATCTTGAGCTAATGGACCAATATTGTCTATAGGTGTCAAGCTCGTCCCACCATCTTGTCCTGGGTCTGCACGATGGTGCAAGATGTTTTCTGGGACCCACATTGTGGTAGATTTGTCCCATGATTCATTCGACATGCGGCACACGGGTCCGGCCCAGTACCACTTACGCTTGGCTGCTTTTGGGTGACGTCGGCCATTTGTGTTTCGGAGCGGAACACTGTTCCTAACCGTTAATCTGACTTCATTTTGCACTCAATGGAGCGCACAATTCTTGGTTTGCCAGCGAGCCATTGCTCGCTCAAGCTGACCTAACCTCAAGCTTGAATCTCTGCTGAGCGGAACAATTTTATTTGGGCTTTTATAAACTTGCAAAAATTATAATAATTCAAAAAATTATGCAAGATTTATTCGTTATTTATTCAAATTATTTTACACCTAAAATATTATACAAACAAATATAAGACACTGATCTTGTTTTTTTTTGCAGTTGGCATACGATTATAAATTCGATATTGAAGACGACGCTCATAAGATAATGTGCATGTGCGGCGCGCCCAACTGTCGCAAGTGGATGAACTGAGCGTGACAAACAGGACTGGACTACAAGCAGCCACCCGAGACTGAACGACAACACGGACACCCAGTGTGCGACACGGGCTCCTTCGTAACAGTTGTATATTCATGTGTACTCGTCAATATTGTATCGCATTCACCTCTACACATGAACATACAACCATACCTGGTTTTGACTTTTTGCGTAGGAAAGGCTATGATAACTAGTTTTATGTACCAAAGTGATTGTACTACATATAAGTAAATGAATCATATTAGACTTATTTAAGATTTCACTCTGATAAAGCTGACGTGTGATCATCTACTAATAAGACAATATCAACAGTTTACCGGTAATCTTCAATTTTATAACTATATTTAACCGCCGCGGTAATCAATCGGAACTTTTTTGTAAATAATATTAAATCGATATAGAAGTTGTTATTGAATTTAAATGTTTTAGACGTGAACGTTTTACGAGAGTAGAGTGTAGACTAAGTATAATTTTATTATGTTAAATGTATTTTATGGATGTTTTGTGTCGCTGTTTTAAATGACTTTTATTAATAAACATTTATTTCAGAAGTATCGCACCCAAGTCATCACAGTTAATCAATATTTGCGTATACCGAATGTATACTTGAAAATCTCAGCAGTGACTAATTGTTAGGTTAAGTTACCAAATAGACGAGTCTGCATTTAGTATGCATAGAGCACAATTTATTTAGCGATGTAAATATCCTCTTTATTAGAAATTATGTAGGGCCCAGTGTTAGGCGACACGTGTTTCGTGAGACAGGGTAGTAATATAATAATTTCTAATGGAGCGGCACGAGACGCCACGATGTGCCTGACCCGTTGTTGTTTAACGTCGTAGCTTAGGTCTACGGATACCACAGCGCGCCTTCCGACGGTGGACGAACGTGAATGTATACCTGTTGGCTGTGCTGTTTGAATGTATGTCCGCGTGCGTACTTTTATTCACATGGTTTATAACATACACGTATTCAGCTGGAGAAGTATTAGGAAAGAAATGGTTGATATATATTTTCGAGAGAAGACATGACATTTAGTGATGAAATTATTTTACGAATATTTACTCAAAGTAATGGTTTATACATAGTTCCACCGTCTCAAATAAATGGTGTGAATAAAACAACGTGCACATAGTAGTTAGTATAATTATTTATGTAATAAATTTAATACATAGTCCCAAATGTGATATTACCTCACATAATTTCGCGTGAACTTCACTAAGTAGTGGCCATTACAACCTATTAGGTTAGCTTGTTGCGTTACCCCTACGCACATACGTCGCGTTGCATAATCAATGGGATGCGTTCAAGACGCTTGTAAGATCTGGTTATAGAGAAAATATTAAATAGATGTGTGTATGTAGCACAAGGAATTATAGTAACGCAGGTTGCCGTCTACCAATGTTATGAATTCATGCAACGTAATTTTAAGTGTTAAATGTGCAATATCATTATCTTGAGAACAGATTGTAAATATGCCTAGCGCAGAGAATCAGTGATGAACAGTTTTAATGTAATCATGGAATAGGTATGTTTTATGCATTGTTTGTTATCAGATATACACCTCTCATTAAATATTTCCATCGATTTTATTTAAAGCATTCCCATACATTTTGCACTAAAGTTTGACTCAAATTATTATTTTAATGAGAACATTTTGAAAGTTGTAAAATTATGTACTTTAGTAATATTCTATACAATTAGAATTTTTATTGCATTATTTTCCTATAATTAAAATTTTAATTAGTATAAAACAGCGTTTTATTTTGACTGTTATTTATTCCTCAAAGCACACCAAGTCATCTGTTTTGTTCCGGGGAGGAATTCCTTTTAGATATCTTATGTCTTGGGAGAATGCTATGTTATGTTGGACTAATTAAATTACACAATACTGCACCCTAATTGCGTAACACACGATCAATCGGAATCGATTTCATATTGACAGTTCAACAACATTCATTGCGTTATTTACGTGTTGAGCAGACAAATTTTTCGAACTTATGAAGCGATGGATTAGCAATTTGCTTCAAAATGATTCAGGTTCCGATTGATCGTGTGTTACGCAATTAGGGTGCTGTTTCCGCGAGTAATTCGTGCATCTTATCTCTGGATTGGAAGGCGCGTGCCTGGTACTTACCTGTGCCTGGCGCTGAACCTATAAACGCCACTGCCAACGTTTTCGTCCTATTAGTCATTGTATACACTATTATGAACAAAAGCAAACAGCTATCCCATATATGTATTTCCCTATCTGAGACAACGGTTGCATGAAATCACCACGCTTTTGTAGCACGGTACATGCCCACCAAAACCGCTCGTGGTCGTACGTGGCGTTAGAAAATAACACGGTCTGCCTGTCTGTATGTTACCTTTTCACTCTTTAACAGCTGAACGGATTTGGATCAAATCCATATGGAAAAGCCATGATTTGAGTTTACGGTTTGTCTACAGATAAATAGATCTATTATTGACCTTGGCCGTCATCGTCACCTTTGCCTATTATTATTGTTGGATTTATATTGCATCCTTCTTCTTTACGTGTCCATGGTACTCTTCTTCGATATTTTATATTGTTTTTTTTAATATAACTTAAGAAGTTACGTCCTAAAATAAATATCTTGGAACCCGTTTTTGGGTTAAATATGTAAAATATGTAAAAAACTTCAATAATAATGTCATTTTTATCTCCGCCATATCTCTTTATATAACCGCCTACACGGTGTTTGTCTACAGATCGATGGATGACGATTAGAACTAAGACATTTTAATTTAAATAGCCTCCCCCATAATGAGCAATATGGCTTTACAAAAGGTCGTTCAACTACAGATGCGGGTGTTGCTCTGCTGAGACACATATTTGACGCATGGGAGAAATTGCAAAATGCTATTGGAGTTTTCTGTGATCTCTCCAAAGCCTTTGATTGTGTGCACCATGACACGCTTTTGCGTAAGTTACGTCATTACGATGTCCAAAACGAAGCTCTCAACGTAATAATTTCTTATTTACATAATAGGGTCCAATGTGTAGATGTTAATGGTGTAAAATCTTCCGGGCTACCTAGTTAGGTACTCCGCAAGGCTCAATACTGGGTCCATTCTTGTTCTTAGTATATATCAATGATTTACCATTCCATTTGAAGTGCATATTGTACTGTTTGCAGATGATACCTGTCTTATTTTTAAAGTAGACAGGAATACACAAGATTTTGACGACGTAAACAGTGCACTCTCAATAGTTACAGATTGGTTTACGTCAAATAACCTAGTTCTCAATGCCAAGAAAGCGAAATGTGTAAAGTTCGCCTTACCTAATGTTAGAAATCTAGGACCCAACATCGTCTTAGATAAAGAGGTGCTCGACTTCAATGGGGACCTCATATATCAAGTCTAGCAGGAAGGCTCAGTTCGGCTGCCTACGCCATCAGGAAAGTAAGACAATACACTGACGTTGATACAACTCGTTTAGTCTATTTTAGTTATTTTCACAGTGTTATGTCCTACGGTATTCTGCTGTGGGGCAAAGCCGCTGATATACAAAATATATTTGTCCTTCAAAAACGAGCTGTTCGAGCAATTTACCAGCCAGGTGCCAGAGTTTCTCTAAGAGATTTATTTAAAGATATTGGTATTCTCACGGTTGCATCACAATTCATCTTCGCCAACATCTTTTAATAATAAAATTATATTAGGCAAAATTTACACTTGTACACTAAAAACAACTACTTCTACGTGCCCCCTTTCACCGGCTTCATAAGGTTCATAATTCATTTGTTGGGCTTGGTATAACGTTTTATAACAAGATACCCTCTTCTTTCCTAGACTTGCCTTTTGCAAAATGTCCCCTTCCTCAAATAGGCATTAATTCCTTTCATCAGTAAAAAAACTGGTCAAGAGCCAGTATGTGTACAGGTGTACCTTAATTTACACAAATAAAAAATCAACAAATTAAACTAAACCCAAATAAAAACATAAAAAATCAAATGACTTGATTACGTATAAACAAAATATAAATTTATTTTCTAATTATTACACGATGGTTATTCAAACATCAAGTCAACTCGACAACTTATGGTAACCGTAATAGTAATCATAAAAATAAAGCAAATGCAAAGCATTTTTCCTAAGTTGTTTATTCAAAGTTAAGCCAATTTTCAATTTATGTATTGGCAACACTTTTTTTGTCTTACGTAATCGTCATTTATTTTTATATATTTTTATTTGGGTTTGTTTAATTTGTTGATTTTTTATTTCTGTTAATTAAAGTTTTGAGTGACAGTAAATCTGTAAAACTTCGATTTCTATTATTTATTTTAGTATATGTGCATGCACCTACCCATTTAACTGATTATACATTACCCCCCTGTGTTGTACACCTACTGGCTCTTGACCAGTTTTTTTTTACTGATGAAAGGAATTAATGTCTGTTTGAGGAAGGGGACATTTTGCGAAAGGGACATTCTGAGAAAGGGACATTCTGCGAAAGGCACATTTTGCTACCAGTAGTCATTTTGAGAAGTGGTCATTTTGCGACAGAGCCGGTGAAGGGCGGGCGTTTTTGGTAGACTGTCTTTTGTAATTTTGACGTTCGAAAAGTGCTGATTCTCAGCCTAATTTGACAAATGACTTTTGATTTTGATTAATTGACCTTAACCGTGAACTTTGTCAAAAATGGCTGGGTTTTATATTGCATGAAGCTGTTATCACTGACATGACTTCATTCGGCAACTGAATTTTTGAAATGTCATGGGAATCTATTCTCTAAAGCGCTTATTCCACCTGGTTGAATTTTGTCGTCTATGAATGCAGATAAATGTAATGGTAAGTTGCATCCTAAAAAGGATAATTTGGAATCCCCTTTTCGAGTTTTTCTCAAATATCTCAAAAACTAGAGCCCAAGGTAAAAAATAATGAAATTTTCATCTCTCCCTTATAAGACACCCACCCCCGGGCGGTTATTCTGTTTATCTACCCTAAGGTGGATACGCGGAAATGCATGTCCGTGAATCCACACAAGCATGCCTATAAATTCCGTTTATCCAACTAGGCCTTAGTTGGATAAACGGAATTTATAGACTTGTTTAGTGTGGATTCTCGGACATGCATTTCCACCTTAGGTCGGTGTATTTTTGGATGACCTTTAAATGAAGTTTGGTTGACCCAGACGTTGGTGACATAAAGCTTACAAGAAATGGACTTTTTATACAAACGAAATAAACGATCAAAATATTTCATATAAATTTTATTACAAACTTTTTTTTTACTTAAACTGCAAATAATATACCAAAGAACATTGTCTAAGTAAAGCTGGAGATCCAGCATACGTTGATCGCAACTAAGTTATGATTGGAAACGGCTTGTCTAGCGAGGCGGCAGGCGACAGGCGACCTCCGGGCACCGGCGCCGGCGCCGCTTTACAAGCTTGTCTCGAGCTTCTTGTGGATTCACTAAACACATCAGAAAACATCAACGCAATCTCTTAATGATGTGATGCTAACCCAAAATTCGTGTCTGATAATGATCAAATTGATTGTGCTTGAAAACAAACTGAAATGATCAAATACTGTCATGTGTTCCATTTTACTGCACCGTCAATTAGTATTAATGGAAGATATTTGTATACTAAACCTTAACTGAGTAAGTATTAAAATTCATTTCATGTCTCAGCTACCACTAACGAAGACTAGCCGTTTCTTTATAATTGTCTATTTAAAGTTAAACATTCCGAAAAATTCAAATGATTGAAATAATTTACAAAAATATAACATTCGACACTTTAACACATACAACACAATGAGCTTTACTTGATAAATACATAATCGAGTCAAAATTATCACTCAAGTTGGAATGAGAATAAGAAATAAATAAGTATTATAATTTGAATTAAAATTGTATCTTACACTCGACTCGTACGAGAGACGGAGACTGTTTGTAACGCTGTATAACTATATTAGAGACATAGGAGACGACAAAGCTGCTTGTACAGATTAGTGCGACTTTGTCTCAAGAGTTGAAGATATTTGGCGATGAAATCATACATAATACCAAAATTACCATGCTTTGCACCATTACCTTATTTATATAGACACAAATTTATATGGTTTCACAAACCTAAAGAACTTTGAAGAAACCCCTGACGCAATCGTTAGACTTACGTAAAATTATAATTGTTGTTTCAGTAGTTTACAGCCAAAAACAAAAATCACTGAACAATACAGCTAGCAGCTATTCGTAGCTGAGATATCGTAGAACCGCATCACATCACACATCGCTGACTAGTAATGCTGGCGCCACTGTCGCCTACACTTACATTTTGTACTTTAACACTAGTATTGCTAGTAACTAAGTACTTCAATATTTTGCATCCTTCATGGAAGCAGCATTTAAAACCTCATTGTATAATAAACAAAGAATTAATCCCCAACTCAGGGTACTGCCGAATTAGTTACTTAACCTAGGAAAAAGAGGCAGCATAATATTTAATCGATTATTTATTTAATCGCTATTTTATTGAAGTTGACCCTTTCAATAATAAAAGGATTCACGTGTACTCTCTATAAAGAGATGTTACAAACATTATATAAAGCATTACTAGTGAGCGATAGTTAGGCTGCTTACAAACGGGCGCGTTTCGAGCATATATACATCTTAGAAACGTAGCCGCTTATTGCTCTCTAGCTATACAATCGCCTCATGAATATGAAACGATATTGCCGTAACGTGTTTACTGGCAGTTCAGAGACCAAAGCTTGGTCCACAGTGCAATGCTAGTTAAGATAAAAAAAAGCATCAGTCATCAAAATATGTACAGAAGAATCAAGTCCAGTTCCTCTTCAATTTGTTTAAGGTACGTGTTAATTTAAAGTAGTTAAAATGATAGACAGGCACGAGTATATTATTGCATTTGGGCGGCTACGTTTTGACATTTATATGAGAAGCATACGCGAGTGGAAGCGAGCCGAGCGGCGGCGTGCGACCGGCCGCGCTGCTCAGTCGATGTACTGCGCCAGCCAGCGGAAGCCCTCTCCGTATCCCTGGCGCTTCAGCACCGAGCACATGAACAGCTCCAGGGGCCGCCCGGGCAACTCTGATCTGGATACTTTGCCCTGGAACAAAACAGTGTCATATTACTTAGTAATTAGAAACTACAAAAAGAGAACACAATGTCTGACTTCATTTCGGTATTTCTTCCCAGGGATCAGCTATGAAATGCTGGCGCCATCCAGTTTTAGAATATTGACCAAAAAAAAAATATTTTAATTATGTGAAATAATCATCATTTAATAACTAATGTTCGTAGATTTGGACCAGCCAAAATAGTACTGTGTCTATATACCTAATATTATCACTATTATGTCCTACTAGCTGCGCCCTGCGGTTTCTCCCGCATAAGTTCCGATCCCGTGGGAATATTGGGATAAAATAAAGTATCCTATGTGTTAATCCTGGTTATTAACTATCTGCGTGCCAAATTTTATCCAAATCCGTTCAGTAGTTTTGGCGTGAAAGAATAACAAACATCCATCCATCCATACAAACATTCGCATTTATAATATTATAGTAGGATATCCCTATCTCAAGATGTTTGCAAGGACAAGTTACAATCTCAAGTTCTGTAGGAAGTAGATAATGGAGTATTTCAATTTTATATAACACTTGAAGAGTTGAATCCATATCACTAAGGAGCTTGTTTTGTATAGACACGTACACTAATTACGAAGCAATATAAATTATGAGTTAAATACGATAGATTTCTATATCGATGTCTATCGGTTATAGACATATCGATACTAATATTATAAAGAGGTGAAATTTGTTTGTTTGTAACTTTGTATGTAAGGGGTAAAGTCGGATTTAAAAAAAATCTTTGAATTTGATTGCCCAACTCTAGAAGCCATTTAAAAAGAAAAAAAAAAATGAAAGAACGCTAAGCAAAACCGAAGTAATATCGCGGGCGGGCACGGTGGGACATACAAACTTTCACGAGGACGAAGTCGCGCGCAGGCAATAGTAGGTATGAGATAAATACGATAGATTAACATTTTCTTTACCAATCGTCTATAGCTTCTAGACATATCCGGCAATAAGTTAGTATTTTATAAACATTCACATAAATAAATAAACCTTGGCAAGACTGCATACCAACTGGTATCTTGTAGACATTGCAATATGCTAATATAATTAAAAGTAGACCCGACTGATGCTTTATTGCGCTATCATGATCTTATGGTTATATCACTAACAAGTTACTAGGTGATGCTTATCATTATAATTAATAATTAACATCAAAAGGAGCATTGATTGTTATGATTACGATGCAGCCTTTCGAACCTAATTTATATTTCCGATTATTAAAAATTAAAATCTTTAATTTTATATTCATAATTTTATTGCATTATACATAATAGTGCTTATCTTAATTACATTAGAAATACAAATTAAAGCCTAGGGAACCACTTATTTCGCAAAGAATAATCGCAACTCAACATGACTTGTTTAAAAACTACGACTTGATAAATAAATACGAACACTTCCATGCATTTACGAGGCGATAAAGGTACTAATAAATAAGTAGATAATACGTGGGGACAAGGTCTACGGTAGTTCTGTGTTATGGTAAGAACGATTGTATCATTACATTTACATGTGAAAACTGACTGATATCGATCCTGTTATCATTTCTTCGTAAGTATGCTAAAATTACAATGTTACGACAAGATAAATTTAGCTGAAGTGGCAATGTGCCGGTCATATTAGCCGTAGAACCGATGACCGTTGGGGTAGACGTGTTCTTGAGAGGAGACCGCGAATCGGTAAACGTAAGGTAGGACGCCCTCAGGCTAGGTGGAGTGACGATCTTCGCAGAATGGCTGGTAGCAGCTGGATGAGAGTTGCCGAAAATCGAGTTGAATGGCCTACAATAGGAGAGGGCAATGTCCAGCAGTGGACTGCTATAGGCTGATGATGATGATGATAAGATATTAACATTCTAAGGTTTAGGAGCATCCTGGTTGAGTTAAACTAAACAAGGCGGAACATTTCGCGCATGCCGCATAAAAACTACAATGATAAGAATTTTGTTATTTGGGTCAGTTGTCGTATGTACATTTTAAACAGGATGATAGTGTGAAGTAATGAATAATTTACGAGGTTCTTTCATATGGGTAACGACAACGTGATTGGGGCACTGTTTTGTTCCTTATTTATTTTTGGAAACTAAATGTAAACTGAGGTACGTTTTGGAAATCTAATGCCTGGTTTCTAAAGTATATCGGCCGGAGTTTATCCAATAGTGCTATTGCTTTGTGGAATTAATAGCTATTGAGTGTATATGTGAGGACCTCAGAAACCATAACTGAATCTTCTCTAATAGTCGATGGTACTTTTGATAAATGATTTTATTTTGTAAGTAGGTTTGTACAAACACTTACACGTCAATCATATTTTAAAACTAGATGAGGTCGGCGTTTCCTATCTGACTAGTCTGAGAAGAAAAGCCGAAACAAACTCAGAGGTGACAGTCTCTTTTAAAGTCCAGACATAATCTTGGTCAGATCATATGAAGACCATGTAGGTCGATGTCTGAGATGGTCTTTTGAGGAAAGAACCACACAGATTTGATTTTTAAATTAGTTGTTCCGAGTAGGTCACGTTAGTAAGAATAGTCCTCCAGATCGTATTTTGGCCATGGCGGCCGATCTCAACGGAAGCTAGCTTTCGGCGCGGGATCAACGGCTTAACGTGCTTTCCGAGCCACGGGGGTTTCACACCACCAACTTCCTCTTTCAGCAGTTACTAAGAAATTTCAAATACCCCCCAACAACATTGTACAACAACAACATTCCCCAATAACATTGTACGTTAATAACAGCGTCAGGGCCGTTCATTTGATACTCAAAAAGGTAGCTCGTACAGTGGGAGACTGGTGCCTAAGCTAGATGGATGGATAGGTGGACGGATTCAATGAAGAATGATATGGGTTACTAACCTTTCCAGTAGTCTGTTGGTAGAGGTTGAAGAACTGACGGAGTTCATCTTCACTGGCGGCACCAGGTTTGTCAATCTTGTTGCCGAGGATGAGCACGGGGCAGTTACTGAGCGTCTCGTCAGTCAGAAGAGAGTCCAACTCAGCCTTGGATTCAGGGAGGCGCGCACGATCGCAGGCGTCGACCAGGAACACGATGGCGTCTACTGCGGGGAAGTAGTCGCGCCATACGCGCCGCGCCTGCTGATGCCCGCCGAGATCGAACGTCGTGAAGCGCATACTGCCTATTGACAGCTCTTCCGACGCTGTGGAATTAAGAGTATGTCAATGAGGATAATGCCTGTATTTAAATGTTTAAAGAAGTTTTTACTCAATCTATTGTTGTTGAGTTTCTAGAAAATAAACAATAAAAAGTTACTGCTTCTGTTTAATTTTGATGATTTTAAACTGCGTCAGTGGTATTCTGTAGTATAAAAGTAATCATTTATATGATTTCAGAAATAAAACTCGGCGAAGTTCGACGTCTGATATCAATGGGTTGTAATAATATGTTTTATTGCCTTGCAATAGCAATATGTTATTTTGCAGCATGTGGCCTACTTACTCTACAATTTATCGTGATATTTGCTTGCACCTTATTCTAGAAATGAACACTTGATATTAATTTCATTACAAGTACGTAACTTAAGTATCAAGAATTTTCCATGATAACAGGCACTCACAGACAGTTATTGTTTATTTATCAAGTAGGATGCAAATATGTGACATAACCAGGAAATGGATAAAAAAAAACAAAATGTATTACGAAAATTAAGGTTGCAATTATTTGAACAATGGTCAGTGCTGTCTGTACATAACATAACATCACGCCTTGTTTCCCAAAAGGTTGGGCAGAGGTGTAGCTATAGAACACCCACATTTCGCCAGTTATGTTTAAGTCCCATGCAATAGGGCGAGCTTGTTGCCACCACTGGGTACGAATCCAAAGTCCAGACTGGTACTGAGAAATTTCAGATGAAATACCCAATATCACTTTGCCCGACCTGGGAATCGAGCCCAGGACCTCGTGCTCAGCATTAGCCCTTGTAACCACTAGACGAACTAGGCAGTTTGTCTATACAGGGTGGCAGGGATATCGACGCCCAAACTGTAACCATGGATTCAGCACATAAGTTTAGACCCCATAGCGTCGAAATTTTTCGTCGGTTATTAATAAAAATATTGCTGCTCCATACATTTTGACCGCGTAGGTATTGCACTTTTCTATGAAACAGAAGATTTTTTTTTTGATAACCGACGAAAAATTTCGACGCTATGGGGTCTAAACTTATGTGCTGAATCCATGGTTACAGTTTGCGCGTCGATATCCCTGCCACCCTGTATAATAATGTCAATACTTACGATTTACATATTTTTTACGCCGTCATAATTATGCCATTCAGCATTACGATGCTACCTTTAATATTAGTAAAAATAATTGATTCAAACAGGAAATTAGACTGCTTGGCAACCTTGAAAGCCTTCATTATTAAAATTGAAGACCACTTTTCTGGCAGATTAAAACTTGTTTGATATTTAAGTACAAACATTGTTATTTTAGCTGTGTAAATAGATTTTTTGTAAACAACATGCATGTACGTTTATGCAAATAATGTAAAATATACGCGAAAGTGTAAATACAACTTTTATGAGTATTGAACATTCAAGTTCTAATAATATTAGTATACCCTTGTGGTACAAAATTATAGTAAAACTTAAAACAAACTTTCTTTTTCTTTTCTCTTAATTTAATATTGTGAGTGCAATGCGTTACAAAATGATTATTTGGCTCTTATACTCTTAACTATAATACATTAATTATTCAATAAATATTTTACTATTGAAGTAAATTAATAACACTTGTTTGAAGATTAAATGATCTTTAATGATGAATTTAAAATTAATTAATGTTCAAGGTCCAGTGGCCAGTTTTACTTTGCAATTTATCTACTGCATGTTGAATATACATATATTAACTATTGTTACGAGCTTCGGGTTCGTGACTAAAAACTGCCGATAAAAATTACCAAAAGTGACACTTTAATTAAACAACTCTAACAACAACTCAAACGCACTAATTATAAAACACAATCGCTCTTAAGTCGCACTTGAAGATCGCTTTCGATGTATTCGCCTGTATCGCTGACCCAACTCTGATTGCTCGCTTTTTTTTTTTAAATATATTCAACTACGAGATGCCATTTATAAATGGCAGTTGACCTTGAGAGGTCGTGACTACTTAACCGGACTATCCTGTGGTTGCCTTAAGAGAAATCTTAAAGCCTCCAGCCAGGGCTTAAAACTAAGTTAAACTAAGCGACTGCACGCTAAGGGCACCCCCTGTGGGGTACGAACCTCGGCTTAGGGCGTCGCTGGGAGAGGGCAGCAAGGGGACAGGCTGGATCGAATTAATCTGATTGGTCGCGGCTAGTCCCGGCCTTATACATATAGAGCCGCAGATAGTTCCAGAACCTTCCATGGTAGAAACATTTAGAATGTTCGAGTACATACCGGCCCCGACTGACCAGATGTCGATAGTTCTAGTAAGTTCTAGCATCGAAATTTCTAGTCGATAATAGATGGCGCTAGTGAGTCTATGAGTTTTGCTACTCGAAACTAGATGGCGCTAGTGGTAACTAATGTCACCATGTATCAGGCATTAATGGTGGCGCGCAACACTGCCCCCTCCTAAGACATGCTCGTCCCGAGTATTATCGGCTCCATAATAACGCGCCAATCGATCCACATGGACGATCTTAGGAGTACCTCTTGCACCTTTCTGTATCCGGTAGGTTACGTCATTGGTCTTTGTCACAATCCGGTACGGTCCATCCCATTTAGCTTGAAGCTTAGGAGATTTCCCCTTGTAGCGGACTGGATTGTGCAACCACACTAGTGAATCTTCGTCGAACCCTTTACTGTTCATTTTGCGGTCATAACGGGTTTTCATCTTTTCAGACATGCTGGCCCGATTGTCTGACGTGCTCATAAATATCATTCATTTTGAGTACTTACCATCGGGTCGTAAGTACTTACCATCGGGGTGTAAGTACTTACCTTCGGGGTGTAAGTACTTACCATCGTGTCGTAAGAACTTACCATCGGATCATAAGTACTTACCATCGGGTCGTAAGTACTTACCATCGGGGTATAAGTACTTACCATCGGGTCGTAAGTACTTACCATCGGGGTATAAGTACTTACCATCGGGGTGTAAGTACTTACCATCGGGGTGTAAGTACTTACCATCGGGATGTAAGTACTTACTATCGGGGTGTAAGTACTTACCATCGGGTCGTCAGTACTTACCATCGGGGTATAAGTACTTACCATCGGGTCGTAAGTACTTACCATCGGGGTATAAGTACTTACCATCGGGTCGTAAGTACTTACCATCGGGGTATAAGTACTTACCATCGGGTCGTAAGTACTTACCATCGGGGTGTAAGTACTTACCATCGTCTCGTAAGAACTTACCATCGGATCATAAGTACTTACCATCGTGTCGTAAGAACTTACCATCGGATCATAAGTACTTACCATCGGGTCGTAAGTACTTACCATCGGGGTGTAAGTACTTACCATCGGGGTGTAAGTACTTACCATCGGGTCGTAAGTACTTACCATCGGGGTATAAGTACTTACCATCGGGTCGTAAGTACTTACCATCGGGGTGTAAGTACTTACCATCGTGTCGTAAGAACTTACCATCGGATCATAAGTACTTACCATCGTGTCGTAAGAACTTACCATCGGATCATAAGTACTTACCATCGGGTCGTAAGTACTTACCATCGGGGTGTAAGTACTTACCATCGGGGTGTATGTACTTACCATCGGGGTGTAAGTACTTACCATCGGGGTGTAATTACTTACCATCGGGGTGTAAGTACTTACCATCGGTTAATGTTATAATACTAGTGCAATATTTTCAACTTAGTGACGTTATACCAGTAAAGATTATAGTTCATGAAGTTTTAAAAATTTTTGATGGCATCTCAGCCTGTTATTTATTTACATTCACTGTTCTCTCTCAATAACATGTAGAGATGAATCCATAAGTCCAGCAGTGAATGAATACTTACTTGGATGCAACGTGGGGACATGCTGTGCCAATCTGTCATCCTTCAGCATGTGCAGGAGTGTGGTCTTGCCAGCATTGTCCAAGCCCAAGAACAGTAGCTTGCCCGACTTCTTCCATAAACCTGTTGGACAACCAAACTCATTAGTTGCTTAATACTTATTACCTAATGAATGTTGCAATATCTTTTTACATCATGTAAATGCAATATTTAATTATTTTGCATCCTTGTTCTACAAGAAGTTAATGTAATTTATTATTATTACATAATGCAATATTTTGTAGCCGGCTCATGAATAAAGATGCCATATAAATTTTGGTTCAGGAAACAATATGTCAGCTTAAAAAGGCTAAGGATTATTTTTAGGTCAGTGTGTCAAGCTCTCTACAAGCGACCTTCAAGTTTTCATCACTAAGAAATAGTTGATTTGTTTGTGCTTCAATTGTCCATGAATTATTTACAGTTGTTGCAAGTTTTTCCGAGCTCAGCTGTAGTTGAACTAAAAATATATACATAAATAGAAAATTTATTGATAAAAACAATGTATATTCAGATGGTATAAACAAAGTATACATATATAATTGATTGGTCTAGGCTTGATAGTCATCAAATGTTAGTTATTTATTGTACTGTGCCCCTGGTACTTTTAATGTTTACTCTTTAGTAGTCAAGTACTTCAAAATTATCACTAGAATAAATTTTTGACTGAAGAAATTAAAGTTGCTTTTGTTTATTAATAACAATTTATTACTGCAGCAAACATTGAGTTAGTTTTAGCACTTGCATTGTTTTCTAATGTTGTTCAGTCTTGATATTAGTTTATTTACCAGTCTGCTATTCTATAAAGCTATAACATTTTGATCATTTTGTCAGAACCCTGGTTTAGGACTATTTGAAGACATCACAAAAGTCTAATAAGAATAGTACTCACCAAGGAACCCAAGAACGCCAGTGAACCAATCCAAGATAAACATTTTGAATCTGGAACGTAGGAAATGATATTATTTCAGGACATCTGCACCTTCATCACAAAGAAGAACGTATCAACGTATGGGATGAGTAATGACTTGCAAATCTTTTTGTTATCAATTACGTCGTAGTAGCCAGCAGTGGAATATCACTGAGCAATGCCACCGCACATCACACATGCCGTCAAACTTGTTGAGACATCGAAAACGTAGTAAGAATACAATATTGAATTGAGTAACATGAATGACAGAACGTCATTCGCGTACTTGAAACTTTGAACTTGAATTACACAAAAACGCAAATGAAATACTCACTTTTTTAAATTGAACTAGTTTAACTAATGCTAAAAGGAAGTTTATCACAATATTTCACACTTATTAGCAATATGTTACGTCGCTAAAACCGACGATTTTTCTCAGCAACGAATATGCGATGAAATATGAATCTGTTGGCAATGACGTACGCTATTTCCGGATGTTGTCACATTGCTATAGGGGTGCGATCATAAATTAATTAATTTGCTACTTTCAGTTACAGTGAAGGCCTCTAAAATACTTCCCAATGTTTATGTTCATAATTTTACTAAAATAAATAATATCACAAAACTTGAATGGCTCGTCTTGACAATGTTAAAATTGGCACTGCCAGTTGATGGACTTACTGGGTCTTTAATTAATCAAGTGTGATTTAGTTTTAACAGAAGATTTATTTATGGGTAACCACTGCTATAGAATCATGAGTTATAATGTATAAGGTTTTAGCATTTGTATTTTATGGAAGCTTAATTATTTTGAACACATCAATAAGCGTGTTGCCATGCTATTAGTGCAAAGTGGTGTAGTAATTTTCTAAAAGAAAAAAAAGGTACTGTGTGTTTTACCCAGAAACAAAAGAGAATGTGGTACCTTTTCACTAGGAAAGAATCGAGAAAAAAAGATACGGTGATTTTTCTTGTCATAGTGATGTAATTTTATTACTCCGAGGGTTTTATTCAGTAAAAGTGAATAGTACAGTTTTTAAACTAAAATGTTGGCAACATTCACATCCGGGTTTCTTTCTAGTTTTTGACAGCTTTCAAAGCTAAAGGTATCTTCAAGTTTTATTAAAAAATACTTTATTTATAAGGATTTAAAGAGAAATAATCCCTGTTTCGAATAGTTAAATACGCCATATAACATCTAGTTCTCCGTACGCGGTAAACAGTGTGTGGATTACTCAGATATTATAAGGTTACAAAAGTGGTTCTGAAGACAGTGTTGTTATTTTCAGGCTGAGCCATGGCACCGAGGAAAAACAAAGTAGCGAAAGAGGAGGTCCAGGTAACTCTGGGCCCGCAGCATTTGGTGGGCGAGACAGTGTTCGGTGTGGCTCACATTTTTGCCTCTTTCAATGACACATTCGTACACGTTACTGACTTGTCCGGTCGGGAAACCATCGCCCGTGTTACCGGTGGCATGAAGGTGAAGGCTGATCGTGATGAGGCCTCACCCTACGCCGCTATGTTGGCCGCTCAGGTTTGTTTACTATTCACACTAAATGATATCAGCAATAATTTGCGACTTACATTTTGAGGTTATGTCAGTATTTGGGTGATGAGAATCAGTCAAACGATCTTGCTTATCTCTACTGGAAGCCCCTGGATGCCCAGAGATTAGTGCATCAAAGGAGTCTCAGTCTTACTAACATTTTAAAATAAATTAGTGTTTTGAATTTCAAAATGAACATTAAAAAGTACCACTTATTTGATGTATAATTTGACAGTGGTATTAGATGTTGCATTTCTAAATAATAGAAACAGATCTATTGCTTTTGATCGGACATGATAAACCCTTGTTTGGTTAACAAACATTTTCTAAAAGTGACTTGTATCACTGACGTCTTATGTTATGTACTTTCCAGGATGTTGCTGAGAAGTGCAAGACTCTTGGCATCACTGCCCTGCACATCAAACTGCGTGCCACTGGTGGCAACAAGACCAAGACACCTGGCCCTGGTGCTCAGTCTGCACTCCGTGCTCTCGCTCGTTCCAGCATGAAGATTGGCCGCATCGAGGATGTTACCCCTGTGCCCTCAGACTCTACTCGCAGGAAGGGTGGCCGAAGAGGTCGCAGGTTGTAATCTGTTAGTTTAAGCATACTGTTGACTTTAATAAAGGAGTTTACGGTATATATCTGTGTTTTATTCTGGTTATATTTCATGCAAGATTCCTATGTAGTATTGCAGTACCAAATCACTATAGATTTAATGATCTTTGGCATAGGAAATCACCTAAACCCCTTTTTATATTAGCTCCCTACTATGAAAGAAGAAGTCCTGTCTTCTAAAAGCCACATTCATTCATTCTTCACAAACATGCTCACTATTATCAGTTATCATTATCCAACCACTACCCAACGTGGGCGTTAATTTTGACAGTTCAACAAGATTAATTGCATTGTTGTTGAACAGACAAATTTCTCAACCATGAAGCAATGGATTTGTAATTAGAATATCCTTCAAAATAATTCAAATTGTGAATGTAAGTGTGTTACGCAATTTAGAAAAAAATAAAAATAGCCCTTAATGTCCGGCTGCTGGGCAAAGGCCTGCCTACTCTCCTTCACAATTGGGGTGCTGTTTTATCAACACCAAAACCACCACCGAAAACAATCCTAGTACTTACTATCATTCGGTAATCAACTAATCATACATACAAAAACCACGCCTGCTTCTTGGGGGTAGGCACACTAAACAACACCAGTAACCATTTTGCTATCTTTGAATTGTACCAGTATGTCTAAGGACTTGATAATAATACAAAAGCTATACGGCCAGTCGGCAGTTGCGGACTGTTTGATATAATTTATGCTGCGATCGAACTACTTCAATATCGTTACTCATGGTAGCCGACGACGGAGATCGTCGCAAAGACGTCACAAGCTCCGAGGGGTGCTGACTGACCTCTAATAAATATTCTTCAATAATATAGGTCAGTGGGGGTGCTACATCTATGTTTGGTCGGTCACGGTATGGCGTGTAATAAATAAAAGCGTATTACATTTTGATGGAACATTAAAGAACATTTTAGCATATTACACCTTCATTACTTTTCTTTTGCAATCACAATGTAACACGCTTTTATTTATTTCTTATTAGGTTTAAATTATTTTTAGTTCTTTTTATTAACAAGTAATAAAAGCTTGTTTTTAAAAAGTTTATTTTTTCCTTTTAATTTTATTTTTAACTTTTTAGTATTTTTGATGCGAGATTGACTACGGCGTAGTTCGTAGCGCGTAGCAGTGTTTTTCCGTTATATGCGTTTACTGCACTTAAGCTGTACTGAACATCATCAGACCCTGGTTACCATCTAGCACCAAAGTAATACTCGTCAAGACGAATCAAACGAGCCCAAACTCGATAATGGGGTCATGTCGTTTAATTACTGAGTTCCTATGGTCATCTTCCAGCTCCAACATCAGACCCTGGTTACCATCTAGCACCAAAATACTCGTCAAGACGAATCGTACGAGCCCAAACTCGATGGGGTTGTGTCGTTTAATTACCGAGTTCCTATGGCCATCTTCCAGCTCCATCATCATTCCCTGGTTACCATCTAGCATCAAAGTAGGTACTCGTCAAGACGAATCATACGAGCCCAAACTCGATGGGGTTGTGTCGTTTAATTGCCGAGTTCCTATGGCCATCTTCCAACTCCATTATCAAACCCTGGTTACCATCTAGCACCAAAGTTCTCGGCAGGACGGATCAAACGAGTCCAAACTCGATGGGGTTGTGTCGTTTAACTAGAGTTCCTAGGGCCACCTTCCGGTTCCATCATCAGATCAGCTCCATGTCATAATAATTTTGCGTTGTCATCCGATTTACATATGCATGCAAAATTTTAGCTCAATCGGTTGAAGATATCTGCTTCAAAATTGCGTTGCAAGAGTCCTCCCGAACAAACATAGTTACATAACATACATCGCAAGTTAATTAAAAGCTTGTAAAAAAAAGGTAGTCCTTATTTTGCCTCTCGGTCAAGGCAAGAGGTACATAGACAATAGAAGTACTATCCTGAGAATCCTGAGGTGATGAAGTGAAGAAGGAAGGTGGGGGAACGGCGCGGGCGAATCTCCCATGCACATTTTTTAAAGTAGGTATACAAAATTTAAGCGCAGCCATATTATACTAGATCCAATAAAACTCGAGGACGTTTTGTATACTTTAAAAATGACTTTTCCGTAGGACGCTAGAAGTCATAAATAAAAAACTGAAAGATGTTCGAAAATGTCGAGGTTTTTCGAGCACCACACAGTTTGCACAGGTCTCGAAACTGCAAACTTAATTTTGGTATTACACTATTGGTATCTATCATAACAACATCCCAAACAAACACTACAGTGCAATTTTTTGCGACCTAACGCGATTTTTGTGTCTACGCCCTACGGTGACTGGCTTTTATAATAGAAAAAAGTAATTTTATATTTAAACAACGGTATTTTATTGTTTTGTGGTGAAACTTATTTGTTATTTAATTTTTTTTTAACAATTTAACGATAAAAATAAAGTCTAATACCGGGATACCTGTATTGAAAAAATCCGGTATTCGATACCCCCTAGATCCATGGTATACGACGGTGCCGTACCGTAGTGCCGCCATGTAGTCAACAAACTTCCATAGTGATCCATACGACACTGACAGCCGTGCGACCACACTGCGAATATACCGCAGTTTTTCATAGCAAGAAAAACGGGTGTGTACAAAGGGCCTGATACGGCACGGACAGCCGAGTAGGTAGATAGTTATGTTCAGGAAAAAGCCGCTTGGCTTAGTTCGAACTGTGCCGACCCGAACATGTGTGTAGCGCTTACGCTCATACTAGCTTGGCTGCACGATCGCGTGTGTATTGAAAAATAGTATGAGCAGCGAAAACAGGCGCGGGCGCGTGCTACGGATTTCTACACGCGCGTCAGGCGCACGACGCAGGAGCACTCGGCGGTCGCTTGCGCAATTGTTTCTCGAAATACGTTGCGTACCGGGGGTCACACGCGTCAGAACTTCAGAAGGTACACACTACGCACAAAGATTACGATTTTTTTCACATATGAAGTACACCACGACCACTAAAACAATCAGCCTAGCCTTTTCTCAACTATGTCGGGTCGGCATCTAGTCCAACCGGAAGCAGCTGACCAGTATTTCACATGTAGCGACTGCCTATCTGATCCCCACAACCCAGTTATTGGGTAACAAGGATACTCTTTGGTAAGACTGGTTGTCAGACTTTCGGGCTTTCCGACTGCCCGTAACGACTACACCACGACAACGACCTATGATATTATGTCGGATTAGCGTCGACAACTTTCTTTGGCTTCTAACCTTGGATTGAATAGAAAATACTCGTCCAATTCAGAAACATAACAGGGAAAAGTAATAATAGGTAGGTAACGAAAACAAAATAAATGATTGTGAGAACATTGTATGTTATTAACCATATATTAATATTTCAGATAAATAAATAGTTACTGTTTTAAAATATACACACTACGCATTTCTACCGTAAACATTTTATAATACATATGAACTTATAATTTTGAAGTATGTTACGTTTTTAAAAAAACTCCTGGATATATTTCATATAAAATTATTGCACTAAGTTGTTGCGGATCGGCCCGCGGAGGCCTATCCCGCCCCTTACACTATTTGTGTAGACATGTTAACGTGTTAATAATACATACGTAACTCTAAAAAACCCCTTATAAATCAAGTAGCTGTTTTATATCACACAAACACTTTGTTTCTGTTGCTATTTCTGTTTCCATTTTACAGAATTTTTTTAAAGTTTTTCTGAAACATGCCATGGACACAGAAATATTTGTGATTGAATACATATGAGCACTCTTTGAAACCAGCTTCCTGCTAATTTTCGTAAATGAGATCAATAGTACATTATAGTATGTTAGCACATCTTGAAAACATTGCTCCATGAGCATTCAACTCACCTACAGTTGGGATGACGTTTTTATCTCACCGCAAGCAATACATTTTGTCTTTATAAAATCTTACAGTAAAATCAATATTCTTGATAAATAAATATTTTAATCCACAACATTAGGATCGTAAAACATCATACAGACTTCCAATTAAATTTTTGAACGATAAAAATTGACATATAAAACATTATGTTACAGAACACAAAAATTTAGTTCGTTCAGTCAACATAATCACGAATTACGAGAAGTTTTAATTATTAGCAACGAAAATTTAAGTTACAACAATAGCTCACATTAGTTTATATCTCCTGCCATTAAAAATATTACTATCAATAATAAATTATAAAATAAAATATAAGTGTTATAACAACTGTCTACACTCGTACTGGTGGCAAGGCGCAGTCGGGAACGATATTATCCTAAACATGAAAACGAGACAATATCCTAACTAGTTCGAGAGCAAAGAGATAAAATCACACATAATTTTAATGGCATAAGTTACCGACTGGCGCCTGTTGCCCCGCACACTGTGGTCGCCGACGTTCGACATGTCGAGGTAACTAACTATCGGCCGGCAGTGGTCTAGTCGCGGGACACGTCGGTCGTCTGCCGCGACACAGAAAAATTCATGTAGCTCTTTGATCGTTACATCTAGAAGTGTTTTTCTCTTCTTGGCAGATGCCCGGACAATTGACACGTTTGCCTCCGTCCTAGGCCCGAGTTCACCCAGGGCGGACGTGCGCGTGTCGCACCTCTTGCGCGGCGGGCGGTGCGGGGCGCGCGCGGCGCTACATGGCGGTCTTGAGGCGGATTTTCTTGAGGTGCGGCGGCGCGGGCGCGGCGAAGGAGCGGCGCTTGGCGGGCAGCGCGCCGCCCGCGACCAGCGCGGCGCCCGCGACCAGTGCGCCGCCCGCGACCAGCGCGCCGCCCGCGACCAGCGCGCCGCCCCCGCCCAGCGCGCCGCCCGCGCCCAGCGCCGTGCCGCCCGCCACGTCCTCCCACGTGCCGCCCAGCAAGTCGTCGGACGACGACGACGCCATGGCGCGGCAGCGGTTGGCGCGCGCGCCCGGGCCGCGCACGGTGCGCGAGAAGCTCCGCTTGCTGAGCTTGGCGGACACGGCGGACGCGCGCGTGCTCTCCGCGTCGTCCACGGAGCGCCGGCTAACCTTGGCCTTCACCACGCCCCCCGCCACCTGCGTTTTGCTCGAGTTCGGTTTCCGAATCGCTAAAATGTTCCTTCGTTTTGTGGATAACGTTTTGGGTTTGGGTTCGTTCTCGCTCAGGTACTTGGTGCGGGAGGCGGTCTTGACGGGCTCGTTCTTCTTGCTGAACTTCATGCTGAGGTGCATGATGTCGTGTCCCGAGCGCGGCGCCAGCACGGGCGGGCTGCGCTTGCGCTCCGTGTCCGTCTTGGCGCCGACGTAGGTGTTCTCCTTGCGCTCCTCCGTCACTTTCCCCTTGGAGCGCGCGTACAGCGGCACGCGCACGGGAGAGGACGTCTTGGGCCGCAGACGAGACATCGTCAACTAGAAAGAAACGCGAATATTTACAGATAACTTAGCTATTATGATTCAGAAATGGTTGATGATAACAAAGAATCCAATGCTACTATTAAATCCACTCCGTAACTTTAGTACCTATTGCAAGTCTAGTGTATGTTAAATGATCATCGAACAGCACACTTCCACTCCCACAATTATTATATTCTTACCACGACTAGTATAAAACGCTTGTTGTGTTTAGTAGTTTAACACTGAAAATTAAAGAGTAAAAGTAGTGTTACCAACAGAGAAAAGTGTATAGTATTGAAGCGTGCAGAGTAAGTTCAACATGTTTAGCGTACAAGACATTTGTAATGTATAACTGACAATAAGCGTGTTAGGTCGGTTCCTGATTGATAGTCATGAGCTCAGCACTGATACATCGGGTACAAACCCCTACGTGTTTTACCCCTTATGTTTTCTTTTAAATAATGTCGATTTTCCTCATTAAACGCGACTCATCGTTGACAGGGTCTCACGAAGTTTCGATCTCAAAATACAAAGTTAGTTGCTGGCCTGCACTTATCAATCAGACACCGTCATCCATTAGCACGTTTTGTTCATGCCATGTTTTGTACTACATACCTGTGGGCGCATGGTGCGTGTGTGTGCTCGTAGCCACTCGCGCACGGCGGAGAGGTTGCGGTGCTCGGAGCACGGGATGCGCGAGTTGGGATGCTGCCCCGTGAGGTCTAGGATCGACGCGCCGAGAGAACGACCCACCTACACAGTAATGTTGATGGATATTATGCTGACCGAGTAAACTCTATTTTGAAAGTTTTGTTTAATTGGTCTATTGGTTTTTAAAAGTTTGATCAAATCTCTGAACCTGTTTAAACTATTTGAATGCCAAAAAAGAAAACTCAAAGTATTTATTGAAATTAAACCAATTACAGGTGCGTTAAGTCACGTCACGTTCATGAACATAAACATGTTGTAAAATCCTTTCTTTTTGCATTACATGTATATAATAACAGTCCAATCCACTTTCCTTTTGATCCACCACGACCGTTCTTCGAGCCGGATGCTTAATATTGTAATCATTTAAAAAGAGGTGTTTAATTTTCCTCAAACACAACTTAGATTAGAAAGAGTATCAAAGAAAGGAGACAAAGATACTACAGGGTGGGCCATGAATTAGTTAACATTTGAATTTAACATCCCGTACGAACACAAGCCGGGCGGGGCGCGGGGAGGGGTCTTACCGCTAGTTCGTTTCTCGGAAATTTAGTCGCAATGGATCACTTCACTCACGGGACCGCAGCGTGCTTTTTGTGTAAAACAATTTTATTTAAACAATAGTTCGCTCATTACTGTGAGACGCTTATTTCGCGTTGAATACGATTTACACGACTTAAATCAGTGTCCAAGTGGTCCTTTGATAAAGAAATGGGTGAAGAAGTTCGAAGAGATGGGATCGACACTAAATGTGAAGCAAACCGGCGGCCCACGGACTTCTCGAAGCGAAGAGAACGTGCAGAAAGTTTCTGCTTCAGTTCGACGTGATCCAGATTTGTCGACGCGCAAACGTTCGGCTGAATTAGGATTATCCCACACATCTTTACGCCGTATTTTGAAAGGTGATTTACAATTTCATCCATATAAGATCCAAATAGTGCAGGAACTAAAACCTAATGACTTAAATTTACGCAAATCGTATGCCGAAACAATGTTGAATAGATTCAGTAATTATGACAACGCGTCTTGTTTCTGACGAAGCCCATTTCCACCTCAACGGACACGTTAACAAACAGAATTGCAGGTATTGGAGCAGCGAAAATCCCAAAGCTAAACATGAAAGGCCACTTCATTCACTGAAAGTAACTGTATGGGTTGCAATTTCAACAAAAGAAGTCATTGGCCCCTACTTTTTCGAAGATTCTCGCGGCCGTACAGTCAACAGAACGGGAATTCTTGGCACCACAATACTGGAATTTGCTGGCTACAATTGAAACACATGGTTTCAGCAAGATGGAGGCACCTGTTACACATCTAACGAGTCCCTGCCGGTAGTCAAAGAAATGTTTCCGGAAAAGCTGATTTCAAGGAGAGGCGACATTCCATGGCCACCCAGGAGTCCAGATTTGTCCCGCGCAGACTTCTTTTTGTGGGCTTATTTAAAAACAGTGTCTACAACAATAAACCAAAGACTCTGACACAACTGAAAGAAAAAATCAGCGAAGAAATGTCAGCGATCTCACGGTCTCATTGCCGACGAGTATTCGAAAATTTCAGTACTCGCTCGAAGAATGCAAAAATCGAGACGGTGGTCATTTAGATGATGTTATTTAAAAAAAATAAATTACAATGAATAAGCTATCTAATAAATAAACATTTTTCATTATATGTCAATTCGTTTTCTTTATATGATTTTTTCAAATGTTAACGAATTCATGGCCCACCCTGTAGTTTGTTCTTTGGTGCTAACGGTTTACTTGATTTAAGTCAGTCAGAAAGATGAAGCTAGTTACCCAATCCAAAGCTTATAGTCTAGTCAACAAGTGCTTTTTAGGTCAACAATTTTCGCCTTCTCCGAAAATTATGATTGAGGTGTCATTCGATTCGGAATGGCATGTAGATAGTTTTTGAGAAAATACTAAGGCCGCTCGCAAAAATTGCAATAGTTGTAAACAATTAAGTGAAAAAAAGGGGGTTTGGTTTTTCGCCAATATCTCAAAACCTATTCGAGATAATTCAAATTTGAATAAAATTAAACATAAAAAACCAGGCCAGAGTGGTGAAATTAAAGATAACAGAAAATTGAAAGTTCAATAAAAAAAAATAATAATACATGGTTATTTTTGTTTTTTAAGTAGAAAAAGAAAAAAAAATACAAAGGAGTAATTAATTTGTTTATAAGAAAATTGTTTATTAAATAAACAATGAAAATTTAAATAATAATCGTTTTTTTTATATCAAAGACCAAGAAAATAATGATTAAAAAAAAAATGTTATTTAACAAATGCGTTTTTAAGCAATATTTTTGTTTTAAATCATAATTATCATCAAATCATCAAGATTCTGTTATCAATTTTTTTTTATAAATTATCTCATAAGGCATTTGTTTATATCAATTTTTTAAACAATAGGAGATAAAAATCATTTTAAGTAGCTTCTGATCATAAGAAAACGGACCAATAATTATGTTATAAAAAAAAAATGTTTATCAATGTTTCATAAAGCTTTATAACTTTTCACCTTAGTAAATTGTTAATAACAAAATGTAAATTAACATTTTTTTAATTTTTCCAACGACAATCTATTCTAAGACCTTTGAAAAATAGCTCCACGAAAGGAAAAAATTCTCAGATTAATAGTTTAACAATTATCGCACTTGCAATGTTAATGTTCGTGCTACAAAAAATTGTTAATTAATTAATGGATTACTTATTGAAAATCGCGATAAAAAATTTTTGACCATGGATTATTGTTCATTGATCTATCCTGCAGGAGCCTGAATTTTTTCAATTTTCGTATTTAATAAGTTTAAATAATATTTATTCATTAAAGGTCCAAGGGGGCGTGGCTTGCGTAAGCCGGAGTACCCGTTTTCGGGCGTATTTTCAACCCTCTGGGAAAATCATAAATATTGGTCGTACAGTTCCGGGAGTCGGGACTTTTTTTTAGGAAATTTCCTCCTCTTTTTGAATCTTTTTTCAAATTTGAATTATCTAGAATAGGTTTTGAGATATTGGCGAAAAACCAAACCCCCTTTTTTTCACTTAATTGTTTACAACTATTGCAATTTTGGCGAGCGGCCTTAGCATTTTCTCAAAAACTATCTACATGCCATTCCGAATCGAATGACACCTCAATCATAATATTCGGTGAATGCGAAAAAATTTTGACCGAAAAAGCATTTGTTGACTAGGCTATTAGTATGTTCCTATGGAGAAGAACGAGCAAGAAACTCCATCAACACTCTTTAAAATCAATCAAACAATTTGTTTTTAGTAATCAGAGTTTTGTGAATTTAGTAATCAGACATTTGATCCAGCTTATATTATCCACCGGAATCTAGCTTCATAAACAAATATATGTATTAGCGTATCGTATTCACAGTAGGTTCAAATAACCGTATACCTTCATACCTGCTTACTATGTAGTAAGCAGGTATGGCTAAATGTTTTATAATTAAATAATAAAATACCGTCATTGCCATTATAAATTAAACGATGTATAAAAATTTAAATTATTTGATTTACATTGTACAAGCATTGCTATTTCGGAAATTTTACATAGGCGGTAAATACGTTTTAATATTGTATTCTTAGATAAATTTAAAACCGAAGATACGTTACTTGATCACAGCGCGCGGTCCTTCTGAACCGCGCGTAAGAACAGCCAAAAATATAATTTTGTTGAAAATTATAATTTTATTTATTGTTTGCTTCGCCATTTTTGTGAGAAGAGAATGAGATAGATAAAACAGGCGTGAGACACGATGCGACGTACCGCGGGACTCGTTAACGCACCCCAATGTATGTATTCATAGTCGTAAATATTCGGCGGCTTAGCGGTTGCGGTTGCGCTCGCACTGTGTCGGATTCTATCTCAGTCTTGTCTATCGGTAATTGTAAGTATGCAACTGTGATCACAGATGTGCGAGTTTCGTTGCGTGCAGTTATGCAGCAAGCCCCGGTTTAGTGATTGCGATGATAGAGCATACCGTATCTTCTGGCTTTTAACTTTATCCAAGATTGTATTACATTATTTTTAAACTAAGCCGGCACAATAGCTATAATTTGTCAAATATGTACACTATCTATTACTTACATAGTTCATAGTAATGTCAGTCACCATTCACTTAGTCTCAGGGTATTTTGACTAATAAAAGTGCTTTATTAAGCAGCAAGTGTTAATATTAATAATTAAATATCTGGAGATTTTTGAAGAGGTATATTTTACAAAGCATTTATATGTACTAAAGCAATGTTCAAACTACTAGACTTAACCTGTTGAATGACGTAATTACAGACACAATTAAAAAGCTATTGTGTCTCGCGTGGATCTACGTTCCGTTCCGGGTTAAAGCAAATACTCATGGGCAAATGTAATACTATTTATATTGATAATAATATTGTACAAAATAATATGTATACTAGCGGTTACAAGGTTTAAGACAAACCTGTGCGGGGGCTATCTCTTCGAAAACCTCCAGATTCTTTGCACGACAGTGTCTTATCTGAAACGTGTTTACACTCTAAGGACCGTATTAATAAACCGTACTTAAAAGACTTGCGTCTTTTTGGGCTACGACGCAATCGGGTAAAAATATTGTTGTGCAAGATATTTTGGGATTCCTGGCTTACTTTCAGGGGGTTCAAGTTTTCATTATTATGAACAGCTATCACAATAGGACCAACTGGTTGCTAAAAATAACAGATTTACCGGATATTTCTAAAATGGTATGGAGGCTCTCAGAAACCAGGATAATGGGTTGATTAATACGGGCCTAAGTTTATTCCGTATGTCTTTCTAAAAGTTAACTTACGATGACACTATGAAAATACAATAAATCGACACTGAGAGCAAGCAAGGTAAGTTAGTAATTTAGACGAAAGAGCTTTACGTGAACACGGGGAAAAAACAATCACAAAACAGTGGAAACACAAACATATTTTTGAAATGGTGCATGATTAAGCTCAATTATGAATTTTGACTCAAATCTCGTTTCAATCGAGATTCATGAGATGACTATAATTCCAAAATGTCTTGCCTTTATCTTCAAAATCGTTTGTCTCGCAGTGCCGACTCAAAATCAACGCTTCGCAACATCTACCTAGATGACGTGCGGCGCACAAACCTGGAAGGGGTTTACCTCTTCGAAGATATGAGGCGTGTACTTGGGCGGCAGTGGGGCCGGCGGGGCCAGCGGGACAGCCCCGGGGCCCTCGCGGACTGTCGGGGGGAGTACGTTGACCAGGCGGCCTGTGTTGTAATTACACTCCAGGGTGTATGAGCGGACTAGGCCTGTGGCTTTGAACACCGCGACCCGGCCTGAGCCTTCCCTGGACATGCCGTCGCGGCGGTCCCTGATACATGAGGTTTCGTTAGTATACATCTTGTACAAAATAAATATAACGTTTACAAGAAAAAAATATTCATCTAATGTCCAGCTACAGACGATACGAACAGTTTAAAAAATATATATATATATATATCTTTATTTCAGACGCAAAGTGTCCATAATATGTTTTCCTTCATACAATTTTGTCATAGGACAGCACTTGGTCCGTTTAACAATATCGATAAATTAATCCAAGCAGGGTCCAAACGTTAGAATTGATCTATGATTAATGATTTTATTTTTGTAAATAGGTTTGCACAAACACTATTACACGTCAATCATATTTTAAAACTAGATGAGGTCAGCGTTTCCTATGTGACTAGTCTGAGAAGAAAGGCCGAAACAAACTCAGAGGTCACAGTCTCTTTTAAAGTCCAGACATAATCTTGGTCAGATCATATGAAGACCATGTAGGTCGATGTCTGAGATGGTCTTTTGAGGAAAGAACCACACAGATTGAGAGGACCTGTCTAGTCAGTGCACGCATTTGTCAGAAATCGTGCAGCTCAACTCAAAACTTAAGGAGCTCAACGATTCGACGAACAATACCAAAGAAAGGACATTTGGGTAGGCCACATTAATTACTCAAACTGCCAGACCATGACAAAAACTAAGAGAACAGAGAGAAAAATAATATAAATAAAATGACCCACATAGTCTTCACATTCACAATATTTAAAATAATAAAATACTTTACAAAGTAAGCAATGTCATAGTATATATATAAAATTCATTAACGTCAAAGTGTATATAAAAAAAAAACAACAAAACTGAGAAAGAAAATAAAAACATTCAATATGTAAAAAATGAGAAGCAGCTCAATCCCAAGCCTTTTTGTCCTCGATATAATCCTTAACGGTATAAAAGGCTTTCTAGCATATGAAGTGGTCAATCCATGTTTGATTTGTTGTGAGACAGGAATAGCGTTAAACGCACTGCATAGCTCATCTCTCTCGCACTGGTACAATAATGCGCTAACATTTTATAGCACCTAACCTTTATGACATCACTATCTATGCTAAATCAGTTTTATCACATTATTATTATTACACTACTCACTTGAGATACATATTCCGTTCAGTAAAGTTGCAGGAAGAAAAGTGGAAGTGCAGGTTGTTCATGGACATGATACGAGGCAACAGCATGCATTCCACACAGCTCTCCAGGTCATCGAAGTGATTGCCGTACATGAATATACCTGGGAAAAAGAATTGAGGGTCAGTTTGGAGAATTTTTAAGCAATGGGGAAGAAAACTGTCAAATTAGTTCCGCGTGGATGGCACTACACTGCTACAATCCGTTCATAGTTATTTTACCTCTGACAGCAGCAACCTAACAGCAACTTTATTCTAACGAGAATAAAGATCACAATGGTTTTGAGAGACTTGTCAGTGGCAGCAACCCAACAGCAATCTTATTAGAATGAGAATAAAGATCACTATGATTTGGACAGTGGTGTACAATCAGAGGTATAATAACTGTGTGTACTGTACAAGGATCATTTGGAGCTCGAATGACGTTGAAAAAGGGACGCTGTTGGTAGACCATTGTGTAATTGTATTGTAAAATAATAAGATAAGAAAAGATTTCTTTATTTGTTAAACATTGTATACATACAAGAACATGCAAGATATTACATAGTTTAAGTCCAATCATGTTTAGCCGTAAGTATCGGCGTACAAATATTTCCATAACAATGAAAATAATTAACAATACTAAAGATCGAAAAAGTTACTTCAAATGTATTCAAAAACTAAATGGCGGCGTTAGTTCCGATTTTGGTCACGTGTCAAAATAACCTTGTAGCGCTATATGCGTTTGTTCCTTTTATTCAGCTGCTAAAGGATATCTTTCTTAAAAACTTTGATGCGAGATGGCACTGAATGTTTTGTGTTGTCGCCGATTGATTGCTTTTTATTCCAGATCACTTTGACAGGTGACAAACACTGATTGTTTGTCGTTTGTAAGTTACTACGACATAACTTTTCCTATTAACAGCCCCATTGAGGCGGGTTCTGCATTATCCTGTTTTAATTTTTATACAGCAATCAGTCAGCTAGAAGATTCCAGGCGATACTCCTTCTCAAATACTATACGTCGGTGAAGAGTTAGCAAATACGGCTTTGACTGACTGGAATTCAAAGATTTACTTTGAAATATGATTATTATTTTGCCCTGCACACAAGATGATTGTATAAAAGCCATCGAAATGTAATTTGGTAAAATGGTTGATAATATGCATTTTATCAACGTCATATTGACATTGAGAAGTAATCCGTAAATCAAGATAAGATAAATACTCTTTTAAGATCAAAGAACAAAATCAGGAAGATTAAGAACGGTTTTCTATATAAAACAGGATTGAGTCTACTTCGACCATTGGTTTTTCTGAACCGAGCTTGGGAGTATTTTTAACATACTTTTTTCTTATAAAAAAGGCGAGTTGTATCCTTACCTTTCTTAGAAGCATGTCCGTGCAAATCTATGTACAAGTAGAGGCCGGACTCGACCTCTTTAGGCGAGCCCAGAGCGGCGGAGACCTTCATTGGCGCGTTGCTGACACTGCTAGGTATCGGCGTGCATTTCTTCTTGCCCTTCGTCGGAGGCGCTGACTTGGGCTTGTCTTCTTTTTGTGGTGGGTGGAAGGGCTGAAAACATTTTTGCTTAATATGGTATCAAAGTAGCGGCTTTAGCGCTTTAGCTGAACTGGCCACGACTGCCGTATGCCCAATGAGCTGTGGGCCAAAATAACCACCACTTGGGAGTCCTGACACAGCTAGAAGGCGTCGCGGCAGACCCCGTAGAAGATGGCGGGACGAGCTGGATAAAACCAACGACCAGTTGTCCACTTTAGCCCTGGATCGAAAGAGCTGGAAGTCATGGGGAGAGGCCTTTGCCCAGCAATGGGATGGTGCAGGCTAACAGTAATGGTATCAAAGTAAGACTAATGCAAATAGACTGCGAACGATCGACGTCGAACAGTAAATATTGAGCGCCTTAAAATACACTAATGACGAGAAACAAAAAAAAAACTTATAAACTAATAATTTCAAGTAACTACACTACCAGCACCAGCAGACCCTGTAGTGTCAGCTGTAGTTACTTGAAATTAACAGTTTCGCTAGCTAATTTAAGTTATACCTATATATTCGATATTTATCGATGGCTGACCGATGGTCGATCGTTGAATAGACACGAAATAAGGAATAGTGACAGTATCTAAATTGTGAAACCACAGAACTGCCTGAAAATATGAATACAAGGATAAACGCCCTGAATTTCACTGTACATGATTCAATTTGGATTTGCATTAAGACCTGCTTGCACCTCAAATCACGAAATGAGTTTAGCGGTAATCGCATTTAAAATCACTCGGTTTCGGTGTTATCTTCAAACAATTGACAGAAATGGAAAGATGTCATTAATTCGATTAGCGTTGAATGTGTTGAATGATTTGTGGTGCAAGTGGGTTTAGAAGTGTTAGTGTGTGTACTCACGAGCAGCGGCTGTACATCGCCGGTGCTAGCGGCGGCCAGAGAGTCTGTGTCGCAGCGATGCTCCGCACTGTCGCTCGCAGACACCGCCACGCTCTGCGTCGACACCGCGGAGCATACTTTCTGTATTAACAGACAAACACACGTATTAAAGAGGACTCAGGATATCAAAGGGAACATTGACTTATTTGCTTATTGGCGAATGGCCTACTTGCAGAAATAAAATCATTTATATATTTCTGTCTAACTCCAAAATGTTAAACAGACAGTTCCATTTTCAGGATCACCCCTAAAAATGCCTAATAAATGAGTGTGCTCGCTTGACATGAATTTGTAATAAATTGTAATAATTAGAATTACTATAAATATGTAATTTAATAACTTGATATATAAAATTGTCTTAATACTGTGTCATGAAATTTTAATGCATGCCTATGCCTACAAGCGGTTTCGAATACCGCATTTTTTCAATACCAGTATTAACCCTCCATATATATAGAACGTAGATCCACGCGAGACACAATGGCTTTTTAATTGTGTCTGTAATTACGGCATTCAACAGGTTAATACCGCATAGAAAATTTCCAATGCCGGGATCCCGGTATTAGACTCTATTTTTATACAAAATTGTAAAAAAAAAAAAAATGAAATAACTAATAAGTTTCACCACAAAACAATAAAATTCCGTTTCTTAAATATAAAATAACTTTTTTAATATAACTATACTTTATAGGCTAGTCACCGTAGACACAAAAGTCGCGTTAGGTCGCTAAAAATTGCACTGTACTGATTTTTTGGGATTTTCTTAGGATGGATACCAATAGTCTAAAACTAAGTTAGCAGTTTCGAAAGACCCGTGCAAACTGCGTGGTGCTCGAAAAACCTCGAAATTTTCGGACATCTTTCAGTTTTTTACCTATGACTTCAAGCATCCCACGGAAAAGTCACTCAATACATTTTTAAAGTTTACAAAACGTGTATCTCGAGTTTTATTGGTCCTACAGAGTTATGGCTGCGCTTAAATTGTGTATACCTACTTTAAAAATGTGTTGGGTGATTTTTCCGTAGGATGCACCTTATAGCGCATGGGAGATTCCCCCGCACCGTTTCCCCACCTTCTTTCTCATCTCAGGAATCTCAGGATAGTACTTCTATTGTTCTATGTACCTCTTGCCTTCACCGAGAGGCAAATACAAAGACTACCTTTTTTAATCCCATTCTTTACCTGCGCAAGTGGTAGTAAAATGTAGGTAGAGATCGTCTAATTTCAAATTGCAAGCCCCTCCACTAAAATGTCTATACAAACATTTTAAATGTGTATGCAACAAGCAGTGGAGGGGCGTGCCATTTTAAATTCTCTCTTTTTCTCTGATATTTTTTTAAAATATTTTTCTAACTGTCTAAATAAACCACGAGATAATTAAAATAAGCAGTTTTTAAAACTTGCCACAGATAAAAGCCGCTAAGATAAGGCCGCCCATTGTATATTTTTAGTGTTCGATAATTTTTTTTTGTGTATTTTTGTGGTGTACAATAAAGAATATAATGAATAAATTAAAAATTGGTTGCAAATATAATATGCAATAGAACGAAATTGTGCCATTGTAGTTTCTACTGTAAATAAAATAAAAACACCAATACCGGGTTTCCGGTATTGGATATTTCAATACCGGTATTAATAAATGACAAAAAACGTCCGGGATCCCGGTATTAGCCGATACCAGTGTTTTACATGTTACAAATAAATAATTCCCAGTTCCCTTAATGTCAGTAAGCGCTGGTTAGAATGCTTTATTTTGTACTAGCTTCTGCACGCGACTTCATCCATGGGAAATTCTTGTTCCCCGCCCCACCCCATCGCATCACATCGCTCGCCCGCACTATCACTTCGTTTTCGCTTAGTTCTCTTGCTGACTGTATTCATTTTGACCTAGCGTGATGTTGAACCGACCCGAACGTTATCATACCGGCACCGTGCATAGACGGCACGGTTGGCGCAGTGCTTAAGCGATTGACTACTGCGCTGCGTGTCGCGGGTTCGATTCCCGCACGGAACAAATATTTGTATGACCTACAAGTAGTTGTTCCGGGTCTGGCTGTTTGTGTATGTGAGTTGAAATTTTTGTAAACGCACCCACGATACAGGAGTAATTCCTAGTGTGGGGCAACGTTTTAAAAAAAAGAAAATACCTATTTTGTTGCGGAGTTATTTTAAAATTATGATATCTCCTAAGATGTTGATCGAAATCAAGTGATGTCAAGGGCAATTTTCTTCACAGTTAAATACATACTTGTGATGAATAACGTATTTATTTGGATAAGGATATCACGTTGATAAAACACCTTCGCAAATAATGCATTATTTTTAACAAATTTGATTACCACAAAAAAAGGTTATAGTGAGTCAATCTTAATAGATAGACATAATATGCTGTCGCGGACGTTTTTTTTATAACTTTTAAAGAGGTACAATTCCATCATACATAATTTTTGCGTAGCTTAAACCACGCAGCGCATACAACGGAAGCTCTCGAAAGGAATCATTTTTCCCGTTTTTGAAACATTTTCCATTGATGCTCCGCTCCTGTTGGTCGCAGCGTGATGTTATATAGCCTTTAACCTTCCTCATGAATTGGGTTATCAAATGCAAAAATAATTATTCAAATCCGACTGGTAGTTCCAGAGATTACCCCTTACATACATACAAACAAACAAACAAATTTTACGTCTTTATAATATTAGTATAGATTACTCAGCAAACCTAGTCGACCAACATCTTTTATTCTACATTATACATACATGTCATTAAAAGAATTCGCTAGGAGAGGTGGGTGTTTCCTATTTGACTACTCTGACAAGGCCGAAACAAACTCACTGTCAGTCTCTTTTAAAGTCCAGACATAATCTTGGTCAGATCATGTGAAGACCATGTAGATTGATTTCTGAAATGGTCATGGGATCATAGATGTTGAAATATCAGTTGGTGACATTCCAGCCTTGAAAATCAAAACATTGCATTTTATCTGCTTATGGGAGAGTATAAGTAAAACTTACGATTTCCTCGTTGAACTCTGTGATCACGTATCTCTTGAAGCAGTTGGTACAGAAGTGAATATTCTCATCTTTGGACAGAGAATCCACGTCCTGTGACTGTGGACAATAGTTACGAACAATTTATTTATTTAATTAAAACAGTTTTAAACCAATCACAAAAATTAAAGACACAGTTTGTATATACACATAAAAGAGAAAATATAAAATCATCAAGTTCAGGTAGAAAGTTAACAACACTTTTATAAATCTCTCTCATAGCACTTCAGACATGCCAATTAAATCTTTGTCCTTTCGTCCGCAAACAGATCGTTTGTTGGATTAGAGTCCAAAGTCCAAGAGATCATTAAGTGCAGTCAGAGTACGTGGTACAGGGTTATGCTATTGTCCTTTACCAGGTAACAAAATAAAGGATCAGGTAAAATAATGGGATGTCAATTGAAAGATGAATTGAACCTGTATGTAGTTGTCGGCTTCGATGTTTACATAATTATTATTATACAATTCTCCATAAACCCGCAAAACATTTATTTATCATTATTTTGTAATGTAAACAAACAAAATAACTCAATAATACCTTTTTGGATTGCTCGTCGAGTTGTTGTCTCTGGTGTTCTCTGTACTCGTCTATGGAGGTGTGGTAAGATGACGTAAGGTCTTGACGGTTCTAGGTAGGAAAAGGAAGAAGGTTGGAAAGGTTGCGGGGATTACAAAGATACTAATAATTAGTGTAACTGCCTGCAAACCACTGCCTATCTAGGATACTTTTTACTTTTTTTTTTTGTTCTACATTTACATATTGAATTTATATTGTATGCCTTTTATTCTATGCTAAATAAAATGTATTTTATTTTTCTGTTTAAAAAGTTGAAAAAAAGTGAGAATCTTATGAGAATTTTAAATCCTCACATAAGTTATATGAAAATTGTAATCGGCCTTACAGTTAGTAGATGCAATACATACCAAATGAACATTATATCCGGGCACCATGTTAGTGATGCCGGGCATGGTGACCTCTAACTTGGACACCGCCAGTCGGCACTCCTGACACCAACCCATCTTCAAGTTGGACATGCGAGAATCCCGGGCGCCTATTACACTGTCACTGTGAACAATTTTGTAAGGTAACCCTTGTAAGTATTTCGGTGATATAATAATTCATGTAATGTACATACATTACATGAATCGCCCTGAAATCCCGTCGCAGCCTACTTGTTGACTCTGTTTGGTATATGCTGCAATAAATTTGATTGTACTGATCTTGTGAACAGTTTCTGCTTCCTGATCCCTCGTACCGTAATCGGTCGAGAAGTTCGTTCGAGACGCTTATTTGCTACTTCATTTTATCGAACTAACTCAGGCGATCGCTCGCCGTTACATCGCCTGGTTGACACCTATAATAAACAGTTTGGCTCTACTGATATTATGTTTCTCAGCAAAGCTATATTTAAGAGTGAAATTACGACTATTTTAAGAGATCATAACCCTGGTAATTAGCTAATAAGTGCTTTTTAATTTGTTCTGCTAATAGCTAGCTGTTCTGTATAGTAATCTGTGGATAACGTCTTGAGTAGTGTATTTGTTACTTTTATTATAAGTTTTTATATTGGGTGCTTACTATGTAATATACTGCTGTTTGTTATTCCTATTAAATAAAAATAAAATAAATGCCTGCCTTCTTCACAATGGGGGTAGGCAGAAACTACAGAATGCCACCTGCTACGATCCTTACATACTTTTTTGCTTCGTTTAAATTATTTACAATACACATTTTATTATTCTGAATAGTTTTGGGTCTTATTTGTGCGGAATAAACCATTTTTCTTTCTTTCTTCTTTTTCTTATTAAACGTATTTGCGGCAACAGTATTGTTTGAGCAATTGTTGAATACCTTAATTTTTGTGAATTAATACGAATTACCCCTTTTTTTTTTTTTTTTTTTTTTCAGGATGGGAAATCATCAAATGACTCCTCCCGCTCTGGGTGGAGCAGAAGGGAGTGTCAGACTCTTACTGACTAAAACCCACCCGTGTTCCTTCCTTAGCCCTTTACGTACCAGGGCAGCGGTAACCCTTTCGGACGATCCCGCTACCCCGGCAGGCTTCGGCCCTGTCGGGCCCCGTCAACTACGCTGACATCTCTTTGAGGCGCGCGTGGAACACATACACGCCGTCCGGCACGGGCCTGGTCCTGATCGGACGGAGAGCTACCCATTGCTCTCCGCCCGCAGGCCCGCGCCTACGGTGGCCGGGAGTCGTCACGCGGCTCCCGACGCCCGGAGCGTCTCCCTCGGCGGCTGAGGCGTGAGGATCTTTCCCTCGCCCATCCCGCCACCTCCTTCGCTAGCATGACTGCTTCGCAGAAGGAGGTGACCGCCTCCCACTCCCTCTCGCCCCGGACCATGGCTTGCACCAGGGCCGGGCGCGAGAGGTCGCCGCCGCTGCCGATCGCCTCTACGAGGACACGGCGGTGCTCTGCCCAAGCGGGGCAGACCTCCACCGTGTGCTCCACCGTGTCCTCTGGGCACGAATTACCCCTTAGGCAAGTTTTTCGGCTGTCACCGGCTGTGTGTTACCTATGGGACAGATCTCAAATCACCCTATTCTTAATTTTCTACATAATTATTATGTCAATTGATTTCATTTCCGTTAAGTATTTAATGAAAACCAATGTAAGTGTAGGTGTAGTCGACCTCGTCATTCCTTTAACATTTTTGACAACAATTCCTAGTAAATTGAAACTTCTTTTGTCACATAGACTTTGTTGATTTATGACGCGCAAATGGCATGCAACTTTAGGGTGATAAACCAGATACGAGGCCAACTATACCTATTAATATTCTAAATATATTATAAGCTTTATTTACCCAGTGACAGTCGACGTCGACTCCATAAGCAGACTGATACTGTTCTTCAGCGTATCACGAAGCGGTCGCAGTGGATTGGGCGTTTGAAAGTTGAGCTCGTCACTCGTACTCAAATGAACCGTGGACCCCAAACAGGTCCGTAGCGTGTTGTCGTTTAGAACGGAGGAATTCTCCTCGTTCGACTGCTTGGAAGACGTGTTGCTTGTCTGTGATGGCTGCTCTTGGAGTTTCATGTCGTATACCTGAGGGAAAAACCACCATCATTTATTTGCGTAGGTAAATAAGGTTCAGAAAGTTCTTAAAGATAGATCTCACATTATACCTTTAATTTCGGCGAGGAAATTCTACAAACTTAATTATTTCTAGTGCATATTGGATTTCATGGGTTTTAATTTTTTTGCGCGGAATCTATTTTTTTTTTCTAAAATAAAAGTAAGTAAGCCCAAGTTAACGTTAGCCTAAATTGCGGCCACGTATGAAACCTATACAAATCTATAGCTGACATCAACGCAAAGTGTCATCTGTCCGAGATAATTATAACGTTCAAAGTTGATCACGTGACATTCATATTTTTTGAATTTGCTTACATCTTGTTGCTTAGATGTTTTAATTACTTTAAACTTTCAGTGATTATTTCAAACATCAACAACAAGAAAGAAGGTCACTATACAGGTTGGCAGGGAAATCGACGCGCAACCAGTTACAACTTTCCGTAGGTTATGAAAAAAAAATTGCTGTTCCATAAAGTCAAAGTCAAAGTCAAATCATTTATTTCAAATAGGCACATAAAAGGCACTTTTGAACGTCAAAAATAAAATTAGAATAAAATTGATTCTAGTCGCCCCTTCCAAAAGGTAGTTTTCGTATGGAGAAGAATGGGCAAGAAACTCCACCGTTACTCTTTTAAAATGTTTTACAATATATTGCATACATTATTTATATAATTATATGTGAAGACGATGCACCCAAAAATAAACTTACTATACCACAATAGGTAAAAGAATAAAAATGGATAAATGTAACCATGACATATAGATCAACTATGTGATAGATACATGGTGCTCACATATTCACAAACATTCCAAACGTAGACGATTTTCATAAATAAATAAGGAGTAATAAGTCCGGGTGTGACCCCAAGTAATTACAGAATGTAAATCAATGTCAAAGAAAAAAAAAAAAGAATAAATTATACAATTACATTAGCAACCAGTTTGATTTTGTCTAGACTCTAGAGATTGTCCTATGGAGCATACATTTTGACCGCCTTGGCATTGCACTACTACTTCCTATGACAACAGCGGATTTTTTTGATAACCGACGGAAAATGTCGACGCTAGGGGGTCTAAAATTATGTGCTGAATTCATGGTTACAGTTTGGGCGTCGATGTCCCTGCTACCCTGTATACTGTCCTTCTACGGCGTCTCTACTTGACATTCCCGTTCACTTGCCTGCATTTGCTTTGTGCAAATACCTTTTGTTAATCGCCTTTCACTCATCCTCTCAAAATGACCAAACCATGTATGCGTACTCTTTTCTGTTGTTATTACAACATTGGAATTTAATCTGTTCCCTTACAGTCAAACAACTAATTAGTTATTAGTTGTTTGACTGTAAGGGCACGTACCAAAAGGTCATTGCATACGTCAAAAGGTTAATCAGATCGTGTTTCAATTAAAAACGAGAGGATATGAAAGCTCTCAACATAATCCGCTTTTGCGCCGCTTCGCTGACTTTATTCCAAATTAAATCGATAAGCTTCAAGTATTAATTCATGCAGTTTTCATGGATCATTTGACGCGAAATTAACTATAGAGAAGGATTAAGTTAAATGTCAGAACATGCTCAAATTAATTATCGATAATCCTTAGGTTTCTGATATATTTGTATGTACAGTCACTAAAGGAGATAAGTAACCAGGGTCGTCGGATATAGCTGAAGTATAGTAAGACACCCATGGATGTTTTCGAATGAAATTTAATTCCATATATGAACTGTTTGTTTTCTATTAATCGATTGTCGTTTATGTCCAAACAATCTGCTTTGCATTTTGCTGTCTATCGGGGATGGAATTTCGGAAATTTCTTTCTCAGAGAAACTGGCAGATTGGTTCCATATGGTAGCCATACACGTTGCGAGATACTTGCGCAAGTCTACACTTGTCCAAGTCTGCGTGACACCGACGGGCTCGGATACTTGTGCTAATCCACCCCACACACGTTAATGTATACTTGTGCAAGTGTAATTTTGCGCAAGTATATCGGAACATGTGTGACCTGCATTACGTGACATCATTTATTAGATTGATTTATTGTACGTTTAATTGTAAAAAAAATATCCCCCTTATTACAAAACAAGGATTGTCTTTAGATCACGATTAAACCACCGAGCCAGTTATTGAATTAAGAACCTAACTGTTATACAAATGTAGTACTTTATACAAAAATTACAGCTTAATTAGGTGTTAAGTTGTCATTTTAGTATTAAGAACTTTTTCTAAATCGAAGTAAAGTTCGAAATACAAATACTGGCCCAATGGTTCAGGTTAGAACTAAATTTAGATGTCGTTTTATAATAAGACGGTATGAGACAACTCGATGTAAAATAATATCGATTACATTTTTACACAAGTTAAAAAGAATGAACCTATAAGCAAGCTAGTTAAACAGCCGTTTTCAGCCATCGTTTACCCTGCAGCTAAATTAGAATTTGAGATATTCTTTCATTTCTCCACAAATATTAGAAAGGGGTATGCAGATCACGAAATCACATTTCTTTAGCGAAATATTAGGCAGTCATTGTACTGTTTATTGCCAAAAGCATTTCAATTAGAGTAAAAATATTTCAGTTTTTTTTTATGATCATTATGGGCGAGTGCCATTGTAATTCGGGACTTCGGGTACTGCAAGAATGCACTGGCTGTAAATACACAACTCCGTAGGCATTAATATTGTCAAAATAATTACGATTTGTTAGCTTTGCTCACGCGAGCCAAATATTCATTGAAGTTTTACAGGCAAACTTATAAGGGGATGTCGTGGGTTCCAATTCAGGTAGGATCTTTTTTCCTTTGTGCAAATCTCCGTTTTTAGAGCCGTGGTTTTGTAACAAAACAACCAATAATTTAAAGACGGAGATTTTCTTGAAAATTAGACTGACAAAGCGAAATTTTTAAAACACCTCAAAGCCGTTCCATATCGTAGAATAAACCACGACCTGAGGCTGCAGGACCGCAATTCATAGCGATCGCTTTACAACCGAATTAGGTCGTAAAGTCCCGGACTGACAGGTGTAATGTATGGAGTGACAGGACTTTGCGACCGAATTCGGTCGTAAAGCGATCGCTATGAATGTCGAGACTGCAGCCCTTGAATAACTTAGGTAGTTTTCGCATCTACCAATTTTTTTCAGTCCGATATGCACAAACACAGGCTATATCAAAACACTTATCCTATATCATTTACAGCCCTATTACCAGCAGCAGAAGACTCAAATCACGAATGCGTCATGTGACTTATAAACATAGACATTCAAATTACAATAATCGAAATGATAAAAGTTACGCTATCACACTAACCTGTTCAGCCAAATGTGCAGCCTCTCCACTCAACGACTTGTAATCTTTTTTGGAGTTTTCCGAAGACGGTGCTTTGATGGTGGTGGACGACTTGTTACAGGTCATCGGTTTGACGGACTTGTCCCGTTTGTAGTAGTCGCCGCCTTTGTACGGAGTGTTTGCACCTTTCTTCTTTGATTTTATGTCTAGCAGCTGTCAGAAAGGAACAGAGATTTGTGTTTAGATGATGTGGGAAAGAGATAGTGTTATTGGGATAAAAGAGACTTTGACCCCTCGGTCACGTCTCTTTTAAAGTCCAAACGTAATCTTGGTCAAATCATGTAAGGACCATGTAGATCAGTGTCTGAAATGGTCTTTTGACTAAAGAACCACACAAAGAGTGGACCTGTCCAGTCAGTGCAAGCATGTGTCAGTAATCGTGTAGCTCAACCTGATGTTGTATAGGTGCCTACCTCGGAACTCTCGCTAATGTTTTGGATGCTCCGCGATGTAAAACTCTTGCTGTCATCAGACAAGTCATCCTTTTCACAGCCATAGTGGTAGTACCTATAAAAACACATACTTATTTAATTGTTCCAAGATTAATGAACGATGAATAAATTAATGAATTGCACCGACCCCAGCGTGGTTTGACCAGACTCGATTAATATATTGAACCCCAAGATTCGCACTAGCTCCTGTACCCTCATGTTCACGGTGCTACAGCGATTATTGCATATCAAGGAGTAGACCGGGGGGCGCGGTGGTAATGGTAGGGAAGACGTGCCCGTAGAAAAGGGTAGGATTTAAGACCCGTACCGGATATGTATCCTAGAGTAACCATTGGACTAGTGGAGAGACGGGTAATTATTATCTATGGATGGGCATGTTTTTTTAATTGTGCCAAGATCATAAAAATACTTTTAAATATTATTATTTATACAGGGTGGCAGGGACGTCGACGAGCAATCTGAAACCATGAATAATTCAGCACTCGATTCTAGACGTCGAGAGATGAAATTTATCGTCGGTTATAAAAAGAATCGGTTGTTTCATAGGAAAGTGAAACACCCTATGCGGTCTAAATGTAAGGCTGAGCTTTTTAATAACCGGTGAAAAGTTTCAACGAAAACGTTCAGAATCATTTACTGAATCCATGGTAACAGGTTGTGTGTCGAAGCCCCTGCCACCCTGTATATTTTTATTAATTTAAAACTTAATCGCCGAATTACCAACTTACAGAGCAGGAAATAATCTAGAATTGAGTCAGAATCCTTGGTTATGGTATCTACAGTTCACTTAAAAAGGTCTTTGTGAGGTTTAAAAACAACACTACGAAATAACTTACCTAATCAACGCCCTAGACGCGTACACAGTAGGATGCAGATTTAACGAGGGGCTCAAATATACCCTGTTCAAATTAACCCCCCTTGTGTCGGTCCTATAGTGCCCCCTGGCAACTCCATCAGGGTTGAGGAAAGGAACCATCTTGAAGACGTAGAGTCTCCTTAGCTGAATCGCGATCGGATCATTCCGTGTTAACAAAAGGTTGAGGAACCCGTTGAAGACGAAGCTTGACGGTGTCTCCCCTGGATGTACTCGAGCCGATATGAAGATCACCTGGAGGAAAAAAGATGATAGGTAGGTAGTACTTATTTCTATATATTACTTATTGGTATTACTTATTGGTAGTACTTATTTCTAATCCATCGGTGGGGCGGCGAAGATAATTCTTAATACCAGTTGAAACTGAACGCTGCTTTCTTTCGCATACGGTTGCAATTGGTATAAACAGATTGGACAAGAAAATGCAAAGCTTTATTAGACCTGAGTCTGCGATAGGGTCGATTAAAATTACTGGGCATAATCAGCCTATAATGTTCCCACTGCTGGGACACAGGCCTACTCTCTGTGAGAGGGCCCAGTGCGGGTTCGTGGTAGAAGTCACGTCTTCGAAGTTTTGGTTCTAGGACATGCCGGTTTCTTCGCGATGTTTGCCTTCACCGTTTTGAAGCGATTACAATTATCGAGTGCTGTAATATAATTATGGCTCGTCTCGTTTGACAATATCGTTGTAAATGTCTCGGATTCGGGTTATCACGATAAAACGAATATTGGGTGTTCTAAATTAGATATTTTACCTGGCTTGATTTTGGTTAATTTTATCAATATTGACTGTATGATTTCATAGCAAAATCAGTCAGATTGACAAACATCACAACATCTCTAAGCTGTTGTGAGAAAAATATTGCTATTATCATAATACTTTTCAAACAGTTAGCCATCCAAATGCAATACATTATTAATGGATTGCTTTTTTATAAATGACCAGCTGTGTCCGCGACTTCGTTCGCGTGCATGTCGAAAAACATATTTGATTTACTGAGTTTTTTTTTTTTGCGCGAAACTAATTATTTTTCTAAAATTTAAGTAGCCTACGATACTACTGATAACATCAGCTATCTGCAAGTGAAAATCTCGTCAAAATCTGCCCATCCGTTTCCGAGATTAGCCGGAACAAACTGACAGACTTTCAGTTTATTTTGACATTACAAACAGGCACTCAAATTTTATTTATTTGTATAAATTGATGATACTTTCGTTTCCAAAGCATGATGCCTTTATTACATGAACACAAGACTGAAAGAAGGAAGGGAAAATCCATTTTTAAACTGTTATTTGACCCTGCGAATTTTCAATCGTAAGTCTGTATGGCGTGCGACAGTTTTCGCTTCAATTCATTGTTATTACATTCAATAAGTAACGCTGTATTTTTATTCTCTTTTAGATTAGTCTCATAATATAATCCACAAGCAATATTTTAAGGGATTTCATTATTTATTTGAGGTAATTTTGCTTACTGATTATTAGTCTGCGATGGGAAGAAATGTTGGCATAGCCTTTGTTCACCACGGTTTTAGCAACATTTTCAAGAGCAATCTTATACAGGGTGGCAGGGACCTCGACGCGCAATCTGTTACCATGGATTCAGTACATAATTCTGGAATCCCTCACGTTTAAATATTTCGTCGGTTATTTAAAAAAAAAATTGCTGTTCATTTTGACCGCGTAAGTATTGCACTTTTCTATGAACAGTTTGCGGGAGGGGGTATCATCACCCTGCGCAAAAAAAAAAAACGCAGAATTCAGCAGATGATACTAATCATCTGCTGAATTCATGGTTGTAGTTTGCGCGTCGATGTTCCCTGCCACCCTGTATTTGAGATTTCACTAAATAAACTTGCCAAGGTTATTGGTATCCTATGATAACGTAGGAATGGTGGGTTATTGTTTAACATAAAATATCGATGATAGATGATCTGATGAAATTTCTAACAATAATAAAAGAAAAGGCTTACTTTTTTATTATGAAACTTGAATGGTCTCTCCTGGTTGTCAGGGAATAAGTTCCTGAGCCTGTCCTCTCTCTCTGTTGTTATCCCGTGGTGTGACGTAATTGTCAATAGATCCACGCGCCTCCCTGAATGTTTGAAACAGATTTATATAACAAGGCTAAAAATCGAGGTGGCGAAAGCACTAGGAAGTGGTGAAGGGCGGGCGTTTTGCGGGACTGTCTTATGCAATTTTGACGTTCGAAAAGTGCTGATTCCCGGCCTAATTTGAATAAATGACTTGATTGATTTGTAATTGGTTGGAAAATCAATGACATGTTTTTTTTTCTTTCAGATGTCTTGATAAGTGTACATTTTAGAGGGTTCTCTACCTCTTTGAAGAGCCAGAAAAGTTTACTGTCAACCCACCACGAAAATTAGACAACTGGATGGCATGTGGTGATTTACCAGAATTCTGTTTTTTTTTACTAGCGTATCCGCACCTTGCAGATGACGTCAAGTCTTACTAACATGGTCTTCTTACAACACTATGACGAAAGTTCATAACAAAACTCAATCTTACCTTCAAGAGAATAAATAAGACATTCCCTGTTATAGTAAATATCGTCCACAGACTGTGGGGGAGGTAGCGGCAGCATCTTCAAGTCTATGGAGTTGAGAGCAATTTGCAGCTCAGCGAACGAGAACGGATAGGTGAACGCGAAGAATGTGGTCGCTTTCAGGTTCTCTGGTGTTCGGTACTTGAAGCTCAGTGTGAAGGTGTTGTCGTCCGTCTAAAACAAAGTTGTGGTACGAACACTGCTACACTCCTTTCACAGTTTTACCTCTGAATTTGCATCACTGTCAAAATCAAAGTGATCATTATTCACGTTACTATAAGGTTGTAGTTGGGTTGCTGCTATCAGAGGTAAAATTACTGTGAACAGACTGTACAAGGATAGGACTGTACTTTTGGCGCTCGAATGACGTTGACAGGGGCGCGCTGCTGGTAAACATTTGTGCAATTGTTTTGTGAGGTGTATTGAAAAAGCATAGAGTTATATGTGTGTATAATGTTAGTAAAGCGACAGTTAACTAGGTATTCGTTTAGCTTTTAGCGATAAGATATCCCATTGTAACATAGTATGTAACTCTCAAAAGTTCTTATTGCTATTTTGTTTGAAAGAAAGAGAGAAAATGCATTTATTTGCGGCAAACATGACGCATGAAAAAGGACATAAACACACAAAAAAAAAAACAAGTTGGGGGTAAACATGCGTCACATTCACGAAAAACGGCCATCGCTCGCTCGTTTACAAAAATGAGTATTGAGTCCATCAATATATTTGTGGATGGCGAATTTCCATATTCAACTTGAGATAAAGTACATATTAAGAAGAATGAAATACACTCGGTTCCGATAGAAAAGAATCTGACGAGTGTGAATGAGCTTCAGCAAGCATGCTAACGAAAGCTTTTTATTTTATTTTTTCCTCTTGTTGTTGTTATGGGTTTGGTTTCCGCACTTAGTCTTTCAGGTAGACCATTGTGCGTGGACCAAGGCGGCCGTCGGTGGTTATTCCAACCAGCCCACCTCCCTCCAGAAGCTTATTAAGTCTCCTGGTCTGTTGAGAACATCTGTGTAAGATCTGGGTGTCCCGAGGATTTCTGATCTAATCTGGGTGACGCCTGTGCACTCAAAGAGCACATGCGCGACGGTTTCATCAGCCTCCATGCAAGCTCTGCACAGGGTGCTGTCCGTTATGCCTATCGTGTGGAAGTGTTTGTTTAGTGAGCAGTGTCCCGTGATGGTCCCCGTCACCAGGCGCAGGCCTTTCCTGTCCAGGCGTAGTAGTATTTTGGTTAGCTTGCCATCTAATGATGGAATGGCTTCCTTGGACTTCCTGCAGCCCGGTGACGAGGACCACCAGTTCTCTGCTTGTGTGTGGGTATGCTTCTGTAGCCACCTGCGTAGTTGATTGAAGGGGATGGGCACGACTGGTTCCGGTCCGTAGACTGGCGTGCTGGATGCCCTTCTGGCCAGCTCGTCAGCCGCGTCGTTACCTAGTGAGCCACTGTGTCCTTTAATCCATTATAGTGTCACTGTGTTGCGGTTCGATACAGTTACCTGTTCAAGCGCCTTCTGACATTCTAGTATTCGATTTGATGTGATGCATCCCTTCTTTAGGGATTGGAGGACTGAGGCGCTGTCAGAGAGTATACGAACATGAGTGTCTGTAACTCCCCTGGCTGCTATTTGCCCCTTGTATTATACCCACACACTCCGCTTGGTAGACCGTGTTGACCATTCCTAGCGGCCTGGATATGTTTATGTTGAGATCGTGTGAGAAAACTCCGACTCCAGTTCCGCAGTCGGTCTTTGATCAACCAGTGTAAACTCTCAGCTCTCCCGGGCCTGAGTAGTCGCACTGCTCCGCTTCAAGCACTATGTAATGCTTTTGGAAGCAGTATTGCTTAGGGGCTTTGTCGCAGGGTGTTGCCATCATTGGCTGCCTTTTGATCGCCTCGTCCTTTAGGCGTATGTGCTTGATCCTCGAGTCTTTGCTTAGGGTTCCTGATATATGGAGTTTGAAGGCAGACAGGGCCGCCTCCTCTTGCCCGATGAGGTGAAGGGGAGGCAGTCCAAGAACAGCCTGTGGGGCAGCGGTGGGTGCAGTTCTCATGCAGCTAGTGATTGCTGCACAAGCAAATCGCTGCAAATTTTCGAGATCTCTTTGGGCTGTGCTCAGGTCTGTTCTGGGCCACCAGACTAGTGAGCCGTATGTGATAATTGGTCGGATAACTGTGGTGTAAATCCAGTAGGTGACCTTGGGGCTAATCCCCCAGTTTTTCCCAAGCATTCTCTTGCATTGCCACAGGGATATGCTGGCCTTTGTGGTGATGTAGTTGATGTGTTTTCCCCAGTTCAGCTGTTTGTCCAAAAAGATGCCCAGGTATTTGGTTTCAGTTGATAGGCTTAGGGTAGTGCCAAAGAATCGTGGAAATTGTAGTGTAGCAAGTTTCCTCTTTTTTGTGAAGAGGATCAATTCGGTTTTTGTTCGGTTCACTGGTAGTTGGTGTGTACTACACCAATTCTCTACTATTTTCAGTGCCTGGTGCATTAAGTTGCACAGGGTGTTTTCGTGGGTGCCATTTATTATTATGGATATATCATCGGCGTAGCCTACGGTAAAGTAGCCTTTATCGTTTAGTGCCTTTATCAGGCTGTCTATAACCAGATTCCATAGAAGCAGCGAAAGGACGCCCACTTGCGGGCAGCCCTTTGCCACAACGGCCCTTGTGGTGTCGTATACGGTCACTTGTACAGCTCTCTGTTCGAGCATATTGGTAATCCAGCCGCTCAGAGACGGATCTATACCGTGTCTGTCTAAGGCCGTGCTGATACTTTTGAATGTGGTTTTGTCAAAGGCGCCCTCGATGTCAATGAAGGCGGCCAGTGCTGAGCATTTGTGGTCCACTGCGCATTCAATCTTGGATACCACGCCGTGCAGCCCGGATTCTGTTGATTTGCCTGTGGAGTATGCATGCTGTTGTTTGTGGAGTGGTTTTGCTCTAAGGGGACCGTCTTGGATGTGTCGATCACATAGTCTCTCCACTCCACTCCAGGGTCTTTAGTAGAAAGGATGTGAGGCTTATGAGTCTATACGCCTTGGGTTGCGTATAGTCGGCTTTACCAGGTTTATTTTTTCCTCTTTTTATTGACATTGATTTCTATTGCTATTTATTATTAATGAAATTCTTAATATGTAGTTGTTTTTTTTAATTGTCCAGGCTTATTTTTATTTAATAACTAGCTTACGCCCGCGTGGTATGTTGATAAAGTAATGTCCTTCCCCAGGGTTCAAAGAATCCCATACCAAATTTTATCAAAATCTGTCCAACTGTTTCGAAGATTAGCCGGAACAAACAGACAAGACTGACTTATCTTTTAACCATCGAAATTAGCTGTTCACATATCTTTCAATTCAAATCATTATGGATACATCAGGTGATACACAATTATAACAAAAGTTCTTTAAACCATGTCCTACCTTATCTACTGGTGTGCAAATATCTTTCAGGATAGAAAGATATTTGCATTGATTGGTATTTGTTATTTTTTTATGGATTAAGGGATTGAGCTGTTAGTGTTTTTTCTTGAATACATACTGAGTGTACAGGACGATCCCTGATCCTCTCCCACTGAGGCTTGCCGGGCAGTGTTCGAGTTACCGGCGCCATGCCTTGGTTGTACATCTTGCCTTGCTTGTTCAGGTTTATGAGGTTCAACCGCACCTGTTAACAGAATTTGAAACATAACTACATACAAACAGGTGCTAAAATGGGACATATTTTTATACTGGAAACTAGTGCAACAAGCTTTTTTTTTATTGAAATATCAGTATTGTCACTTTGATTGTTGCTAGTTTTCAATATAAACTACCTTAAGTATAGTATTATTGACAATTCAAAAGTGCCTGTAATTGGTTTATTTGAAATACATGCTTTGAGTTTGAATTGTAATGATACAAGCCTTTAGTTATGTAAAAAGGTTTATTGTTCAAAGAACATTATAGGAATGTAAAGTAGGTACTTTAAAAACTATTATGCCATTGGCCTCTATAAAATAAATGTTTTGTTTAAATCACTATTTGAAAAATGACAAAGAGCATGTTATTATTTATTAGAACCTAAAAATTTCCCTTTCAGTCAAATAAAAAATTAGGTCTTACTAATATTAAAATTACTTCAGTAATTTTTAATGCCCTTCGTTTTTTTTTTGTTTTTTACATTGTCTTTATGGAACAATTGAAAGAGCATGATTAGCACACCTATTTCACCATCTGAATGACTAGTAATTTAATAAAAAATTACTTGTATTTTCCATTTTGTGGCAAATTAGTGAATAGAATTATGAAAAAGCTCACTTACCAGTACGCCAGATTCACTGGCCTGCACCCCGAAATAGAACCAGGTGCGGTTCCCATTCTCAAACTCTGTACCGGCACAGTCGGGCCGAGTCCACAGGTTGAATTCATAGTCCGGAGTTTCTGTTATATTCGACTTCGGGTTCATAGATGGAGCTGAGATAGAAGATATCTTGTTAATAATTAAGTTTTCGTGATGTACAGAATCTATAAAGGTGCTGAAGAGAGTAGGTAATCAAATTTTGTGGAAATTGTGGGGCAAATTTAGCTAAGTAAATTAGAAAGAAAAGAAAGAAATACTATTTTTTTGCTTAGCTAATGTAAATTAGTTCAAGCTTTGAAAAAAAAACTGTCTCATTGATTAAAAAAAAAGCCTTTGTTTGGCTAAGTATATAGTACTACAGTTTGGATTTATTTTATGAATAAGTGAAAGGTGTAGAACTATCTCATTTTTGTTTTTTTTAATGAATTACTTATGTTATTCATTGTGTTTTTTTTTATTTATAATTTATAGTTAATGTTGATTTATGAATGGCAGCATTACCAAAGACCTGGTTTATTATGGAAATCTAATTAGCAACTGGAAAATTCCATTTGACTAAATTAACTTTCTTTGCTGTGCTGTCAGTACATCTTATCTGTGTCAAGTCAATATTGCATGAGTTGGTGCACCAGGGCACTTCGAAATGTATTGAAATGTCCTCAAATCTATTTCGAGCACTCAACAATAACAAAAAGTCCGTGAAAAGGGCAACAAATTGGCAACTGCTCCCAAAATTTAAAATTATTGCAGGTCTTGGACTTTGCGTTTCAGCGTTAATTATCAAAATATGCGCTTACCTATTAGCTCCGTAGGTACCCGTTCTACATGTCCGAGATTTCCAGAGTCAAAATTGTGTACAAAATAAAATCCACCGCACTCAATAATATTGTTGTGATCCATAACTAAAATATTACCGCGGACTACATTATACAAAAAATCACAGTTGCCAAACTTGTTAGCCACTGGGTACACATTACTTTATCAATTTGTCCATTGAAACATAGATCCAATCTTCATGTTTGATTATTTCAAAATGACACTAAAAAAACGGAGGCTGCTCTGTTTTTCTAAACAAAATTATGTAATTTTGTTGACATCGATTGACGGATAACAGCTGATTTGTTTTATTGGTGATCTTTTTAATTTTTTGAAGTGTTTAAAACCAGTTGGAATTATCAATTTTTAGTTTATAAATATGCAATTTTTTATGGTAAGTTTTAACTATTTCCTCGATGGCTTTATTTGCTATCACTTGATATTTGGAAAGACACATGCCATTATGAAATTTGATTCAAGATGGCCGACATTTTAACTCGCTGGCGCTGCTCGACTTGCGTACAAAGAAAACAAAAAATGCCAGTTTGAAAAAATATTTTTGCATATTAAACTTCTTTTTTGAATTTGACTATTTACTTCTACAGGGTTCCGGAGCTGCGTTACATAAATATGAAAAAGTAACATGTAAGCTGGCCATTTTCAGCTTTAAATAGTTTGCCTTGGCAATCTTATCTTCCCAGTTCCAAACCAATGAACTTTATGAGCTTTTGTGCATATTAACCCTAAACTTGATTCCCCGTAGTGCTAATTATGAATGAATCAACCATTTGCTAAATGTCTCGATTACAGTTTCGTTAATAAAGAAAATAAAGAATCAATAAATATTCAATGTGGTAACACATACAATTTTGTACGTCATGCTTGGGCGTTTCCGTCCGGTTTTTTATGTCAAACTATATCGTCACAGTGTGACGATTGTGGTGACGATTATAGTTTGTGTTTTTTTTAATGCTGGAGGTGTGACGGTCACATCTCCAGCATCCGCAATGATGTACCCTTTGATTATATACATCAAAGGATGTACCTAAGCAGGGTTTTATTAAACTTATAGTCCTAGGATAGATTGTCTCTGTAACAGCGAAAGGGTATAGCAATACGAAGGAAGGTGCAGCCAAGGGGGAACCGAATTGGCATTTTTTTTTTATTTACTTTTTTCCATAACAATATTGAAGTCACAACCTGTTTTCAGATTCTATAGGTAGTTTAACAACATCAGGAACGTTAGGGGACGGGTAACAAGGTGCTTTATTGTTTGGGGACAGGGGACGTATAGTTACCATAACCAGGTGTTTCAATTGTTAAAAATAATCCTTACGAGATACCCCCGGTGAAGGGGCGCATGTATTGAGTTTTTATTCCGGATAAAATGTAGATAGGTAAATCCAGAGAGTTGTTTTTTCTACTAAAATGCCTCTTTAGAGTAGCACCAACAATGCAATTAAAGGAGTGTTTAATTGTAGGTGGGCTCGTTTTGGTATTCTAATAACAATGACTTGGTAGGTACCTACCTACTTCTAAACAATTTGTCGTAAGTCATCTAAGTGTAATTATTTCGTTGGTAAGGGCCGTTACACATGGCGCCGCGATGGCAGCGGCATCGCGCCGCCACTGTATTAGAGCCGGAGCACACGATGCGGATTTAGCCGTATCGGCGGGTACACGAGCGGTGCGGCGGCACAACGTTGATATGTCGCAGCGGCGCCGCCGCCACCCCAGCAGCGTTGGACAGTCTGTTAGTAAAAATGGATCGTAAAAGACGTTTGCTGTTGGTCCTACTATTATGCCATTGCTGAAATCGACGTAGAAGCGTACGACAATACAATTACTTACGAGACCTACGAGTTGTAGGTCGTAGGTTTGAACCCAGACAAGTGCTTTACTTTGTGTAAATAATTTCTTCGCCATGCACTGCTCTCAAAACGGTGAAGGAAAACATTCTGAGGAAAATTTAAGCTAACAAAAAATTCGAAGACAGGTGACATCTACCAAATCACAGTGGATCCGCGTGGTAGATTACTGCCCACTCCCTCTCACTGAGGGGAGGCCTGTGTCCCAATAGTGGGGACATTATAGGCTGAGTATGTAATAAATAAGGTTTTTAAGGAATTATTTAATAAAAAAACCACTTATTCATACGATATTTATTATATTTAGGGATTGAAAAATATTTGAATAAAAATTCAAAGAAAATACGCGTTTATAACTCAAGTTTGTATTTTCAGTTTTTCATCCTTACATTTATAACAATATTAAATAAGCTTATTTTAAGTATACAATACATTAATATAATAGATTATTTAGGCGTGGCACTTACCTACGGATTATAAAAAAATTACATTCCATATATTTCGAATAACTTGGCCAAAACCTAGCCTTCATCACAAAACTTATAACTTGATAAAGTACCTATGTACCAATAGTTACTAAATTATACGTGAACTACAACTTTTACTTACATCCTTGTTTCCTATACAATTGTCTTTTTCTGAGCACAATTAATTAATTTTATTTAGTGTGAAAACGAACGATCATACGAGACATGGACGCGACGAACTTTATTTTGGCATCTTCCTTTTGGCTCATACACCAAAACAATGATTTATGATTAAACGAAAACGGGAGGTAAGTATACTATTATATACAAAATGATTTCAAATTATATTGATCATGATAACCGCAAAAACATAAGAAAACAGTTTTCTTTTGTTTTCTGCGGCTGGAACCACAGCTGCCTTTGCATTGTGGTTTGCAAGTCACAAGAATGATAAAATTAAAAAAATATCACAATCGGAAATATACCTAGGGCACGTGTTTTGTATGTACTCTTACATAATATACTTACACTAATATTACGTGTAAACGAATGTAATGGACAATTTCCTACAAATATTATTTAATAAGGAACGGTAATCCTACTGAGCCTATACATTTCCTCTACCGCGTACATATATATGAGTAAGGTATATTAATTACACCAACAAAATATAAGATAGAACGATACGACTAGAATGCCGACACAATGAGCATAGGGATAATCATTAGACTGCCTTATTTACGTGATACTTAAGACTTTAGACCGTAAGAAGATAGGTACTTTAGGTAGGTATATTTTTTCGACGTAGATGCCTATTGTTGTAATATATAAGCATGTCCTAAAAAATCAGTGCAATTGATAAAGCACGTAGGTCTGATTAAGTTTTGTCCTGTTGGTCATAAAGACACTTGTATTAATTCAATGAATTGTTGACTCATCATTGATTCCCTTTGTGTTTTCTTCCGAAAAATCTCAGTATCACATCAATAAGGCTATTTTAACCTAACATGCATAATGTAAAATGAATGAAATGCTCTGCTCAGTTAAAAGTAAATGGAAGCAAAAAATAAAATAACATTTAAACACTTCACCATTTATAAACATTTCACATAGACATTCTTAATCCAATCTCTCTTTACACTTATGATATTTGGCGCAATATATTGCTAATAAATACAGATAGACTGTGATATTTATAATCTAGGGTAAAACATCCAACTCATAGTCTTATTTGACAGAATATTTGGGAAAACATGGTCTTTTGTAAACGGTACATACACGACCCAGAGTTGACCATCACACCCTATATTTGTGTTATAACAGATAATAAATTGCATAGGTAAATGAAAATCCTGCACAAACGTAAATGCAGCAAGTTTTTGTGTCAATTAAAAATTATTGTGATCAATTTCGAGGTGTCCAATCAAGTGAGCAGTAGCGGAAGACAAGTCGTGATCGTTTGAGCAGACGAAAGTTGAGAAACAATAGTATTGTGGTCCTTAAAATAAAACAATTTATATGTACATCGATTTTTATCAGGGTGCGGCCACACCAGGCGTATCGTGGCTGTCTGAGGGCTCACGACTAACAACAGTGAGCATTAAACTAGCATTACACACATACGCCCAATTTGGTCGTCGCCAACCTTACGCCAAATATTCCGAATAGCGCATTCCAGCTCACTTTGAACAATATTAATTAAAAAATTGTCTAACCTAAAACGTATCGTTAACCTTTCCCCTCGTCGGGTATCGTTATAGAAACTGTATTGGGTCTCATTTGTTTGTTGTCCGCGCTATGTACACTGTGATGTGGCGCACCGCGGTGCAGCTCCTCCGTGGTGGTGAGCTTGCACTCCACCACGCGGTAGTTACACGTCGGCGACCCGCAGTCGAAGTCTGGACGTATGATCACTGCGTTCGGTATGTCCTCGATACATCTCGGCTCCTCTTTGAATGGGGGACAACTGTAAATAGAAGACAATAATTAGTTTTGGTACTATTAGTGGTGGATGTCTAAAACCTATTATTCTTGGTTCTTTATCGGGCCTAACCCGAAACCTTAAAATCTATGGGTAGTCCCTGGCTGGATATACACCTCTCCCAGGCTGCGCTACAACACCCTGACCTCCGGCTTCTGCATCCAGCGTGTCCCAGCCACCTTCTTAGGTCGTCGGTCTATTTACCTGGCTGCTGGCTGGTTTTCTCATCTTGGATCTGGATAGTCATCGTGGCGGCGTCATACAAACATCTCAACACTTCGATGTAGCGCCAGTCAATTTGAAATCGTTGCAGAGAATAGAACTGCCCGTATTTCGATTCAACGGCTGGTTGTACTCCTCGTCTGGTGTACATTTTGCCGAACAGTATGAAGGAGGTCTACAGTACTGAAACCTTTTTAAAAAGTGGTTTGTTTTGGTGGCTGGAACTCGTCAAGTCTCCTGGCGAGACGGTTAGTGATGACCTTCTAGAACTGCTTGTATACGTGGCTCAGAAGTCAGATGGGTTTATAGTTCTTCAGCTATGGTTTGGTTATTTCAACTTTTTGAGGATGATCGTATATCTTATTGATCGTAGATGCAAATGGCAAGTCCAATTTAGGCTGTTATAAAATATTTACCTCAATGGTGGCGGTGTCGGCGAGCGTGATAGCGGGAAGCTTGCGACCTCTCTCGATATCGCGAGAGATTTGATGGAGCCGAAAGTCTGTTCAGGACTGAGAGGAGCTCCAAGCACTGACGCCATGCCTCTGTAAAAGTGAACAACATTATTGTATTAGAAGTCCTTAAAGAGTGAGAGAAACGGTTACAAGTAAAAGCATATTAACCAGAAAAGCTTTTGCACAAACCCTTTCTGCGTTCGAAATAAGATAGTTCTTTTAGGATCTCAGTTTTCGAGGCTTGAAAATACTTCTACATCTGGAGGGAGTTTCAAGAAGTCCAGATGCTGGGATGTTATCCAATTAACGGCTCGAGGTATTCATATTCACGTTTACACGGGATTATTTAACGTAAAAATGAAGACTTCACGCCGGTAATTGGCGGCAGCTTGACAGATTGAACGATGCTAGAAAAGTCGTAGTCTGTATTCCTTCTTAGAAAGTATGCGCAGCGTGGGTAGCCTCGTGATGAGTGATGAAGAATGATGATGCTAGTAAAGTTACTTACACAACAGAATCCGAGGGCACCAAGAAAGGTAACGGAGGCGGACACGGAGCGTCTGCGCGCGCCGGCGAGGCGGGCTCGGCGGAGCGCGGGCAGCGCGCCGCCTCGCCTTCCTCCATCAGTCCCAACCAGCTACGCATCCAGCGCCATAAGCCCGACGGAGTGCCTGCAACACCCATCACTACTCCTTAGCATACACAAATACATATTATAATAAAAAAAGCTTATTTAGGTAAGGCTCAGAACCGGCACTTTATGAACGTCTAAAATTATAAAAGATAGTCCCCAAAATGCCCGACCTTCACCACTTCGCATTGCTAAATCTGGGAAGAAGTGGTGCAATTCCGGGAGACTCCCATTGGAGTAGAGATGCGACCAGAGTCTCCAGCACGGTCTATCATAAATCAGCCCATAACTCTATTTCTCTGGACTTATAAGATTCCGTGGTTTTCAGGTAAAAGTAATAATATTGAAAATCATCATGATTGCCTCATCATCTCAATAGCTCACTGACTATATAAAATTTAAGAACTAGTGGAGTTTAAAAAGTGATTTGACTGCAGTTCGAACTCCTTTTCGCAGCTCATTGTATAAAATTGCCATATTGGAAACGAATCCATGAATATTTCGATAACAAAGGTAAAGAAGAGAGATAAAAGGTTCAGACGCATTAAAATGTTAAATCAATTGAAAGGTTGCTGATGTATAAAACACACTTCTAATAAGGTATCACATATTAGAAGTTAGCTTATGTACTTACGAGAATATTTTCTGCTATTCTGGGGGCTAAGTGGGTAGAAGTCGCCGTGAATGGGACAGTGGAACGCCAGCCTTCGTTGCCGACGTTGGGCCGCGCGCATTAGCATGCATAACACGATACCTGGAACGGACAATACATTCCTTTTATTTAGCTGTTGTATTAGCGAGAATTAAGGCGCCAATACGTAGGGAGGTCAAATGAGGCTTCTTTTATGTGCTGCCGATGGTGTAGGATAAGGATTTATTGGTTCAAAGGACTGTTTTTCGTGTAGTTGGATATCCTTGGAAGAGGTCTCTGTCAAGTAGTCTATCTTACTTCAGTTATCATCGATGATATTTTAAAATATACATGAAAATAGTCTCTATAATTGACGATACTAAACTACGATATTGCGGCAGACCCTGGACAGTCGACCGAACCTTGCTGACTGGCTAAACTTTTTTAGCACGGATTGCGCTTTTCTCATACAGGGTTATTTTAAATTGGCTAGCTACACTCCGCAAACGCGATGGGTATCGATATCCAAAACGATAAAACAAAGAAAATATAAATTTGAAGAATAATAATAATATTTTTTGTGGGGTCATCGACCGTAGTTATTGTAGTCATTTAGAATATCAGTTTAGAAATAAACTTCACAGACGTAATGGATACCCATTACGTCTGTGAAGTTTATACGATATTTAAACACGATAAAACATAAGAAATCAGTTTTTCTCAACTCATACTTCAATAAAGAATACTAATTGCGGCCGTTGCCCTACCAAAAACTTAAAACCTTTGAATTATTCGTATAATACTCATCGCATCAGCGGAGTTTAGCTAACCAATTTAAAATAACCCTGTATAGATCGTGCCTATACGATAAAAGAAGACGCGCTATGTTTTTTGGCTACCAAAATTTTTTTAATTACGAATATTCATCCAATCTTTTTAGGTAAATCTGGACCTAATCCTACTTGAATCATTCAGGTCATGCTCGAACACCCTAATTAGAATTAACTACTAATGTACTTATGTAAACATTGACGGCATGTTAGCACATGGCTTTTAAGCATTTACACATGTTATTCATTGTCTTAATTATAATAATGTGTTTGTCAATCAGTAATGAGTGCTAATCATCGTTTAGGTTTAACCAGAACTAAACGCGATAAATATGTAGTGTGTGACCCTTTACGTTGATTGTGACCTCGTCTTTGAGAGCACTCTATTCCTTATAGCCGCGGCCCTTGGTTAAAAAATGTAGGTTACTGTGTTAAAGACGTTTTGGGTGTTTTTAGTTAAGGGCTTCGCCAGGGTAGCCCGCGAAATTACAATTTTCTTAGGTTTTTTTGCAATTTGTGATATGTACTTCATGAAATAGTCATTTAATAGGATTATATAAACTTAGATAGTTTCGCGGGCTCTCCTGGCGCTTTCCCCTTAATAAAGAAAGAGTTTTGAAAGATGATAAGTTTGGAACGATGCTCACGGTTTTTGGCTGTAGGCTTGTTCCTTATTAGGAAAGTGGCACTTAAATGTAATTCTAAATACACCACTGCCTACCCCTTCGGGAAATACAAGTGTCATGTTTGGATACGATTTTGATAATTTGACTATAACGATTTTAAATTTACAAATAAGTATAGTAAGTAGTACAGTCCAGCCGTCGAGAGAATGCGTTCCTGACACCTGTCAGTGCGACAATTCTAGTAGCTAAAAATGATCAAATTCGCAAAACACATATTCGTTTGTATGAAACTGACAGGTGTCAAGAACGCAATACCTCGTCGGCCGCACTGTAGTTTCAGCTATTATAGGAATACGAACTAAGTGTGACGTAAGCACAAGCAAATTTTCAGTCTATTATTTTATCTATCTGAAACCGTCTGACGTCACGTATGACGTACAGGCTAACGACGACGGCTGTAGCGTATAATCAAGACGACTCTGTGCGCCCATGATTGCCCTAATAACTAACTTCCGTTAATTAACTCTTACAAGTCAAGCTGTAACTGCTTCCTGCACGCGTCTCTAATTTGATTTCACTCTCATTGGTATTTCTTAGTTATTTGACAGGTTTTTTTTCAGTGTGATTCGAGGACACTGGAGTCACATCAGTATCTATGTCAACATCATCTAGCCTTTTTCCAACTATGTTGGGGTCGGCCTCCAGTCTAACCGGATGCAGCAGATCAGTATCAAGTATCGGTTATCAATTGCTTCCCAATAGAGATAACCTATGACGGTTACTGTGAGATAACTTTTGAATGTTATCTCTATGTGGCACCGGGTACCTACTTATGAGAAAAGAACAGCAGTGCTAAAAGATAAGCCAGTCAGCTAGGTCGTTTGTGAGGCATATTGACCAGTTTGTATGTAATTTATACCACTCTAGGCTCTTTTAATGTCAAATTTTATCGACTACTGCCAGTAAGACGCACAGCTGGACAAAAAACTCTCACAAAGAAATCCATATAATCCAAGTCAATGGCAGTATCAGTATCTAAGTAACAGTTATCAGTAAACATTTTTGCTTCCCAACAGATATAATCTATGAAGGTGTGTTGGGAAGCAATTATTTATCATCAACATCCACTCAGCGAAATCACGCCATTGATTAGGGTCTAACGATCCCTAGCTCTCACGAGCCACTTAAATCAAATCCATGGACATCATTGACTCATCAATAACCAGCACCCTGATTGCGTAACACATTATCTGTATCACTTTGAAGGATATTGCATTGCTAATCCATTGCTTTATATGTCCGAAAAATTTGTCTGCCCAACAACATAAATAATGCAATGAATGTTGTTGAACTATAAAAATGAAAGTCATTGCTACTGTTGTTTGTGTGTTACACAATTACCCCGCAGAATATAGACTAATACATACCAGCAATAGTCATTAGAGCTCCGGCGACGATGCACACCGGGCCCAGCACTCGCGAATTGCCTGTGAAAGCGATGCGAGCCGCGTAGTGGTCAGGTTCTTCATTCTCACCGCAACCGCGATACGATGCCGCTGTAATAGAATAGCAATGTTACATTATAATATTATTAATGAACCAGGAAACAGCTCAGCTCTTTGTGTAAATTATTTAATCGCTGCTCTCAAAACGGTGAAGGAAAACATCGTGAGGAAACCGGCTAATTCGAAGATATGTGACATCTACCAACCCGTACTGGGCCCGTGTCATGGCTAACGGGCCAATCCCTCTCACAGAGGGGAGACCTGTGTGTACCAGCAACATTATGTTCTCAATATGCTTAACATAGGCCCTCCTAAGTTGTGCCTCAACACTGAGTTCTCCCCCTTCCGCATTCACTCTGTTACAATGTTCAACAGTCATGTCTGAATACCTAATAAAGATATTAGCTGCTATATTAGGTCCTTTAAAAGTCATCAGTAATAACATGTAATGTAATGCAATCAGTTTAAAGTAGTGCGTAGTCAAGACACCAACATTGCCAAGACGTCTTTTTTATACGTTTCTCGTCGTCTGGCGCGGCGCGAAAATATGTATAATCTGGAGAATTGAAGACATGTAGACTGTTTTCGTGACAAACTTCGGTTACGTATTTATATATGTAAGTATTGACATTATGTGTAATTTTGAAAGAGCAAAGTCTAATCAAGATGCTCGACGCTAATATTATTCTAATTACATAGTTCTCTAAGGAATAAATAACAGTTGCACGCAGCTATATCCCTGAGGATGCTAGGTAACGTGAAAAATAAACGGGAAGCATTAGCGTTTATGCTCCTATCATAACATTCTGACACCGTATTAATGTGGAACACGTCATGTGCCTCGATTCAACGCAATTTTGTTGCGAAAAATTTCGGTAAAGAGCTGAAATACCGAGAAGTAATGTAAATAATGTAGGTACTATATAATAGCTTTGGGAGCGAATCGGAGGATTCTGGCAGTCCCCGTCGCTACCTTTATTGATTCATTATTTGTATAGATGCTTTTGTATGATACCGAACTGGGATGGGCGTGGGAGCCGGGTCAGAGTACATTATGGTTATCTATTTTCAGCTTAACGTTTTCTAGTTCGTTAGATACTGTATCTACAGTCTGATGGATCCAATAAGTGTACGCGAAGCTGCAGTTTCCAATTTCTTTATGAGATCAAATAAAATCTTCTGTTTTGTTTTGAATGTGCGTTTTTACTTTCTAAAAGTGCACATTTAGTCTAGTCACGACCCTGAACGGACGGAAATCGGAAAATTTATGATATTGGGTGTGAAATAAATTTTCTTTTCGTATCTGTTCAATGTCTACGTAAAGAATATGAAGTAATTTCCTCGTATGTATAATGGATGGTCGAGGCGCATTACTTTATTGGTTTATTACTCAAGTTCAGGTTAATTATGAATTATTACATAATAATATTATGTTATTCACGAAAAAAGAAAGATGGCTTCCTAAAAATTTCGCTTTGACGCGAAGCAGTTAGTAAAGTTACGTTTTAGCTTTCAGCCGAAACGGGCTGTGGTTGAAAATATAGCTCTACTTTTGGCAAGACTGGCTATTTCTGAATGAAGGAGAAAACATAATTTATCTTTTGACGTTTGAAGACAGATTTGCAGTTGCTAATGTATGGTGTGATGATAACAGTACAGACGGTAGCAGGTCAAGCTACCCGAAACTGTCAAATTTTCCCAATCAACCTTGAACCTTAATGCTTTAGCGGTAAAGTTGAAAATATTTTAAATAAATTTGACAGATTGTAGTAGCTTGATGTCCTGGCGTCTGTACAGTCACGAGCACCAATATGTCAACACTTGGCAACTTTCAATTGCGATTTTTTCGTGAAATAACGAATGCAACGTTGAAATACGACACATTACATAAACCTATGGGTTTGAAAATGCTATGTTCGTAACAACATAAAATTTCATTAAAAAATAAAGGAGTAAATCGCTTTTGAATAAAGCCGAGTGTATACATACTTTTTCTCGTGACTGTACGTGGTTGTTTTAAAATCTACGGAAGAGAGCTGCCCCTTCTTTAACACCACCAAACCTATTTCTGCCACCAACCAATGTTGCTCGTTGCTGTGTCCTGGTTTGAAGGGTATGGGTGCCGGTATAATTCATCTTTGTCTCGGGACGGCAACGCATCTGCGATTTCTTTCCGCCTTTCCGGTATCAGATTTGCATAGCGGTAGGGACAATATCTTAGTCAAATTTACCCAAGAATATAAAAATCTTACCAGTTAACACACATCCGACGAGCATAAATAGGAATCCAAATATAGGCAGTACTATCTGGCAGTTTGCTGCGACGACGACGCCAGCGACCGCCAGCCCACCTTCCACCTTCTCCACGCGGAGACGAGATATGGCTGGCGGACATCGTGGCTTGCCCACCGGGGCCCGCACCAAGGGCTCCCCGGGAGGTGACGTAGTCCTGTCAATAAAGAAAAAAAAAACATTAGAATGACGTTCGGTTTTCAAAAATGAGTGCTGTTGTGCCCGTCTTGATTGATGCCATGACAAACAAAACACAAACGAAAAAAACAAAACAATGTAAACGAAAATTTAGGTTGTATGAATAAGTACTTTTAATTGAATTGCTTTTTAATTTCAATGTTAAAAAAAATCTAGTAACAATTACGAATGTTACAAACATTATTATTTCAATTCAACACTCACATATAATTCTGAATAATTAATTATCAACATAAACGAGTTCCCTGTTCTATTTATCTAGCGAAAACAATAGAGACGACCACATTTCGCCGCCCGTAATTATTATTTAGCAAAGGCAAAATTCTGTTGGCGTTGTTGGAAGTATCTAATATAATCTTGGCTCAACCTTGAAGGTTCAACGTAGAACAGGGACCATGCTATTTCTATCACCGTAATACCGTCTCGTGATAATTGCCTCTTTCATTGCATTTGAGTTTCTGCTGTTTTTTATTGTTATTGTTAAAGTGTGAAAAGTATTTTTCCACTGAATATATGTCAGCTAGTCACTCTTTGGGGAACTTAAATACATATTATGAGCTGATACGCGTAGCAGGCACTTTCAAGAAGAAAGTTATTTAAAAACTAATCCTAATCTTTTAACCTAACCTTATTGAAAAAGAAGATTATGTTGCATTTTGTAGTAAATTAATATAAAAAGTCACCATTTTCCGGAGATTACTCAGTTCAATGCTATCTAATGACATAAAACGTTAAAACAAAAAGAACTAACGGTATTTAAAAACCGACTAAAAACAGTTACACCTAATCTATCAACGTTCGGATTTTACGAGGCTCAGCGAATCGTAAACCATGGCCAGATGCAATGAAGACGTTAATAAAAAAAGTTGTAAAAACTCATTAAAGTCGAAACAACAGAAAGCAGTAGAGAATTGAGCGGGTAATGAGCAAGCGCTGGAGCGCTTTGCAGCGCAAGTCATCATCACCTACGCAAAATAACTGCTAACTGACTAACTGTTGAGTATTATTTAGACTACCATGCGTCAGAATGAAGCCAAATTTTTGAATGACACGGAGGAATGGAGCTGTTGTTACATAATAATGATTATAAAGTCTTTGTAAAGAAAGAACACAAACCACAAAAAAGAACAAGATGGGGAAAATATGCGTTACATCCACTCAAAATGACCATCGCTCAGCATAATGCTACGACCCTGTGAGCCATAAAGCCATAAGCCCAGAACCGACCCAGAAAAACGTCAACCGGTGCAATATACTATGAGAGTTTTCTACTATATTTTGTATCCAGCGCCTCTATAAATTTTCCTATTGAAATGAGATTCCGATTTATTAGGCGACTATTAAAATTATGTAAACAGAATTACATAGACAAACCGGTTTCATTCAGTTTGCTACAGTCTACGTAATAATTTTCACCAATATTAGTTTCTCCTAACCTAAAACCACCTAATCCAAGGATGTTCTCAGATTATTCATGTTGAGAAATGAGCGCAGTTTGGCTCGGGCCTAACCTCGACGCCCGAAACATTAAGTTTTGAGGTTACCAACATGAAAACATTAATCATTCGACTTTGCAGATAATTTTCTGGCAGATTTGGGCAAATATTTTGAAATTAAATATCAGAGATGATGCTCGAGATCTGCATAGATACAGGAGCTTGGCTGAAATATGAATAAAACTCATTTGACTTCGCTGATTTCTAGATAATAGCATTATAGATTATAAATAATAAATAAATCTTATAGGTAAATCCAACCTACGTCAGCCACCAATAAAAATTGTACAATATAGTTCACTAACAAACAACCACTCCCACACCATCGTATAGGTAGGTCTAAAATTAGTAAAGTTATCTTCCAAGAATACTCCAACATTACCGGACAGTTGGTGTCATAAACACTATCTGTCATAAACATCGGCTAACGTAATGGTACCCTTTCCATCTTAAATAAACGTTTTAGAAATTGCTCTCATGAATGCTAATGCAAACTTGATATAATATGTTGTTTGGACATTGTTACGAGATGGTTCATGTTATGTGTGGATGGTACCTTGGCGTGTTTTGTTTTGATCTGATTCAACTGTTTCTCTTCCTATAAAGTCTATGTGTAAACCAAATGCAAGTTTAGTCTATGACATTCTAACTTTCTAAGAAACCAACCAAGCTAATTATATCTATGGATCCCACTGTTTAGGTAAAAGTGACAATACTATTTTGGTTTAGTAAGCAGTTAGTCTATGGTTCAGGAAGAAAAAAAGTTGGACTTAATGATTTTGAATCTGAATTTAAAACTCTGTGTGAATAGCTAACAAAATTATTATTCCGTGTTTTTTTAAACGTACTTATATTTATCCACAGTCGCTTGTGGATACTGTGCTGTTATACAAATCCACACCTATTGCAAACTACTGGACCGAACATTTTAACGCCATTAGGTGATAAATCAAAGATACACTTTTAGTATAAAAAGTGCTCCATTAAAAGTGTTCTGGACACACGTGTCCCTCAACGTGGAGTAGTTTAGTGACGTGAGTTTGGCTCTGAACTCGTGTCGTAGGTATAACTCGTATAACACGACTATTGCCCACTATAACGGTCTGTTTGTCATTGGTTAAAGTTTATTGGCATTTTCCGAGGAATTGTTGTTTACTGAAGTAATTCTGTAAAGAGCAAACGATAAGAAATAGGGCAATTTCGTTTATTTTCTATTTGCATATCTAGACGTTTTATTGATTGATTTTTGCGTGTAATTCTAATACCGGACGTCAAGTTTGAGTAATATAATTATATATAGGTATGTAGAGAGTTCTAAATTGATAGTTCATATTATGTACCTACGTATTTCATATTTTAACACTAAGCTTTGATTCTACATGATTTTTCCTACCGATTTCATTAGCTCATAAAATTGTGTGTTTAACAATTTATTTCATCAAATGATGCCATTGGATGTATGGAATCCCATGCTGCATCAAAATTAAACATTTGTTTTTATAGACTACACTTATCATATTAACTCCTACAAAAGTTCTTTTTATAAACAAAACCCAGGTATCGGAGATTTTCAAAAAAATCGGAATAACCTAAATAGTGTTTAGGTTATTTAGATTTTTTTGAAAATATCCTACTTTATTTTGTTTGTTATGTCACAAGCGAACGGCCATTATTGCTCTAAAAAAATGATAATCGTTTAAGTAAAAATTCTATTCTATTATATTCTAGTTATTTTTAATTAATGTAGAATCGGAAAAGTATAATGTTTTTACATGTTTTTTGAAAGACGTTAAAATGACACTTTTAAAATTCAAGGTTAGGTATATTAATCATGTAATTTAAAACGGAACGTCATGTAAAGGGATTAATACAATATCAACTCTTTTTTACTTTAAATTAAATTCCCTGTTCAAAAATCAAATCCCCGACGCGTAATGTTATAAAAAAATCTCTCAATTTTTTTTTCTTGATGCAGGAGATTTTTTCGGACGACTTTTCATTCTCAAAACTAACTCTTCTTACTGCTCAATAACTCTGTGTACAGACGCCAGCACATCAAGCTACTACAATCTGTCAATTTTTTTAAAAAAGATTTTCAACTTTATCGCTAAAGCATTAAAGTTCAAGGTTGATTGGGAAAATTTGACAGTTTCGGGTAGCTTGATATGCTAGCATCTGTACTATGTATACTTATTTCAAAACAAAGCGACGCTCAATTACCTTTGAAACAACGCTTTTTATATAGGTACGACACGCGTTGATTACAGTTAATTGGAGTTGAAAATTGAGTCCGTCTATTTGGTGATATTAAAAGTAGGAATAATTTCATTCAAGGTTTCGAAGAAGATAAGTATCTATATGAAATATATTTATTCAAAATAACAGCTTTTAACTAAATGCATATGAAAGTTTAGACGGTACTAATAAATAAAACACTTTTTAAATTTTTTCGTTCTGTCAGTGTGTCTGTTTGTTCCGGCTATTTTCCAAAAAACCTGGACGGGACTTTCACTGGAAGCTATCTGATGTTATTTAAGGAGTAACTTTATTTTAGAAAAATAATTAGGGTTCTGTGAAATCTCTCTGTGTTCTTGAGTGGAGACCGCGTATCGGTAAACGTAAGGTGGGACGGCTAGGTGGAGCGACGATCTTCGCAGGATGGCTGGCAGCAGCTGGATTCCGAAAATCGAGTTGAATGGCGTGCAATAGGAGAGGCCTGTGTCTAGCAGTGGACTGATATAGCCTGATTGATGATGAAAAAAAAAGTAAACCCATGAAATCCAATTTGCTTTCCGAGATACACGCGAACGAAATCGCGGACACAGCAAGTCAGTCAATAATATACTCATGTCCATACCTATAAAATCATAGAAGTACGCATTGTCTAGCCTAAGTATAAAGCTATTCGATTAACATGAAGATTAATTCTGACTTTCCAAATGGATGTAGACGCCAATAATTGGATATCATTGAATTACTGTTTTGCATACAATAGTTCAATATACTATAAGAAGCGTTCCAGTTATATATAAACTCACTTATATGCTACTGTTGAAGCTATGTGTCTAGATTTTAATATAATGTGATGGGTTCATGAAAAAATAATTTGATTTTGATACGAGTACTATAATGAATTAATGATTGAAACGACGATAAAGTTAATTTTGAACGCTGGAAATTGAACAGGTGTCGTTATCAAACCAACAGATCTACTACTCAATTAACCAATCGGGGAACGACACTCAAACTTGGATTGAAGGGAAGCGCCAGGGTAACCCGCGAAATTGATATTTCATAAAATAATCATTCAATCGGGTTATATGAACTTAGAGCGTTATATTGATGATTTTAATGATTACTATTCTGTAAATACATACTATTGGTACTTGTTACGTTTGCGAATCATATTTTGTTCAACATAGGTACTTACAATCTGACTCTGACCTGCAAATTGCAAAAAACGTAAAAAAATGAATTTCGCGGGTTAGCCTGCGCTTCCCCCGCTAAGGTGTGGTTGCCCGAACGAGAGTTGGCAGAAGAAATAATACAAAAACCACAGACAAAGACTACGTCAGCAATGGGTCGCGCAGACATAATTAATTGTTCCCTTTGTACATTCTTTGTCGTCTGTAGCAATATTAGGTTGTACCTTCGTTCCCTACCCATTTGGAGAACAATACTCGTGTAGGGTGCTAAATTATGTTATACCCACTGGGCGTCACTTCCGTCGCCAGTCAGTTTAAAATGCGACTCATATTCCAAAATAAACGAATAAATGAATATAATTATGCGTTTTGAATGTTGTTGAAGGAAAACATCGTGAGGAAACCGGCATGTCCTAGAACCAATAATTCGAAGACATGTGACATCTACCAACCCGCACTGGGCCCGCGTGGTGGATTACGGGCCACTCCCTCTCACGTCCTCTCAGGCCTCTGTCCCTGCAGTGGGAACATCTTATAGGCTGACGTTCAAGTTTTCCACAGCGACCTTTTGACTTTGTGGCCCTAAGACGTAAAGCTATCCTAATATCTAGGAGCACGTCCCTAACCTTAATATTCACACACAATAAATTGTGATTTACTTTTGACACGACAAAAAGGATTTGCGGAGCAAATGGGGGTGTTATTTTCTTCTTTTTTGTTGGTGCTAGGGGTCCTTGGCTCTGTTATTTGCTTATGACACGTCGCGCCGTTGGAATGTGTCGAATAAATTTCGACTAAAACTTTCGATTACCGGTTTAATCGTAGCAAAATCTTCTTTATCGTATTCATTTTTAAGTACCCTGTTTGTTATTTTTTCTGATGATTAACATAACAGCTTTTTTATATAAATATTTTTTTTTTTGTTTTATTTAGCTTTAAGGAGATAATCTTCTAAAATACTTTATTTGTGAGGTTGGTTGATGTACGAGTATCAACATATCGCTTATGATAATTGACTACATAAAATATTCGAAATTAATGTCGTTACCGATATTATTTCAAACAGCTCTATGAATACCTTTGCCTAACTAGTTGTAAAGAAAAAATTCAAGTTTCCGCTGCAATGTCCAGATTTCAGCGTTCCTTTTACAAATCAATTGGCGGCCATGATGGTAACATGACAAGAGAATAATGGCGGGAACTTAACGGTGGTTCCGGTTTGGCTGCGTCAATTAACCGTGGTTTCCGATCCACTGGCCGTGGACAAAGTTACTATTTTCTATTATGATGGATTGTGTATATGTTCGGCGATATTACGTATTGCTGCAGTGGAATTTGAATATCTATTTTTATTACATCGTTTAGCATCGTACCTAGTTTTATTTTTAATTGGCATGAAACGTCATCCTCCGGTCTTAAATAATTCGCCATGTGGGATGCCATATATGACCGTCATGTTCCTACAAAAAAAGTCATCACAATAAACAATTTCAGTAGTTATTCCTAGATTATTTCGATTTAGATTAAATAAAGATAATTTTAATTGTAAATCAAGTGTCTACTACCTCGTGTGGTTACACGCAACGTTTATTTCAGTTGGTTTATTCTGGTAGATACAGGGGGCAATTTGCCGTCATTAGCTGTGTAGCAGTCTGTTCAAAAATAGTCGCCGTCCCCCCACACAATCAAGCAATGGAGGACGTGACGAACGAACGTATCCTGTAGGTATACGACCTATTAACACCAATGAGAAAGAAGTTTGGTTTCGTAAAAAAACTTTTTGGCATTTTCGTTTTAGGTAGACGTCCGATTTGAATTTAGAATCTCTACGTCCATCAAATGTGAAGTGCAATTAGATCGTAGATCGTAATAAGATGAAGGAAATAAAGCGGATGAATGGAGTTTATGACTAGGAACAATATATCTGCCTACTGTGCTAGTTGACGACTAAGAAATTGATAACTCAGTACCGACATAATCACAATACAACATCAGCATCACCTACATAATTAAGTTTTTATAAGATTACATTACAGTCACTATAGATCATTGACTGCTTTGCATGGACATTTTCTGAAACTATACATAACATATTTGGGAAATCCAGGAAAATACAATGACTTTTGGTTTTCCAAAATTGGACACAGCGTCATAGCTGTCCTTTTTGTGGAATATGACCGTCTATAGATAACCACTTCGGTAAAAATCGTCGCGAGTGGCGTGACGCATTGGGCTCAGTCTTGTCTCCCAGAGTTTTAATGAATATTTGACTATAGATAGTTTATTTTCACTTAAATACGCACACGTAACGATGGTTTTAAAAGTGTCTTATGTGAAACAAATTTCCTCGAATAAAACTTTACGATCTACATCCGACTATTTTTATTGAAACAAATCTTGTAGTAAAATTCAAACGAGTGAATTGGGATTGCACAAAACCACGCAATAAATTATAGCCATTACGGAAGTTTTAAATAATTGTTTATTTAAAAAACCAATGAAAATTACATCGCGTGGTTTTCATTTCATGGCGATTAGTAGGGTCGGTAATATTGGTATTAACTGAAATGATGACATTATGATTTATTGCTATTTTAAACTTTGAACAACCACGTGTTTCGTATTATCTAAACAAATGGCATTATCATTTTGTATTGGCCAATATTTGTGATTGTTCACTCCCGAATCCTTCTCTGCTTGCAATAAAGTTTCGTAGCACATTTTGACTTCTATTTCGTCACCATCTGTTAATAGCAACAAGGTTTCATCAACTATGAATTCATTCTATCGAACGAATCGTATAGACGCCAGCAGGTCAAGCTACCCGAAACTGTCAAATTTCCCCAATCAATGTTGAACCTTAATGCTTTAGCGATAAAGTTGAAAATCTATTAAAGAAATTTGACAGATTGTAGTAGCTTGTTGTGCTGGCGTCTGTACAAAGCTATTTGACGGCTCGGATGATTGGATATACCGTTTATTCAACGCTTCCGACTTACTCGACACGCGGGGATCAAATCACGTTCATAGAGACGCAATTCCGTAGCCAAGCGAGTTGATTGACAAAGGGCTGTCATGTCATGCTGAAACCAAAGCTATATGTAGAAAAAACGAAGTTTCAGAAGGAAACAAGAAAGTTGCTGTTCCACGAAGTCTTAAAGCCGTTTTTAATTAAAGCAACACTTCAAGGCTGTTGGTAAGGATAATAGAAAAAAAAAAACATATAAAAATAAAATATATTTTCTGGGAAAACTTCAACGAAATGAAGAACAACAAAGAGGTCGGCTAGGCTTAAGTGAGAAGATTACGGTTTAAGGCTAAGCTTGTCTTATACTCCAATTCTGAAGCTTATGTGGACAGAAAGAACTGCCGTCTTAAACACACAATAGCTTCACACGTCGGGTTACCATATCTCAGGATTTTCCCTGAGATCTCAGGACTTTTCTCAGGATTGCGGCTGGATTTTTTAAATACAAATACAAATTTCAGGATTTTTGAATTTTCAATAAAATATAGCTTACATTTTAAAGATCTCTTTAATAAAAAGTTAAACAAACTAAAAATAATCTTCCTTTAGTAATAATTGCATAATTAAAATCAATAAGTACTTATTTATCCAAGTAGGTACTTAATCAGTTTTATCATACTTAATTATGTGAAGTTACATTTTTAAGTAAGGTTTATTCTTTAATTATGGATTTATAAAATGCCCCAGGCGCGGTGCGTAGGAGAGGGGTGCCGCTGCACCCCCCCCCCCCACCCTTTGGGTGCAATGTGCAACGCGTGAGCGAGATCCACAGTGTAAATAAACGATATTTACGAGAGATACGACTTTTTAAAATTGTTAAGTACACACGTTTGAGAGAAAATTCTCAAACTTAAAAATCTCAGGATTTTTCAATGGACATCAGGCCTTTTCTCCGGACTTTTGATTTATTCATCTGGTAACCCTACTCACACGGGACCGTCGGAAGCTAAAATTAGATTACAAAAGGCATTCCAATTGGAGCGGCAATAGAATAACAATGCAGGAATTCGTCTCAAAGTATGGGAAAAGATGAAACAATTATGGGAAGTTATGGGAACAATTTGATCCCATGTCAGGGTCAGGGCTTTGATCCCTTAGATCCCTTATTGGGATAACTTGGAACTTCAGAACACTTTGAAGATTCTCGTGTTCTTGCTGAGCATGAGTTTATAGTTAACATGATTCTGATTGGATAAATAGTTTGTGTTTTTCTAATTTCTAAGTTCTGAGCAATGTCAAGAGGAAGAACACAAACATTATTTCTGTGCATCTTGCCGCCATTTCATAGCCAGAAGTTATTATATCAACAAATGATAGCATAGCTGATATTGTGATGCGTCTTACGTAAATCGCTTGCATTACGTAAATGTATGATATATATGTATACAGGTTTGATATTATATATAATGTTTTTGTATCTGGCGGGACGAGCTAGACTAACGAGCAGATTGCCCCCACTTGTGCCAGACTCAAAGGAGTAAAAGAAATTGTGTATGGCGGCACAAGCTAAGCTGGCACTAGTTGCGCCAGACAGAAAAGGAGGATTAAAGTACGGGAGGCATTTGCCCAGAAGGGGAACCCGCTCGAGATAATTCGAAGCTCATACAATCTGTGCAAGCAAACTGAGAGAGTTATAAGTTAGGTTTTCGTTTCAAACAGGTATCTAGTATCAACTTTCGAGTTTTTTTAAGCTGAACTTAATGTCATTTGATGGATGGGTTATTGCCGACTTTTACAACATAAATAATAATTTTTGTTGTAAACGTTGGCAATAAAAATAAACTGTTACCGGTTTTTAAGAATCTGAAGAAAATGGCTATTAATAATAGACTTAGTATCTGTCTCTTTTGGCAAGTGGTTATCATTAGTTAAAATGGTGGTCGAGTTAGTTTCGAATTCCAGATTGGAAAATGTTACAGGTTTTATTCGGGATCCTACAATTTTTTTTTACGGTAAATAACTAATTACCGTAAAAAAAAAACGTAAAGTCCCAGCAACTGCTGGGGCTCTTAAAACTATGTCCCATACACAACAACAGGATTCTTAAAAATTGCATAAGTCCCAAAAAATCGGTCTTTAGCTACTTAAATTTCGCTAAAAAAATACAGTAAAAAGTCAATAAAGCAGAATAAAAACGAATACAAAAGGAATTTAAAATCGGTACAACTTCAAAGTTCAACTAACGGTTTTACTCCAACTAGCCACGAGCGATGAGGAAGCGCAGAGGCAATTAAACACAATTCACTTGAAACGGAACACACAATAGAATTGTACTACAGAGTACAGATTTCCTTTCTGAGCGGAACTTTCTGCGTTATCTGAATACTAATGAGAAGGAGCTCCGCCCAACGATCGATGGCTCTGAGTAAAGGCGCGGTCAGACGAACACAGAGCAAGGACAGATTTGTTTTCATAATTTCGAGGGGATAAGTTCTTCTGAGGTACTCAAAGTTTACCATATCTTGCAGTTCTTTTTTCCACATTTTATAATATGGAAAAAAGACCTGCTGATTTATACGGAAAAAGTATGAAACAGCAGATGAGTTTTCGGTTTTTCCTTTATTTTGAAGTTAGCTCCAAAGAAATAGAGGTCCATATCCTCTGAAAGATTGCCAAAGAATTTAAAATCAGCCTCCATAGACAGCCTATAGTGTATATGTATGTATAAATAAAGTCAGCCTCATGGTAGTGTAGTTGTAAGCTATACAATTATATCGCTGTGAGATTGCTCTGGTGAGAATAGATATAAATGTTCTTAGAACGTGAGCGAGTGTTTAGTCTGAGTGCGTGATTAGTGTTTATTCCCCGGATGCGGTTGCTATTCGGCTTCTTCAAAGGTTTCTTCGTTTTGATATGTGGTAAATATTTAACGCCCGAGAGCATGAACAGGATGAAACACCCATTTACGTGATGATTGTCAGGTTAATGTGCTTTTGGGCTGAGTAGGAATGCCTTTTACTTGTGTCGTCTGCATTCGCCTTTAGATTTAAACTGAACCGCGATTTGGTTTTATCATAACAGTTGTGGAAATAATATCAAAAGCGCTTTAAACTGTTGCTCTTTCATGAAGTTTGAAGCACTAAGTTTTGATAACTCGTTTGGAGGACGTTCAACGAAACTGCAATTCTGTTTCTTGTAAATATTATATCGTAATATTATGTGAAGTTTAGTAACTATAACTTTTGCAGTCCTCTGGAGATATACTGTGAGAGTTTTACTACGTTTTTAACGTTTGTGCAACGTCCATAACACGTTTTCTTAACAAAACTATTAAATAATAGGTCACGTGAAAGTCGTATCGTGGATTATGTTCAGTTATCTTTTAATAACACGATTTAATCTTATCTGAGGTATTATCTAATACCAATAGACGTAGTATTTTGGTAGATTAGCTAACTTTAAACTTGTTTAATCTAAACTATCTTATCTTTTGTTGGGATTGTGCCACTGGCTGGTATATTATTTTAAATTTCAAGTTTCGAAGGCAGCCATTTTGGTATTTATTTATGGTAGCAACTAGAAGCCAGATAGAGCTAGAGCTAGAGGCGGCTTGGTACCTCCTGGTGCTATGCTATGTCGAATAATGGACAAATTATCGAGCTCTGATAAGTCATATTAAAGGTAAAGTTACAGTTACTAGGTAGCAGGCTGTACTGTGGTTTTAGTGAGGTAAAAATCCCACACTCCCCGAAGGTCAGGTGCCTTTTGAGGGTTTCCCCCCGAAACCAAAAAAAAGGTAGCTGTACTGTACGCGTTGCAATTTCATTTTAATGTGTAATGTGTTGACTTTTCATAACTCACACCTTACATCTCAAAGTACACTCTCATCTGCATTCAAATGTAAGATGAATTCATAAAGGGCACGTAGCTGTAGCGTGTACGTACATTAGTCTGTAAGTATATGTAAAAGTTACGTAACAAAACATAAAGGCAAGGTTTTAAGGTATTTTCTTTTGGAGACACACAGGTGCAGAATTCCTATTAAACTTTTTACGGTTTCATCGAAGTCAGTGATGATATTCTTTCCAATCTCGCCTCATTAAAGTTCCATCAGGTGTGAATTACGTTCCGACAACTCGATGTAACATATAACATCGAGATGATTATAGATTGTGACAGGTGAATAAATAGTGGCAACACTGCCAACGTGCGGAAGCGACGGAGTGGAAACCAGACTGGGTTCAACGTCCCTGTCCCGGGCCCCAAGCGGCGCCCGCGGTTGGTTACTGTGCAACCTTATAAATATAAATATTATGCACTTAAACAGGATATGGAGTAAACAAAAGCTAGACGGTGCCGACGGGACGGTACCTCAGGAAGCTATTTTGAATATTCAAAAGTAAATAGAAATTAGTTAAGCAAAGTTCAAAGACTGGTGCAGCTGTTTGCATCTCAAATAAGCTGAAGACTTTTTAGATGACATTCCTGATTACCAACTAGTTTTATGAATTTAGTTTGTACTGAAAATGTGTTGGTTTTTTTTTATTTATTTTGTCTGGTTTTACTCTAACAACAGATTAATAGTCAGATGGTTTTTAACCTAGCTACAGGCTGGGGCGGTCGATGCGAATAAAAAGACAGACTATAATAACCAGCCTATTATTGCCCCACGCATGGGAAAGGCCTCTTCTCATGCGGAGAAGAAGGCACGAGCATTGATCACCACGCTTGGTCAAGACGGGTTGGCGATTTCAGGCTAGGTTTCCTCATGAGGTTTTCCTTCACCGACACCAGTAAGGTCCAGTGGCAGGCGCGGTGCCAGCCCAAGATTGGGGGGCTCTCGACAGCTTGAATGATTTTGGGGGGTCAGGACCCCCCCCCGCCCCCCTCGGCCCGCACCTGGCCACCGGCACATTACTGTGTTGTGTTGTGTCGTGACGCGGAATACACCAATCAAACGCATCTGTTCAAAACTACTTCAAATCACAACGAGTTTTGATTGCATAAAACTGCGTCAGAAGGCGACACGACACGACATAATCAAGTAATGTAAATCCGGCCTTAGAAAGTACAACACACATAACACAACGTAAGGATGAAAAGTATTTACACAAAACAACAGCAAACCACATAAAGCCATAGATATTCTAATTACCATTTGCCGCTGAGGTTAATTTATCAGCGCAATCAAAATGGCGGGTGTTTGAATAACGGAAAATTCTTTTCAAATGTAAACGGGGTTAATTTATGAATTCACGCGTATTGTAATGTCAAGGGTAACTACACAGGCAAAATGAGAGGAGTTTTCATAAATGAAATGCTTTAAAATGAAGGGTTGTTAAAATTAAAGTCGTTTATAGGGCAGCAGATAGGTTGATAGAATATTTATGATTATGCACCAGTACTTAGCGTAAGTAGGTCAAAGGTTTCAAATCAATGTAGTATAACCAGCCTAAAATGTTCCCACTGCTGAGACACAGGGCTCCTCTCTTCGAGAGGGAGTGGGCTATAATCTCACGCGGGCCCAGTGCGAAATAGTTTAAGGGAATTGCATTCGCTAATCTAGTCTTACCTGGCCAAATATTCAGGTATACCATTTTTGGAAGCCTATCGTAAAGTTATGTAAGTTACAGGTTCATCTGAAAATGTATTAGGTGTAGTTCAAATAAAACTTTTAAGAATCAGTCCTGTCGATCTATACAGTAAAAATCTCAACGTGAAAACTTAGGTGAAATGACAGCTGTCACGATTGACAGCTGTCAGTAGGGTCAATTCCTAGCACTATTCCAAGCAGAGGTTTGTTACAGAATACACCGGCTGTAAATAATAATTTCTAAATGAAATCAATTGCAGAATAAAATCAATAGTTACCCACCGAAGAAGATAAAAGAATTTATTATTTTCGAATGTAAACACTATAAGTAGTACGTACATGTAATGTAACGTAAATAATAAGTACAGTAATGTAATGTAACGATGTTAAATGTATCTGCAAAACATAACTAGTGACGTCATAGCACATGCCTACCACATTATAATCCGATAATCGTGTTCTTGATTGACGCTGATGTTCCGATTCATGTGATTAAACCATTTTTCCGACCTAGAGATTGGAAGTTTGCCAATTAGTAATCTCGAATGTATTGTTAACAAAATCAGAGTACCTATAGCATGATCAGCCTATAACGTTCCCAGTTTCGCACTCCTGGGATACAGGCATACTCTCGGTGAGAGGGCCACTACGTGGGCCCAGTGCGGGTTGGTAGATGTCACACGTCTTTGAATTTTTGGCTCTAGGATATGTCGGTTTCCTCACGATGATTTTCTTTGCCGTTTTGAGAGCAGAATCATAGTACGTATCCCACTTCCTATCCTATTATTATAAACGTGAAAGTTTGTATGGATGGATGGATGTTTGCTACTCTTTCACGCAAAAACTACTGAATGGATTTGGATGAAATTTGGCACACAGATGGTTTATAATCAAGATTAACATATAGGATACTTTTTATCCTGATATTCCCACGGGATCGAAACTTATGCGGGGGAAACCGCGGGGCGCAGCTAGTGGTTTAATTAAAGCGAGCCAGAGTGCGTACCTATATATGTTTAATTAAAGCATGTCGTGTTAGAAATTAGTCTTTGTGCAACAATGCGACTAATAAGGTTTTGATTGGAGAATTCCTAGGAATCCTAATTGCCAGCCACGTTTGGGATATTATCTGAAATTCACACTTGAAAAGTCTGTAGTTACGAGGATTTAGAAGGATCTCACGAGAATATGTTTGCCATACAGATATCTACCTTGTGTGTTTTGTTAAGATTGAAGGTAACGAAGATTATTGCTTTATAGTTACTTACAGGGATGGAACAGCTAATATACGAACATGTAATATACTTAAAACTTAAGCTGTAAAAATGATGAGAAACGTCCTTAAACTAAAGTGTCTTTTGGAGCGGAAATAACTTTGAATTTAAGAAATTGTGTGTTGGTTTATTTTCACATCTTATCCCTTCTTACAAGATCAAGGAAAGCTCGTCAGTAATGATATTAAAAAACATACTATTATTCACGTTTTATATTTTATACATATAAAACTGCACCCCAACCCGAAGGATTTTTAGGAAACTCCTAATCCATTGTTTCATATGATTGAAACAAATAGTCATCGCGATACCGTAAATAACGCAATGAATATTGTAGAATTGTCAAAATGAAATGCATTGCAATTTTAGTGTGTTACGTAATCAAAAAAAGGCTTAAGGCAAAGGCCTTACTAATGTTTTATTTAATAAAATAGAGATCTCACCAAAGATACAGTCATTATCACTTGAATAGACGTAGGTATCTTTACATAATAGTCCCCTTTCCTGAACCGATTTTCGATAGCTATTGTGAAAGAACTAAGCGAACAAAGAAGCGACAATAATAGAATAAAAGATAAGAAAAGGTGGGGTAGGAACCTGGAAAAATATAAGAAAAACTAATGCCTATTGACGGGAAAATAATGTATCATTATCTTTAGGAAGTTTACCATAAGATTTAAAAGAGCGTTGTTGAAGATGCTGTTTGTGATCATAATCAGAAAAAAAGTCTGCATTATGTTTTACTAGCTAACTGCCCCTATTTCACACGGTTTTTGCAACAAATCATCGAGATTTAATATTGTATTCCGCAATAAATTCTCTAAATTATGGTGAAAACCGCATCAAAATCCGTTGCTGCTTAGAAGAATAACGGGGTCAGAAAGACACGAAAAGCGACTTGCATTATTAAAAAAACGTCTGAAAAATATACATAATAGTCCTCTTTGTGTAGTCGTAGCTAAGTTGCTGTATCCCATAAAACATACTGGCCAGACAGGTTTTGAATATAGAACAAAAATAAAGAAAATGGCGTCTTCCGCTGCCTCAGAACAGGTATTTAACGGAGCAGACGTTATACAACAGTTAAAGTTTTTCTCACGTTGTGGGACATGGTATACATTCGAGGAGCTACAAAACTCGTTACAGTAAGTAGTGAGCAGCGAAACGGCAGGACCTTTCTACCCTTATTTCTTTTTTACATGAAAAGTAAACGTTCTAAAAGAAAACTGTACCAACATTCTTTTCTCTTCTTAGTAAAATGGAAGAACATTCTTTGTTAAAACGTTACGTCTTTAGAGTAATTGTAAGAAAAGAATTTGAAGTCTCTAGTGTTAGTATGCTTACGTCATAGTTGGTAATATAAAGCTTACGAGTCCCGAATTCCATGTGTCTGGTTACAAGGGTTTTAGCTGAGTATCTTATAGATGGGATCAGGGTTTCGATTGGTCGTAAATTAAACTACTTGAGGCAAAGGTCATTGTTTGGTCAGCCTTCGGGTAAGCTAAGTTTTGATCAAACACATTGCTATGACTTATAGATTAAAAAAAAGAAGAAATCGCATGGCGTCTCCTGATTTTAGCAAAGTTAACCAATCTTGCTAGCCTTTTCCCAGCTATGTTGAGGTCGGTTTCCAGTCTAACCAGATGCAGCTGAATGCGAGTATTTTACATGGAGCCACTATCTATCAGACCTCCACAACCCAGTTACTGGGCACCACGATTTTCAGCATAGTTAGGGGCTATGTTTATTTTAATTGATTGTACCCTTAGAAAACGCGTGACGCAGACTTATCATTAATGTATTTTACGTTACATTAGATGTAATGTTTATTTTGACGTAAACATTTGAATTGCAGTGTTAATCACGTGAACAGGTAGTGATTTATAGTTTAAGGTTATTTAGCGTCGACTAGTTATAAATTGGTACAATACACACTAACTAATTCTCTCTTGCATGTCATGTTATGATGTTAAAGTTTCGTTTCACGTGTGAACATTATTTTTAGCGTATGCAAATCAGTTTCTAGTTTCAGCCAGTACAGTTTGAGTTACGTATAATAAATATTAGTTTCAGTAATTCGGAAATAAACTATACTAAATTGGATTAAATGAAAACTCACGTGTTCAAGCACGGGACAATAGCATCGCATTTTGTCCACTAAATAGGTAATTCACGATCCAATTACCGCCAGTAGAACGTTAAGTTAAATATCATGAGGCACGCCAGAATCGAATGATCCGATTAATTTCAATCACTCGAGATGGTCGCATGGAATCGAATAAATTATATTCGATATCGAGAGATTTTATTGGAAAGATCTGATATGACTGGCTGGGTGTGTGTTGTAAATTTCTTATAGGTATAGTGGAATATATTGGGTTTTTTCAATTTCTTGCTTTTAGTGTTCCGCACTAAAAGGAAAACATTTATGACGTGATTCGATTTATCGGGAGGCTGTCACATTCGATTACCTTGGGATGGACGCTCTGTCACTTTAGCTTTTTTTTTGTAACTTATATTTAACAGCAAAAAATCCTATCAAATCTATAATATTATAAAATGTTAAAGTTTGTATATTTGGATGTTTTTTACTTAATAACGCAAAAATGGCCGAACGGATTTGGATGATTTTTGGCACTTAGATAGCTTATAACCTGAATTAACACAGAGAATACTTTTTATCCCGGTAGTACGTTCCCGTGGACGGATTTCCTCCACGAGGGCAAAGCCGGGAGTAAAAGCTGGTAACCAATATTTGACAATATTTGACCTTTATAATATTTATGAAGATTGCCTCAAGCTAAAACATTGGACAAAATATTTTCAGAATAGGTTATTTTCATCTATTTTTTTCTTATCACAATCTCCTGGGAGCAAAGGAGTTACCGAGGTTATTAATATACCTAGTATTGGGACCCAAACCTTCGAATGTAAACGGTAAATCAATCTGCGGCTAATATTTGCTAAGCTTTATAGGCAGGGGACTGGCTGGATAGAATATCAGGTCAATATACCGCGGCACCGACCGTACCTAGTTAAATAATCGTGAAGAAAATAATTGTTAAAAAACTCTGGCTGGTTTTGTAGATTGTCTATTATTGATTTGTTACGGCTCAGAAATGAGTGGGTTGAGTTTGATTTGGTGGGGGGTTTTAGATAAATAATATGATGAAAAGATTGCCAATATATTCACAAAGGCACGAAATTAGAAAAGCATTTTTTTAAACAAACTAAATACTTAAATAGTAGTGATGAGCCGACTATGGGTTTGCCAATCTTTGACTAGCTATAGTGACTGAACAGGCTGCAGTCTCAACATTCATAGCGATCGCTTTACGACCGAATTCGGTCGCAAAGTCCTGTCACTCCATACATTACACCTGTCAATCCGGAAATTTGCGACCGAATTCGGTCGTAAAGCGATCGCTATGAATGTTGAGACTGCAGCCTGTTCAGTCATTATAGCTAGTCAAAGATTGGCAAACCCATAGTCGGCTCATCACTACTATTTAAGTATTTAGTTTGTTTAAAGCGATCGCTATGAATGTCGAGACTGTAGGGGCAGGGCCCTAATTCACTATGACCACTTAACGATTCCTTACTTCGAAACCACGTCAATTCTTTAGCTAATCCCGCCAATCTCGCGTTAATTTCGCGCGGTTTCGTTCATTGTGTCATAGAGAATGATTCGATTGAATTTTCGTAAACAGACTGGGAACGGCAATTTAATTTATTGTCGTATTGCCGTGTGCACCTTGTATTTTATGCTATGTGCATAATATTAAATTATTGATGTGCAACTTAAGCCGTATAGGTGTTTTTATTGACGTAATATTTAAACAGCCTGTCAAAGTACCTGTTTTTGTCATTAATTTTCAGAATGAGTTCACTACTGTATGTATTACCTCTATAACACCATATTTTGTAAGCGAATAGACGTTTACGTACCGTCAATGGCCAATAAACAGTCAATTAATACTTATTGTTCACAAAAATGGATACCTTCTATTGTTAATTTGCAGAGGGTTGTCCAATGTCACCTGTGCTCTATTTATAGGCCAGCTCGACGTTCACGTCCCGACTATACATAGTCACCTACTCCTACTTCTTTTGTTACTGTCGTGAAGTGAAGTAAGATGCCGTCTTTGTGGGGGTGACACGATATAAAAATATGTTTATAAACGTAGGCAAGCCTTGGCAACACAAACTGGAAGTATTCCGAAGTTTGTTTGCCGAAATCAGGCCAATTGGCAAAAAGTTTACCGTAAAAACAAACAACTATATATTTGAGGGTTTTTATTGCGTATGAGATTGAAATGGAGCAACGATTTACAGAATACTGACTGGTCTGTTAGCTAAAAATTATAAATGTAATGTTACTATTTCTTTTAAATGATGTTACCAGGTAAGTATAGGATTTATTATGAACTCTCGTAACCGCACCGTTATCATAAGCCACATAATATTGTTCTATGATACCTGATCCTGGTATCGTCAACTGTCAACCAAGAGCAAGTGGATTAATTGACCATGCCATGGGAATATTCCATGGGGACTTGCGTAGATAATACCTAGCGTACCTACCTACACATTTATCCAGTAATATAAAGTGCTCATCCCGCGCTAATCACACCTTCCGGTTCATTAAACGGTGGTCGAGTCAGATGATTGGCGCTGACGACCATTGTCAATTATTTGTAATGGCCACATTATTACATACTGCGCACCAAAGCGAATAAATCAGTTGGACGATGACTTTTTGAATTTTGAAAATGGAAATCCAGCTGCTGAGTGCTGTTTCTTGCAGACTCAGTGAGATCTGTATAGAAATTATGTATTTATAGGTCTTGAAATTCAGCAGAAAATTACCAGCTTATTTTATTTACTTGCCTTGAATGTCCCAAACTGTCAAAAAACTCCTAAAGATCACTTAGTTCTTCACAGAATTACAGCGAAACTAATTACATATCTCACGATGCATTTTACAATTCGGAACATCACTCGGACATTGTTTACACACATCTAAGTATAAACATTTAAATTGTATTGTGAACATGTCACTGCATTTAAATGAGCCAGCAAATACGTCTCTAGTAAATCCTCTTAGCTCGTTAAGCGTGTTTAATACTGTTCATGTATTGTGGTAGTTCATTATGTAGCTTACTGAAGCCCTGCAGGGTTACGGCCGAGGCCGCAAGTGTGCCCTACGCGCGTGACCACATGATTAATGTTGCCAGTTAGAAAATATTGTTTCTGAGGAGGTTGTTACTAAAGAGTATGTTTGTTGGCATTTTTTATTGGGTGCTTAACACGTGGACGTGTTTTTGTTAAGGCCAAGCCAATAATTAATCAAACAACTTTAGGTAAGTACCTACCCGAAATTTGAACAAATTAAAGGGGAAATGATCCTTTTGGTAGAGAAAGAACCTGTTCAAACCATATGCGAGATGCGCAGTTTAATTTATATTTAATTACAGGCAGTATGAAATTCTCGGTTTCTGAAAAAAATCCCCATGTCATTTGTTATCAGATATAAAAATCGTTGTGTGTAATTTGTACATGTTACAATAGCGACGCGACGGGCTAACCACCCGGGCCTCATGTTCCCACCGCATACTTTTTAAATCGGTCAGATCTCGGTTAGCAGAAATATGCATCACAATATTTGGTTTGTGATAACAACAGCGAAGATTGATTGTCTAAAGAATATCTACAAACAACTCGGGTAGGTACCTACCTACCTACTTATCTTGTTTATGTAAATTTTTAAGAAGCCATTTTTTTTCTTTCGTAGAAAATGATTGCGGGTCGTATTTACTCGCCGATTTTTATAAACAACGGAAAAAAACTACACTGCGTTATAGTGCGTATATGTAAATATTGTTATCATTGTCCTGAAAACTAGCCCAATGAACTTTTAGGGCAGATAAGTAAAGTATCTTTGTGAAATACTCTTCCCTGATCGTTTTTGTACATATTCATCATCTCGCAGGTCGAATTAGCCGACTGTTGGCTCTGTTTAGGGCTATATTCTATGCCAAGCATACATTACTTCGTTGAGTTGCACATAATATAATTGAAATAGGACCCTTTCAAATCATTAGATCAGAGACAGACGCAGCCAAGACATAAAACCATCACAGATGATGAACGACGCTTGCACTGACCAAAATATTAATCTAACAGAGTGTCTTTAGAATTATAAATAATTTTGGCATCTCTCAGGGTCGAAATGTAGGGCAGAGTCTATTTAAATTTAAAATATAGGGCAAACCACGAAAGTGAAGCCGCAGTTGGTCAGTATAAAACTGTTCACTTTATGTAGAAGCAGGTGACGTCAGAGTTATATAAATAGATTATGCCAATGTTTGGATGCAGCTGTATGCAAATCTTGGCAAAATCGATAGGCTTTGCAGTTGAACTTGCTACACTTCTGCTTCGCTACATTTTAAAAGCATAGACTTGTATTTTTAATAAAAGGCTATGCTTTTGCGAAGAAGTAATGAATGAAGCTCTCTTCATTATTGAGTAAATAAAGACTATCAGTGGCTATCGGGTGGCTGGTAGTAGCTAGATAAGAGTTGCAGAGATGAGAGAACCGAGTTGAATGGCGTGCAATTGGAGAGGCCTATGTCCAGCAGTGGACTGCAGCAGTGGCTGGCGATGAAGGACACACGAACACGTGACAGACGAACTGACGCAATTAACCCTCTACAGTTAAATGACTGACACTCACTTAAATTGAGCACATGTAGCACGTGTCTTGATAACCTGATTAAGGTTCATATCCTGTCTTAGCCATTTTTACGATTTTTATTAGTGAGTAAGTCTTTCTTTTAACACAGGCATTTGGCTTACGCACAGAGAAGTTAAAAAAGAATAGTACAAAAACTATTTAGGCTAACATTATGATTAACGCGTCCATATATGTACTAACTTATCATTTCACTAGCTAAGATTTATAATATCTAGACTGTTTCATTAATTCGCACATTTATAACTCTCCCACATAAATCAAACGATAACTGATCAAAGAAATGTAACAATTTATAAAAGAAACGATAAAAATAATCACGAGACATAACCAAAGCCATTTACATGTTACAGAAAAATAAATACAATCTATTATATTCATGAACGAAAGCACATTGGATAATCTATATACATTTAAAAAAAAAAAATGTTTATTGCTAAATGGGCCTCCTCTTGACTTCGATCACGCCTGATGGAAAGCGATGAATTAGGTCTATGATGGAACCAGCATGAACATATTTTAAGCAGTCAGACTGACAGACACGACAACCGATATTACGCTTTTCGTGTCTGTTTGTGTGAGTGCGTTGTTCTTCTAAACTACGCAATGGATTTTAATGCAGCTTTCACTATCATTTAGAGAATTTATTCCGGAAGGTTTGTGTATGCAATATATTACTTTTCCAACCATCTAAGAATAAAGAAATTTCATTGTTTTGCTAAGTCGTAAAAACCGTGTGAAACAGATGCGGGTCGTTGATATTAAATAGAAAAACACAAAAAGCCTTGATTAGGTCAATCAGATGACATGTGACATCTATCAACCCGCACTGGGCCCGCGTGATGGATTACAGCCCACTCCCTCTCGAAGAGAGGAGGCCTGTGTCCCAGTAGTGGGAACATTGTAGACTGATTATTCTGAGGTCAATCAGATGATTGTGATAAACACAAGATGATCATTTATCTTCCAGTCTAGAACCGGCTTTATCACGCTTCAGCAGACGATTAATAAATTAACTAAGAAAGCCCGGGCTTACGCATTCAGCAATATCGTTCAGGGTCACGGCTTTCGTGATATCTTATTAGAACTTGCCGTAAAAATCACTAGGCATTCGAATACTACGAGTTTACGATAATCGAGTTGAATTAAAATGTTTTCTTTTTAAATACGGCTACGAATATGCTACAGTGCTACGCCGTAGCAAAGTGCCCTGGTTGACTTTTCAATGATTTGTTTTTTTTACTTGTTGTTTTGTTGACTCAAAATGAAAGAAGTGTATATGTATTTATATAAGTGTTTTGCGTGATAAGTGTCAGTAAGGTTCATTGAGTAGTATTTTAGAGTAGCTTTAGTTGTCGTTATGTTTGCAATAAAAGTTATCAAACAAGTGTTTTAATTACAAAAGGAATAAGTCTGAAATAACAAACAGGTCAACATTCAAAATTGCAAAACACCACTATTTTTCAGAAGTCTTAAAAATTAAATAGCGAAATGTGGAGCGTTAAAAGCTGCTTATTTATTAGATGTACTTAGATACGTAAAATACATAAGTTATTTTCACGTTGCCTAAAAACGTAAACCAATAAAAGAACAAATAATTCTCTTGCGTAAAAATAGACTGACCGGTGCTATAACCTGGTTACTGCGATTGTGTATTTAATTCGGGTGTCGAAAAGGCCACATCTGCTCATCTGTTGAACGTAATGTAAACATTTATTTTATCTTTCACTAGCGACGCGCTGCTGCCTCGCACAGTATTTAGGACTTGACAAAACATTGAGATTTATTTAATATAGATGTAAGTTTAATACTAACGTATTATACACATAAACCTTCCAGAATACATTCTCTTAATGATGACGAAAACTGCAGCAAAATCTGTTGCGTAGTTTAGAAGCACAACACGTTTATACAGACAGACACGAAAAGCGACTTTAATTTATAATATGTTTATAAGACACCACACCAGCATCGAGTTCTAGTAGTAAAAGTACGGGATTTATTTCGTGTTTTGCAGACATAGTACGGTAAATTGTGAAGTCGTGGCGTGCTAAAGGAACAGCTTTGAATGGTGGTTCTTCTGAAATTAGTCGTTTTGCGTGAAAGCCATGACCCTCGAGTAATGAAGGTCGGTGCCGTGGCAGTCGGCGACGTAGCCTTTGCCTGCGTTATACAACTGTACACGGAGGCTTTGTGTCAACCTCTAACATGCGCTTTAGATGTTTGATTCATATTAATATTTGCAATAAAATGTTGTTGTTTAAGGTTCCACGTGGTTGGAATTTTAAAATGATTATAAATGTACCGCGTTTAAACTTTGACATAGTTTTAGCCAGCACGTGCCTCCTTTTCCAGTACCTAAGAGATACACGATAAGCAATAAAAAATCATATTCTTGTTTGACTTAGGTACCTAAATCAACGCTATTGTGCCTACATATTTTTTTAATTTCATATAATTTAGATGTTGCTTTATTTAAATATGTTAATGACAGACCCCGTAGAAGATGGCTGGTCGAGTTGGGGAAAACCAACGACCAGTGGTCCATTTTAGCCCTGGATCGAAAGAGCTGGAAGTTATGGGGAGAGGCCTTTGTTCAGCAGTGGCATGATGCAAGCTACAGTAATGTCGTGTACACCTGTTGGCGTATCTATTTTAAATAAATTAAGTTCTTGACACAACTCAATGATTTCAGAAAACGTTTGAATAAAAAGTGAACTAAATGCATCCAGTAAGTTCTAACATAACAATAACATCTGGGCTAACAGCGAATGGTTTTAATGTTACAGTCAGTAAAATAAAATAGGCCAAACATAACACTCAATGTTTTCCTGTTTTATTGCTTTTTACTGACGTTACTAAGATTGCAGGTGGTATTTGTATCAAGGAGAAATCGAGAAATCTTTTACTGTGCGAGCATTTTATTTCATTCATTCATTATTCACAATTTACTTTGTGTAAATTATTTCAACACCACTGCTCTCAAAACGGTGAAGGAAAACATCGTGAGGAAACCGGCATGTCCTACCCAAAAAATCGAAGACATGTGATTTTTACCAAGTCGCACTGGGCCCGCTTAGTGGATTGTAGGCCACTTCCTCTTGCCGAGAAGAGGCCTGTGTCCCTGCAGTGGGAACATTATATGCTGATTATGCTATGCTATGTCAGAGCATTGAAATTTTCCATAACAATTACCTGGAAACCTGTCTGTTCTGTTAAAGTCTCACCGTGAGAACTTAGGTGAAATGAGCTTGAAGTGGGCTGTCAATCTGGCATTAGATGGAATGATAGCTCACTTCACCGTTTTCGATTAGATTGGATGGTTTTAGGAGCTTTATAAATATGTAGGTGAAGAAATTGACTAATGTGACCCGCATATGATGAATAAAATGAATATTTGACCTGGCTCCATCAGAGGAAACGAATGTTTATCACGGAATAAACCATTATTACTTTGAAGATTTGATTACTACTGCGGTTCTATATCTTTGGCGGAAACGAATCGAGGCGTATAAATATTTGGAAGTTCAAACTTCGATTGAAATATACTCTCTAGGAATTCGTGGTATGTATACGTAAGATGGCGGGCTTAGGGGCACGTGCTTCTTTTGATAATACTTCTAATCATGATTATGCGGGTTTTAACAGATATTTTTCAGATAGGTAGTTGTGTTGGGAATAATAAAAAAAAAAAACTAAATATTCGGGAAACTTACAGCTAATATAAACAGTGTTCTTAAACAATGTGCAATCGAAGGCCATTTACAAGTTTCCACTGATAAACACGTAACACAAAAAAGACAACAAAAAAGGGCGGTACAAAATACCTATAATATTTTAGGAAATAAAATTACACGATCGACTAATCTTGACTAAAAATCATTTAGACGCAAACAAAATATTATATTATTTTTGTAAAGAAGCTTTCTACCAACAAATGCATAAGCCGACAAACATTGGTATTGAAAATGTCCAAATCATGTTCACTAGTCAGTTTATTAAAACTTTGCTCGCACGGATTAGAAGCGTGTTCTACTGTACGCGGAGTTGGAATGAAGGATAACTTTATCTATGATCAAAGCTTATAATGGAAATGCTTATATCTAAAATCTAACGATAAAAAGAAGATGCAGATTTTGAATAATGAATGAATGAATTTGACCTATCACTCCTTCAATATTGTAACTGAAATTACAGTCCACAGTAATAATAAAAGAAAATAACCAAACAAAGAGAAAGCCGCAATCACCACATCAGAAAAATATCAATGAAAATGGGCAAAAAACCTGGAAGAAATTCATCTGTATTTAATTAACATTTTTGTATTTTATGCAAATTGGATCTGACTGAACATTCCGCAATGCGATGCTTAACACTGCAAAGGGCAGATTTCACCGCGTTTGGTTAAACCGCTAACACGCGATTCTCGTTTAACGTTTTCCCGGTGATTTTCTCACACGCATGCTCTTTTAATCACCAAATTACGTAAGAAACAAAATACGTCAGATTTAAAATGATCGCTGGAAGTGAAACCGTGTTTCAAGATCTTCGTGGAAGTCTCTAGAATAGAGTTTAAGGTTAAGCGTCCTGAAAATAACATTGTTTTCATTGCAGTGTTTACAACTTTTACCTTAAACACGTTAGCACTTGTGTTTTATTTCGGCGTGTTTCAATATTTTATAACATCTGTAAACACTTCGCGGCCACATATTATCGGTAAGGTGATTCATTGACGTTCCGGTTCAGCCTTCGCGGTTAGGAAAAGCAAGTTTCATAGTGCCTGTGTTTCCATTTGTGGCTAGCTAACAGATATAGTAAATCAAGCACTAGATAAGCAGTCTAGCTCTTTCTTATCGTCCAATACATTCTCGGAGCGCTGTTGTTTCATGGCCAATGTGGCTCGTTAACTCTAACCATACACTTCCGTAGGTATTACGTATGTAAACCTTTGTTAGTTTGTACTTATACAAATTCGTATGAATACTTTAGAATGCTACGTTTACAAATCGAATAAATATTTAATTTGACAAAGGATGTTCAACAAAGCAACGTCTATTTAAAGTTGTCATCATAAATTAAATGCAGCAGACTACTAACTTCTGACTAAATATAGCGTTTATCGGCCGTGGGGGACTCTGCCTGAGAGTAAGTCATGTTTAACTTGGACTAAACTTTGGCTTTAAATAATTATATATTATCGTGTGAATTAGTTTAGAAATTATATGTGGATTCGTAGTAAGGGGAAGCGCCAGATAGCCCGCGAAATTAAAATTTTCTTACGTTTTTTGCAATTTGCAGGTTGTAAGTTGAACAAAGTACCTATGATTCGCGACCGTAATAAGTATGTATTTACAGAAATATAATTATTAAAATCATCAATACAACCCTGGTTCATATATCCCTATTGGTTGATATTTCATAAGGTTATTTTTTTCAACCAACAACCTGACACTTGTGATTTCGCGGGCTACCCTGCTGCTTGCCTCTTAATGGGAGAATGTCAAGAATAGGACATGAATTTTTACTAGTTAAATAGCAAAATCAAATCCAGTAGTTTTGATAGTCCAGAGATGCGGGTTAAAAGATCCAGCTGTCTCCATCGAAAGAATTTGTTTCCTTTTCACAACTATTTAATGGCTCATTTGCAGCAGCTGTAAAACTCAGTATTTTAATCGCTAGTACAGAGTCGGTCTTATTACAGAATCTACGTTTTGATTTTATTTATCTATAAGACCACCTGCACCTCCTGAGCTGATTAGCACGTCGAATACCTAATCATTCAATCGATTTCTGACTTTGGATTTTGTAATAAATAATAATACCAGCCTATTATTATCCCACTGCAGGGCAAAGACCTGCGGGGTAATTTCTAACACACTATCAGTAACAATGACTTTCATTTTGACAGTTCAACAACATTCATTGCGTTATTTACGTTGTTGAGCAGACATATTTTTCGAATTTAGGAAGGAATGGATTAGCAATATCTTTCAAAATGATTCAGATTGTGATAGCGTGTTACGCAATTAGGGTGCTGTTCTCATACAGATAGGGTACGAGCACTGATCACCACACTTGCTCAAGACGGGTTGCCGGTAGGTACATAGGTACCTCCGCCGAGCGGGATCGGGAGGGGGCTGATCCTGCTCGGAGAAGGAGGCGCGGGGAGGCCTTGGCGCCTAATACGCCAAAACCCGCTTACCTATTAAGGTAGGTGGACCTTTGGGGTCGCAGGCGCATAGAGTGGGGACTCTGTCTGCCTACCAAGTGACCCCAGGGAAGACGGTGGCACAGTGGTCACGTGCTGCCGTGCATAGCAAGGCTTAGGGGAGGCCCCTTTACAGTCTCCCCAGGGATGTGCCTTACAGGCGTTGCGCAGGGATGGTTCCGGAGTTGGTCTTTTAAGAGGAACCGGGGCCACCCCTATGCGCGGATGGTGATCACCGGGGTGGTTTTAGTGAGGTAAAAATCCCACACTCCCCGGAGGTCGGGTGCCTTTCGAAGGTTCCCCGCCGAAAAAAAAAAAAAGGTACATAGGTATCTATATTAATTTGATATGATATTCAAATAACCAAATAGATGTTTATCTATTTGATTGTGAAGATAGATGGAAGAAACCTGTTCGTCAGGAGTAATGGCGACAGTGGCGTGTCTGACAGCAGTTCTAAGCTATACAATACTGAGAAGTATTTCTCAAGCTTATTGTGGGCGAGTGCAAAGTTTCTTCATGCTTTATGTAATGCGCTTTATTACATCTGAACTGTATATTAATACCGGAGTAATTATGTTTGTAGAATTATCTTTATGTAGAGTTTGGTCTACATAGCGAAGAGTAGTAGGTATCCAAGGTGAACATACTTAGTTTTACGTGTTTTTTGATAGGTATGATTGAATGATGCTTAGGGCATAGGTACCTTACATTTTTATACAAAATTGAAATCGGTATAAGTATGTAATATGCTGCCAGCCGTTTGGGCACTTTTCCTATAGACAGCGATGCGGACAAATTTTCTGATACCTTTTGTCACCTCATTACCTTTTTTATATACTTGCATAGTAAATATATTTTTGTGCTAGCTTGTATATTGTATTTAAGATGACCAGTTATTAATTGACACATACATAGACATTCCAAAAAAAAAAATGTAGGTAAATGTTTTATATTTATATTTCTGCTGTAAGAGTTCGACCACATTCACTGACCTGTCTGATAAAAATATAGGTACCAAACTTCCGCAGAATCAAGGCCAATAACTCTTACAACAGATAAGTCATTAAAAACATTATAACATTTTGAATAATTTATCTCCCAATTCTTTTAAGTGAAGCGAGTACATTGCAGTATCGTTTTTTTAATGCCATGAAGCTTCTGCCAAAAAGAAAAAATATAACAACGTGATTCGACGCGGCAAAAAATAGTTCATTGACCTCGAGCGATGGATGATAGTCTAAAGTCTCATGATAGTCTATGGAAGGTTTAGTGCCTATTTTATTAGTAATACCAGTTTTTTCGTTAAATTAATTTATATGTTGTGTATTGGAAGATTTTTTGTAAAGTTTTTATTTCCATTTATTGGTTGAGTTTTATAAACATTTAATTTTATACATACATGTGACTTAACAAACTTTTTATACGAATGATAAATATGTAAACATATTCATTTAAATTCAAGTTTTTATTGTTTTCGCGTTTTTTGTTACAAGTTCAATGTTCGATAGTGATTTGGTATTAATTAATCAATTTGTAAGGAAAAATAATCTACAATGTTGATAACACGTTTGATTTTAGTTTTCATTTATTTTGTTTTATATAACTTGAACAATGTTCTGTAAATATGTTTATTTAATTTAATTTAATCAATTAATTAATTTCTAAAAAAGGCAACGTTAACTTTTGTATCAGTCAAATGCAAAAACAGGTTTTGCGTAACAGCAATCCAAATAAAAAAATATTCATTCAAATTAGGCTGAGAATCAGCACTTTTCGAACGTCAATATTACATAAGACAGTCCCCCAAAACGCCCGCTCTTTACGACTTCCACTAGGAAGTCGTGAAGAGCGGGAGTTTGTTGCGCCACTTCTAAGGCACAGGTCAAGCACTATGAGCTGGGCCTTAGAAGTGGCGCAACAAACTCCCCAGCAGCACAGCCATGGGTCGGTTCAGTTGGAAAATTAAAACAAAACATTTTAGTATGAGTTCTACTTATTAGAACTAGGCACGAACTATTTAGTTATCTAAAATAACAGTTCCAAAAGGTTCTCTAGCTAGTTACAAAGAACTGTTATTTTAGTGAAGCTCAGAGACAGGAACAGGTGTTCAAATAAATTGAATTGCCATTGGGTCTGTAAGTAATGTTGGGATGTCAGCAGGTGTGGCACCAACATTATTTATTTACTGCGGGTATCCTCAATTTGTATTGTTTTGTATTCATTGGGAGAGGCACGTACGGCCGTGAGGATACTTTAAATATAACAAGGCACATCTGCAAACACGTTTCAATTATTTTTACGTGAAATATTTACGGCTTCAGTCTGCTCTGAATCACAGAAAAGTTTGTGAAATCGAAATTAAATTTTATTTTCGCAAAATCAAATAGAGCTGAACTCAACAGCGTTTTATTAACACATTTCTTTATATTTTTCAATTGTTAGTTAATTGAACTGCCAGCTCAAATGCTTCATATTTCTAACCAACACGTCACCAACCGTCTCGTCAACCAAACTAAGAAGTAAAATGACCCAGAAATCTCAATCACTGACTCGGTTTTCGGCTCAGTGCGATTTTTTTTGCACCCCTAACGGTAACTCGGTTGAAGCAGTAGTGACGTTCATAAACACCATTAAAACTATGGTACACTGGCTTGCATGAAAACTAGGGTTCGGAATTCGACCACACAGATAATAAATACTTTTTATGCACCATTACGGTTTCACATCGATTTGAAATTCGATGATAAATTTGTAAACAGTAATGGACTGTAAATTGAAGCCCAACAGATTTTATCGTCTATGTGTAGTTTAGACTCAGTCAGATGATTCATAGTGACGTTTACCGTTGTCTCGACACGTAATTTAGCTTACCGACCTGTACTAATTTCTTTGTAAAACATTGTTTGATTTTCATCTTACGTTAATTAGCATAACAAGAGAAACTCTTTGTTATGACTTTCGTTTTTTAAAGTCTTGGTTTTGTCTATGACGTGTAGACATTTTCACCTCCAGTTATCGACAAATCGGCCTCAAATCTCGAATTCGACGCCAATAAATCTCGCACGCCCAACCAGTAAATTCAAAGTCTGGTCAGTGTCAACGAACGTGAGGGAAAAATCCATTATTTTGATTTTCTAAAAACACATGACATTATTTGTGGCCATGACCAACGCCCACGGCCCACATTTGCCATAGATACACTTTCGCTTCGATTCACAAATTCAAATATTTGTGCGGGAAGGAAGTTGACAGTATCTCATTCGTTCATTACTTTCTCACGCCTGTGGGAAGTATATTTCAATTAGAGACAGATTTGTCACTGTAGATACGAGTAGGTTATAGGAACAGCTTTTCATTACTCATTTCTTAGTGCGTTGATCTTATTAGTCTAAAGTTGTGTCTATTACTAAGGTTGGTTCACCGTCCTGACCGACGACTGTCCTACTCTAATTGGCGACTATTAGCCCCAGATTCCGTTGGTACTGTTAGGAGTGATAGCCTAGTTCAATGGATCGTAATTACACTAATAATTCTTAGGGTCATAGAATACACGACGTACAATGTGCGTATGTAGTCTTGGGTAACGGTATAACTGATGGGAAATAACGGTAATATTAGCGCATAGTGATTAAAAAGAATGAGGAATGAATTAGAGACTGGGCTGAAATTACGTAGTGCTGTTACATAGTTAATTACTTGACCATTGGATAAACTAAATTGTACCCTTTTTGTCAATATTTAACCATTAGTTACTATTTTTAACAATTGTTTGAGTTAACTACGGATCCAAAACCAGACTAAGAATTAAATAAAGTCCCTGTTTAACTTTAATTGCTGGAAAAGGCATTTTACAGACAGAACTAAACTATTATTTATCTTCTGTCCTTTTCTTAATGAAATAGAAAGAAAAAAAAAGGCACTGAACTTAAATTTAGTTTAGTTTGTGAACAAGGGAATCGGCGCCAATACAGGATTATATAAATTAGTAGTAGGTAACTATTAGTAGTGTCTATTCTTAAGTTAATAATAATTTTGTTATTAGTATGTTAACTTGGTACATTGATCACTTTAGCAATTACAATGAGTACGACTAACACGCGTGATTATCTATTATTACGCACATACGGTAAGTAAACAGATACATTATACATAGGCACATCGATTAATGTTACTGTGTTTTTCTGTATTCTTGTTAGTGTTTAAAAATAGATTCTTTGCGATATATTTCAGTGGAACAAAATTTTGAATGAATGAACTACAACGTCATATTGCAAAGAATGAACTGACCTTTGTTATGTGCAATATTAATTTGAATGTTATGTCAAAATATTTGTTCAACCAACTCTGTCCACCTAGCGCCTAGTAGTTAGTATTGTTTACTTTTGGCGGAAAGGAAGGCTAAAGGTGAAATCCTCTAGCATTGAAATTTAAATAACTAAATAAATACATATTGTTTGTTTAAAGCAAAATCTCGTATTTCAGAAGTATAACCTTTTTCAAAGGATTACTTACGCCCCAAACAAGAACTTAATACAAAAAAAATATTTTGTACCCGCAGCGCGAAAATCGTTTACATTTCTTTTATTTTCGATGCAGCCTTAAAAATTACAAGCTCGTACATGCATTATACCGACATACCTTCATGAAAGCATTGATTTCTTTCATTTTGAATACCAAACTGGGACCTTCTTAGAATAATAATCGTATTTTATTTACGATTTTGCGAACCTAAGTCTTCGAACTCTAAAGAGAGTTACAAACACTATTAATAGAATATGTTCGAGTCCTTGTAAACGTACGATAACTACCCGACAGCGACAAAGCCTATTTAGTATAATTAATGTGAATTATTCTGGTAATGATGTTTGTTCCTACAAATGTTCTGATTATCTCGTTCATTTCATTCAGTCTACGTTCGTTCAACCGAATAATTCAATGAATATTTTATGTTTAGATATAAAGTGGTGTATTTTTATTATTGTTTGGGTAACAAGTAAAATAACTTACAAGGGCATGTAGTGTATCTATCTATATATTTATTAGAACACATGGTTTTTTACAGTAGAAAAAGAATTAAAGAATGAAGTTAAGTGTGGTATTTATCTATCAAGATGTTCTTATTTCTCTCGTCTTCAAGAATGTTGCATTGCTATTAAGATTAAGTGCATATCTTGTCGTGTGCTCTACATACCGTAGTTTATTTGTTAAGAATTCTCGTCGAAGGGGTATTTTACATCTACAAGTATCATCAGTGAAAACTAAGGTGAAGTGAGATTTTTCAGAATACAGTCACTGTTCTCAGCGCGTTATAGAGCGGGTCAGAGTTTCTTTAAAGGATAATATCAGAAAATAAATTATCAGGAAAAGAATAGGAGTTACAACATAGCTTGCAGAGTAAGCTGAAGTGGCAGTGGGCTGGCTATGGTTGTCGAAGGACCGATGGCCAGTTAAGTAGACGATTCCTGGAGCGGAGACCGCATACTAGCTAGATAGATCGACGACCTTAGGAAGATGGCTGGGACAGACTGGACGCGGAAAGAGGAAGATAGGGTGTTATGGCACACCCTGGGAGAGACCTATGTCCAGCAGTGGACTGCGATATCCTGAGTTGATTGATTGAACTGTTCTAAGAATAGGATATATAATATTGGAAGTTTTAAAAACGTTTTATTGCTTGTCATGTTCTCTACTCTAATCTTTTATATTTTAAACATCATTATAACAGAAAGCACTTTAAAATATCGACATTTTAACGCTACCTTTTAGAACTTTCTAAAAGTTATGTGTTCATGTCATATGTTTTCCCATTAACAACCCATAAAAAAGCCTAAAACCATTAGCTGCATTATACCGCGGGTACTTATTGAAATATCCTTTTATTACCAGGAATACTAGTGCTGTTAAAATTCCCCGGAAACTGGTCTACATGCACTAGTACATTAGTGTATGGAAATATATGTCAAGGGAACCGGTCACGACCTACTCACGGAACGTTGACCCCTCGTCTGAATAACAAAACTTGAGGAGTTATAAATTGTTACTTGGGACTATTTATATCATTAATCGACATTCAATTGTTTATTTTATTTAGATGTACAAATTCGTTCAGGGTTAGAATTTCTAGTAGTTGTAGGTTTACTACTTTAGTTGACATGGTAATATGATTTAGATTGCCATCGACCCGCTAAGAAGAAGAAAATGGCAGGATGAGGGACACGTCGTAAGGAAAATTTCAAGAACGAACGTGGATGAGAGTAAGAGCAAGGGGGAAGGCCACCGATGGGTGGATTGTGTTAAAGATATGAAGGAATAGACAGAAATGGCGGTTGATAGAACTTTGAGGAAGATAAAGACAAGCTGCGCCGGCAACTGTCAGGAGGACGTTGAATCGATCGAGTACGAATTAGTTCAGGGTTAGATTTTGTACTAGTTGCAAGTTCAGACTACGCTCAAGTTGACATACTTTACAAAAGACGTTGATACGAGAGAAATCAGCGTAATGACAGAGCGGGTTGGCTGTAATAATGATACATATGCCTTTGCTTGTCATCATTTCTGATGAGGCTGATTGAAAAATTAGTAACTATGCTAGATGAAGCCGTTATTATAGCGAGAGAACTTGAACAGTGCATTAACAATGCAACGATGCAATTAGATTTGTCTGACTTTTTTTTACAATAATGAAGAAGAATACCGACTTTTAATGGCAGATAAAAACAAAATGGCCGGAAGCACAGATAATATATAGTAAATGAGGATGCCAAATTAGGTTGATATGAAACTGACACTGAAGAAATGTCAGAAGTCAGAACAAAATAATAAATAATATAGAAAATATGGTGAACATAGTAATATACCTATTTTGGTTCAACTGTGGATGGAACCAGCGCCAACGCCCCTTTAACCAGTTGAATGCGGCAATTATAGAAACAATTAAAAGCCACTGTGTCTCATAATATTAATGTATAATATTGTGGTTAATATAGAAAATGCTATTGGACTTTTAACGTAATGACCCCCAAATGATCTTTATATTCTACGGTTCTTTTTTGCGAAAAAATTGTGGCTACAGTAGATTTATTGGCGATATGACAATCGTTTGTTTTAGTAGGCACCACTACTCGGTCATTGCACCTTTTTTTGTTTCCCAAAAACATGAATAAAGAGTATTCTTTTGTCGATCCTAAAGAAGGTTTTATTGGTCATTTTGTCAGACTGGGACTTATCGAAGTGCCATCTCGACCTCATATTGAGTTTGGTTCGCAATTTGATAAGATCCAAGCGCACACAGCCAGGATCTTTAGGGTTCCGACCCAAACGTTTTAAAAAAAAAAAAGGGTGCCGGCAGGACCCTATTACTAAGACTTCGCTGTCCGTCTGTCTGTCACAGGGCTGTATCTTTTGAACCGTAATAGAGAGACGCTTAAAATTTTCACAGAGTGTGTAAGCAATACTATGACCGCGGCCGCTAGAAAAATAAATGATGAAATAAAGTTAAATATAAAAGGGTCTCCGCACAAGAAAAGTGTTTTTTTTTATTAAAGTATAAAAAAAAATGTAGTGTTTAATATTGTACGGTGGCACGGAACCCTTCGTGTACGAGCCAAACTCGCACTTGGCCACTTTTTTATCTCGTTTTCTGCCTCGTAGCAACCATCGAAAGGTCTATATAGAGGGTCACGACCTGAAGAAATTAGAGTATTTTCAATGTTACAAAAGGTCGTTATGGTGGGAAATATTATTTGTTAGATGTCCGTGATTATTTTCCTGTTGGTAGGGAGAGATAGGGAAAAAATAAAGGTTTATCCGCAAAGCTTTTTGAGGGTGGAGTCTTTCACGAGTCACGTCACGTTGTTTATTCAACCATCTTTTTTATTTATTTCTTTATATTTTTGTTATGTGTGACAATGTTATGTAAATTGCTTTGTGCTTCTAAGTCATGTACGAAAACATCTTCAACCTTAACATGGATGCATGTATTAATGTGTAATTCATCCAAGTTAAGAATTAACATTGCCATTGGACGTGGCAATGCTGCCTGTCTTCTGGGCACGTTTCCGGATGACAGCGATGCGGACAAGTACTTCGACGCGTAAGTGTCCTTTTGTTTTTGTATTTATTTGTATAGTTTGTTAGTTAGTCATGGTAATGTAGCACCTAGTGTAAATAGTTAGTTGTGAAATTTTTATTTTTATTTTATTTATTTATTTATTGAGGATCTCCAACAAAGGATACAATATAAACCGTTTTAATTAAAGTAATCAATAAAAATAAATAAATTTACAATAATAAAAAAAGGTTCTTTTATATAAGTACACCAATAAAATTATAAAGATTCATGTAAAATTTACGTTATTACTTCTATGTCCTTGCTCCTCCCCATGTTTCCCCTTCAGATTCTTACTACACCTGTAGCATAGCCTACAAAATTCCAGACAGCCTACGTCATCTCTAAATATGGCCCGCCGGTCTATATTCGAAGTGCTAACACCGTTATAACTTTTAAGTCAATTAGTCTCTCGGCACTGCAGTCTCCAGCCTCGCCGACTATTCACTTAAGTACAGAGAGACGGGCTCCGACTCCGAGCCTCCCTAAACATCGTCTATATTTATAGCGATAGTTATTAGCATTTATATTATATTCCGTTTTGGTAACAAAGCCTTGTTGCCGCCTCAACTTTGGCTTTTGTGATGAATTGATCATATAACTGGCCCGGGCTTGTAGCACTGTTTGTTATTGAGATGGAGTTGTTTTTGAGCTTACGTGTTTGTTATTGTGCATTGTCAGTTAGGGGTTATTTATTTGTTTGTAGTTTAGGGGATCAAAATACGAAGCGTTCAAAACAGTTACGGACGTTTATCTAAATTCTAATAACCTCTACTAGGGGAATGAATTACAAAAGGGAATGTAATAAAATGTAACGGTTCCCGGAATACTCCCCCCTCCCTCCTCTTCTTTTAAATTTTTGTACTTACTAAGATCCCTTGTCCGACGGCCTTATAAAGGTGGCTGGGCTGGGACAGACTGGATGCGGAAGGCGGAGGTCAGAGTGTACGTAACTTATATATTTAAAGACCAGAGTAGATTACTGTTTACTCTAAAACATTGTTTAACGTGTCGTCTTTATCTTGCAACACTTTAAATTGTCCATTGCGTAACAGTAGAATGTCACAACCACGATGTAGTGAACAATGGACAGTGTTCGTCGACAATTTAATGAGACTCTGCTAAGAAAGGGTTCTCTACAACGTCCCCTTCCTGTACCATCTGATGATGACAAATGGCAATTACGTTCACTCCAAAGGGAATTCTAAATTGCGTTCTATATCGTAATATAGAACGCAATTCAGAAGATCCACTTTGAAATTAAGAACGTTTTATTTTTGTTAATTAAAAATGTTCTGTTCTCTGTGGTTAGTCTACACTGCCAGACAAATTAATAGGGTACATTCTTATCAACAAAAAGTTTTGTGTCTGCTACCGTGGCAATCCAATTTGGGGTCCCTCCACGTTCCTATAATATTCTTCTTTTATAGTGTCCTTTATGACGCATAGGTTATCACACGGTGCATGGCCGTATATCTTACGGATGCCATTTCAATCGGAAATGAATGTCGATAAGGGATCGGATAACATGGGACTTTGTTACTGACTCTGGGGATGGGATTAAAAAAGGTTAAATTAAAGGTATTAAAACTGATCCCATTCCATTCCTTGCTATCTAAAATCGGGATCTTTATGTTACCAAGGTTTAGGTTAGGGAATATTTTCGCGAATAAAGGACAGAAAAGGGTATCTTACAGGATTCGGATAGTGATAACATGAAAAGCTTTTAGCGACATTGAAATGTGATAAAACGTTCTGGTTTTTATTTAGGATATATTCAAAGATGACGAAGTAATTCCAGAAATGTGAATGGTATTGGACTATATTCATTCAGCTATTGGACATATGTATATGTGTTATAAAATTTACATTCGCAATCGATTACCTAGTACAAAATTGTTTAACCTCTCATTCCATACTTTTATAATTGCCAGTAAATTAACTACACTATGCGAAATAGTTAAGAAATGTTTAATACAACTTTGACGTACTTGAAACGAAAGTAAAAGATGTTGGCAATAGTACAAGTTTAGTACAAACAGACTTAGAAATGACCGACGGATTTATTTGTAACAACAGTAGAACAGCTGATAGCTAAGGCTTTATTTTTGATAACTGCTGCGGTTTGCAGCGCTCTACCGCTGTGACGTCAGCTTTCAAACAATATTTTCACATAAAACTGTTTAACTAACTTTTAGCGGTAGTAGGACTGTTTTGTATCTTCGTTTTTTAAGGCTCTTAATCTCAAGCTCTTCTGCACTTCTTTGAGGCACAGCCTTTACTAAATGTCCAGTAAAAGACGTATGACAATTGGATTGAAGGGGACATCCCGCAAAGACATCATTTTGCCAACGGCGACAAAATACAAAACCCACATGTGAAGAATATTAAACAAGCATTACAATCGACAACACACCACCAAACATTTTCAAGGAAAACTATTTTAAACAGAATGACCATAAACTAAATAATAGTAGCTATTGATAGTTTACACGCCACTTTACTTTCTCAAGATTTGCATCATATTGAAATATAGCAACTGTAAAGTGCGTTTATTGTTTCAATTCAATTTGATTTGTAAAGGCAACGTGATAGCTGCCTATGTCACGTGACCCAGGTTGTGTAGTCTACCTGTGAGTCGTGACCACATCACCACAAGATGTAGAGTTCTAGATAGATCTGCAGACGGCACATGTTGGAGGCACGTGTTTGTCTAGGGCTCTGTTTACCTTTCGGATTCTGATTTCCTGATATGTGATTGAGAACCTTGCTGCCAGCTGTGTATTTACTGTGACACTTGTCGATATGATTGAGTGACGTTGTAAAGGGTTCCCCACGCTGAGCTTTAAATTACTCATGTTAGCGATAACGTTTGTTGTCTGGGGGATACCGAGTAATATCTATATTTGTTATATAAATTGTCGTATTTATTTTTATAGCCTTAAATACTAAAAGATTACAATTCGTTTTACTCTAGAACAGAATTTACAACACAATTAAACTGAGTCAAGCATTTCAAAAGGTTACTAACGGGTTTCCCAGACAATGCTCTCCTCAGTTCGACTTGAAACTCGAGGGTTGTAATAAACAGAGTGTAGAAGACAATATTGGAAGTGCAAAGCAATCAAAGGCTTGTGTCGATTCAACCTGTTCTTTAGAAAGTTTGTATGGGTTGTCCCTATAATAGAACCTTGCAAACGCCTTTAAATTGAGAATTTTATAAAGTTCTATTAAACATAGCAGGAATTTAGTCAAATGTTCTGGTTTTACCAGGTGTGTAATGAGTACTGTTTCTATGTTACTGTTTTGGTAATGTGACAATTGAGAAAGTCGTTGAGAGATTGAATTGTAGCACGTGAAGATGGACAATGACCTTACTATACATAGCATTGCAAACATTGTTTAGTTTTAAATTGGAGGTGCCATATCTGTCATAGGAATACTCCAGCATTTTAGGGATACATATTTAATTTCTGCCAAAAAGAGGAGACGAAGAGCCAAAGACCCGTCAGTTGTTATTTAGTTAGAAATCGCTCGTTTGAAGACAAGTTATAATTGAATTACTTTGAGAAAATCCAGATCAGTTAGATTTGTCTGCTTCAGCGAAATTAATTCAAGACCAATTTACATCGAGAGTTGGATTGAATGGACTTTTTACCAACAGATTTAATCCTGTTCAGAAAAGAGAAGTGAACTACCTAATGAAACTGTTTAGCTCCTTATCTTTTTCTCATATCGTATAAAGCTTTGTCTTGTGAATTTCCTACCAAATTACCCAGATAATAAAAAACAACCACAGTTAAGATATGGAAGTCATGTTCGTTAATGTAAAGACACATAATCCACAGAGTTGTCTCTATGTAGTAGATTAGAATTTACCGTTATTTGCTTCTCCTTACGAAGAAACCAACATTAAATTTTGATAAAATTCTTGTAAACAAAGTAAAATATAATAACATTATCATTAAGGTAATTGAAAACGAGGTAGATTTAGATGAGTAAAATGATAATAACTGTAAACTAATTGATAACAAGCTGCACCTACTTTTGCATTCAGGAATCATTTTAGCAGTAAGCAGGGGTGCGGAAACCATTAATTATGCCTAATGGACATCGCAAATAATTTACAATGTCACATCAAAGACGAATAATTTCAAACTAATCAATGAGAGTGACTGTATAATTCGATTCTACCCAACACCGATAGTGTCGAATGTTAAAACAAACGATGTTACACAAATACTCAAAGAGAAATATAACAAGAATATTAATCATCTCGTAAAACCAATCTTATAAAAGCGTCGTCTATAATTCTGGCGCTCGGGTTTGTATGTAATGTAATCGAATTAATTGTGCGTTTCATTGTTAAGTGCACATTATGTACAGCTACTAATGAAACTCTAAACGTTGACATCAACGTGTCTGCAATTATGTAATGTTGCTAAGAAATAAAAAGCTTCACACAAACGTTTCGTGATCAATAAGAAAGATGTGCCGAAATATACACACAAACAAAATCTTTAACGACGTGAGTCACATACACTATGTTGTGATACAGCTTCCTTATTCCAATGATAAGCACAAATAAACATAAAGCAATACTCAAACTGCGACGATGGACAAGAACATAATGGTCTAAGCTAAGGGCTTTCTATTCTACATGAGTGTGGATCGGGAGGAGATCTCACCAAACCGGTTGGCCCTTCATGCCGGCAGTTGTCCGTTCAAGTGAGAGTAGAGCACGCAAGTGCATCTCCCCTTTCAGCTACGCGCACAAATCAACGCATACCATTTTTGGATGCAGCAAATTTCACCGGTCATCTTCTTTGTCAAACACAGCACATGTTCCAAAAAACAGATCTCACACTAATATCGTCAGTTTAATATATGGAGCACCCGCGAACACGGCCCGACCGCGCCGTGGCTTACGGACGACTAACCGTCAACCGAGCTCGGCGAGTACACCCATCTCGCTACGGAAAAATAAACGGGATTGTGCGCAGTGTGTACACGGCTTAAATCGAAACAGAGCAAACTAATATAAACTCTATGAAGATGAGGATAGAGGTGATGAAGAAGATTTAATTAATAAACATGTGTTGTTATGACCGGGCCTAGAACTGGTGATTGTAGCCAAAGCCCGCTAGTTGCAGTGGAAACAAAGTAGGTGCAATTTCCCCGTGTTGGATGCTGTAGGCTGCGAACCGAAATGCGGTCAGTGTCGCTGCTGTTTCATGATTTAATAATGTGTCACAGAGTAAGCCACCGCCCTCATTGATTTGGCTGGGGCCGTAAGCAAACGTGAAGACAACATCTTGCTTATTAACTGAGTACCTATATATAATTTTACCAACACCGCCTCAATAAAAATTGAGTTATGGAACCCACTCCGTTAGTCCATTTTTATGAGCTACACTTCTAAAAACAAGTGTAGCTCATTACCACAATCCATGTTCCAGTATAAGTATTTTGGTTTTTAAAGGTGACGTTCTAGTTACCGAAATATCAGATGCTGGTGCAGGAACGTAGAATATTTACCTGTAAACAAAACAGAATAAAGATAAGTTGATTATCATAATGAATGCTTTGAGTCTAAACGTGGAAGTAAATTCAAATAAAAAGGAAAGTTGATCTATTGGAACCATTGAACCGGTTCTAAGCGACTTGTCTGATGGTGGTGGTACTACATGTTGCCTGGTAGGCTGAACTGTTGCAGCTGTACAGCTGTTTCAACATGAGTATTCGACGATACATTACACTAAAATTAAATATTGATATTAAAGGCATAACACAATTTCATACATATGTTCGTTACATATGTATGTAATTGTGTTATGCCTCCCTTTTGAGATTCTGACGTAAACAATGTATGGATTAACGAAGACGATGATACCACGGTAGAAAGAGGAAATTAATGCAATACACAAAAGCTAAACAATTTCAATCTTATTTTGCTTTGTCTACAAATCTACAATATGGGATGTTACCACTGCTACGGTTCCGATACTATAGTCTCTTTAATTGCCTTCGATTTTACATAATATATAATCATGCAAACTGATTTGGGTTATCGAATTGTTTATCAAAATCATTATCCTCTTCCTTTCTCGTGAGGTTTGTCATATTAGATCTTAATCCTATATAATAGATTTACTATATATATACCCTACATAATTTTGATGATTGCTATTCAATTTTTTTAACACCTTTTACAATACACCGCAGCTCATACTACGGTGTGTTGTAAAAAGTGTTAATAAAATATATTTCTTATTCTTAATATGTTGCCAAGAAAATCTCCAGACCTTGATAGAAGGTGAGAATTTATTGCATTCCCAACATCAAACATAGAATTCCTATGTTTAGGATTCTAACGATATTATATGCAGTAATTGTCTCTCCTTTCTCTGTAAATCCATCCAAAGGTTGTCTTCAAAAGATCGCTTTTAGCGATAACACCGGCCATTGTCTCATCCCTTGTAAAATTTCTAAACTCATATCTGTAATATTTATGGTGTACATAATAAAGAATTTCTATTCTATTCTATTATATCCAATAGTCATGAAACCAAACTGTCCCTGAAAGGTAAAAATAATTTACCTATAGCTGTAGTCTTACGTATATATCCTGTATATACTACAGTAATGTGCACTGTTTGTCTTTCTCTTATGAGACCAAACACAAAACAAGAGGATGATAGTTTACAAAACTTGCTCATGCACCACAAGATGGCGCGCTGACAGAATGATTGAACACATCCCAAACACTTGTTTTACCATCTTTCAACAGCTCTTTCAAGTATGGTGAAGTGAACGGCAGTCTAAACATACACATGATTAGTTTCTATGCTAATCATCTCATTTTAGTTTTTCATTATCTGCGTCTTTAGACTCGGTTATATTGATTTGTTTTATGTATGGATCCACACTGACCTGCAGATAACAGATAACTGTTGGCCAGTGTCGATCGTGGAGCTAACAGCTCTGAAAGTTAGAGTAGGTGTATGAGTTTGAACATTTTCACAAATGTTATTTAAACGAGGTCTAGCTACTAGCTAGTTGTTGGGCCCTCGAGAAATCTAGAATTTTGATCTATCCCATGCAAGTTCCAGATTATAACAGAACTTCTGTCCTACTTAAACGACTTCGTACCTGTCTATGAATTGTCAGGGCAGTTCATTAGCAGAAATTAACATGGCTACAACAGGTCATGGTGAGGTTGTTAGCCTAGAAATGAATGAGAATCAATGCTAACAAACTCTATATTTTTCTCTCATGGTTCAAGTTAGCATTAGATAAAACAAACATAATATATGAGTCTATAAACCTAATTTACCATCTTCAAATTCATAATATCATCCCAGTTTGCTGAATAAACATGGAATATTCTGTCTCATTAGCGTTTAAACCCTTTGATTTTCGTGATTAATATACTCATTATGTTAAATTCCCTAATGAATTGATAAACTACTGCTGTTTGACTGGAAATTGTGGATATATTATTATGTATGATTATGTTTAATCCACGAGTTTCGTGAATGATTTATGTACGTCACTGCGTTTATAAGTATGTATATAATTATAGCGTTACTTTTTGCTGGTTTGTGGTTGTTGTTGCTAACACAAATTATCAAACCGTTGATAATTTACAAGCTCCAAACACACATCGTTTGTTTGGTTCTTTTTGAAGGCGTTGTATCTTCTTTTGCCCATATTTTCCTCCTATAGTATTATAATCTGAAAATCTAATGTATTTTTGTTTTTTAGAGACAGTCAGTCAGTAGACGACAGTCGTCGTAGCCATACAACCGGGGCTATCTGCAATCATCTTGCTTAGGGTAGTCAGACCTGCCGAAGCTAACCCCAAAACACGCGGAATATTATAATACTTCATACTACTGCTTGAGAGTCTGAGACTATGGAAAAGTAGCCTCGCTATTGTTTACATCATGCAACCTTTTTCTCTCCATGAACCTGATTTGCGTGCACAGATAAGCGCTTGATGGAAGTTTTATTCACAGACAGGCACGGAAACAAAATTACTATGCCAATAACCTAAGCTAATCGGCAAAAAAGAGGCCATGACGTAAAAAAAACTTCAGATCTGTCAACGATGTTTAGGAAGCGTCAAAATGAATGCAATATAGTTATCTTTATCTGTCTGTCTGTACCTCACGCGATGGTTTACAAATACAGAAGAAAGAGAGGTCGTAACTTGTGACACGAGATCCGAGTGACAGGCTGTTGCCATGTGTTCTTTTGTCTTTACAAATAAGTATTTGTTGCACTGCGTGAGTGCTACCACACGCCCGTATTACTCCGCAACAAAATGTAATTCGTTTATCTCATAAATTAACCGTCTTTTGTGTATATTATATATTAACTTTATGTTTGGAACAAATCGGTAAAAAAGCAATGTGTTCGGGCGTCATGCGCGGTAATCTATTGGTTTGTGGCTTCTTGGTTTTTATGAGACAAAGGCATCATCTATTTCTGCCATAAAAATATATGTTGTGGTCTGGGCTTTTACTTTGTTGTTAATTCAAATTCAAAAGATATTATTTCACATAAACCTACATGGGCACTTATGAAACGTTAGAAAGTAGGTACATGGCCAATGGGTCGTTTCCTACAGAGAAGAGCTGGTAAGAAAGTCCACCGTTATTCTTTTAAAATTATCAGTTTTGACAATGTTTTCAAACTACACTGTTAGGTAATAGGTATGGGCCGACAGTGTATGCCTGTCAACAAGTACAGACGCCATCACATCAAGCTATCAGTAACTGTGAAATTTTCCCAATCAACCTTCAACCTAATGCTTTAGCGATAAAGTTGAAAATTGATCAAAGAAATTTGACAGATTGTAGTAGCTTGATAGCTGGCAACTGTACCTAAAAAAAATAGTAAATGATCAACAAATCGAAGCATCTATGAGTCTACAAGCCTTACAACGTTCTAACAATCTTATAATCAAGCTATCTTCAGAAAATTACACTACTTACTCTAAAGTCGTTTAGAAAGATTTCTTAGCTGTACCTGTTATAGCAAATATTAAATACATAGGTGTTAATAATTAGTATACTAGTAAACTTAATGGAAGCATAGCTCATTTCCCGTGGTTAACTTTAAAGATTCTGCGCAAAGATAGACAGTGATAAATTGTATTTTTATCGCTCATTATAATCGCTTACACAGCTTCCTAGAGATCTATTTTGAGCTCATAAGCTAATTTAAATGTCCTTGAAGGCGACAGACAGTAAAGACGACCTTGGAAAATGAGGGATGATCCTTTTTAGAACGCCATCTTTTACCTTATCTTAAGAGAGAAGCTTTACTCAATCTTGCAATATGGTGTAAAATCGGCTGAATGGATGGCTTGTCAAACGATTTTTTTTCGAGGTTAAACACACTTTGTGCAAATAAGGTCCCATGTTTCCTTAGGTTGTTAGCTTAGGACATATTATTTTATTACTGTCCCGTAGGTTTAGTGATCGCAAGCGATACTGCTGAGCCGACCCGGGGAATGAACCCGGGAAGTCATGTTCCTGGGTTCATTTCCCATTTGGGTTATTCCATCTGGAATTTATCAGCAGCCCGGAGCCTGAATTTGTGCCCATTTGATGGCAATAGGCTCGCCCCTATTACATGGGACTTAAACATAACTGGCGAAACGTGGGTGTACTATTATACACTTCTGCTTAACCCCTCGGGAATACGTGCGTATTGTTGTGTTATATTATTTGAGAGACCGGTAGTAGAATGACCTAACGACCTTGATAAGAAAAAGACACGAAAATAATTGGTCATCTTCAGACCATTCATCGGCTCGTTCATTGTATCACAAATTAAATTTCACGCGAGTGTCTTTCAGTTTCCAAACAATGTTACTGAAACAATAGATACATACACGTGTGTGTGTGTGTGTCTACACGATCCATTTCGATATTGAGTTTACAAATTATTGATGATATACCCACACTGTTACTGAGTTATACCACGTTATACAGTCAATATCATCCGATAACTCGCCCTTTCCAATTCCGAATCGAATCGATACCAACTCGATTCCTTAAGCCTAAGGCAAACAGACTTCTGTCGTTCTCAAATCGATATTCTCTTTGATATTATATTTGTATACTAGCTTCTGCTCGCGAACCAACCCCGTTGCGTCGCATTGCCCTGCCCGTGCTATTACTTCGTTTCGTTTAGCGTTCTTTTTGACTTATTTTTTTTGCTCTTCGTCTAAGGGTCCAAGCGTGACGTTAAATAGCCTATAGCCTTTCTCAAGAATTGGGCTATTAAATGGAAAAAATATTTTTTCAGATCCCACCGTTAGTTCCAGAGATTAGCGCGTTAAAACAAAGAAACACTCTTTAGCTCTATATTAGTTAGTTTAGTTATATCTACGTAGATTTAAATCGTTACCCAAAAAACAATAACCTCCCACGTAGACGAAGATTTATGTTTGAAACAAAAGAAATGCGCAAACATATCGTTTTTCCAGTTTTAATGTGGATTAGTCATTTTTTGTTTCTGAATTCTGTGTGCGTCGTTATTGGAAATTTTCGCGAAAATGCCGTGATTACATTACCCAGTAACCGTCATTATTGAAACATATGAGCTCGGAAGCCGGGTTGATAAAGTGTTAATTGATTAATGAAAACAGGTAACTTTACACCTGTGTTTTGATTGAAACTGTTACATCGATATGATAAATAAAATCTAGGACTGTTATACTCATTGTAAGCTGCAGTAGTTGAGTCAGGAAAGTAACAATAAAAGTATTATCATCATCATTTATCGTTTTTAGATTAGTATAGTATACTTTATGTATGTATTTATTGTATTATGTAAATGGTACACCACAGACTACCTACAGTATTTTTGTCTCCTTCCCCTTTTTAATCCGTCCAAAGGTTGTCTTTAGAGATCGCTCTTAGCGATAAGACCGCCCATTGTGTCACCCTTTGTAATATTTCTATATTTATGTCTATTCTATCATCTTTATTTGAATTGCTTCAAAATTAAATTTGTTTATATCAAAAACTCGCACTGGGCCTGCATGGTGAACGGCCCACTCTCTCTCACTGAGAGGATACCTGTGTCCCAGCAGCGGGAACGTTATAGGTTGACTATGCTATTATTATCATATGGATCAAGGTCTGAAATAAAGTTATTTTTTTATATTTTTTTTATATGAACAACCAACGGACAAAAAGGATGATAAGAATCCGAATATTACGGATACCTCTTAAAAAGAAATGGTCCAAAAAAGTAGATAGGCAAGAAGTATTTTATAATTAAAACCGATTCATATTGTCGGTAACGGAAATAGTGCTGTCAGGAACATCGCGATCCACAAAATGGCGGGACGAAGTTAACGAATTCAGTCCGGTTCGGTGACGCCTCAGGGCATCGACGGAAACGTATTGTAGGCTACGGAAATCCTCGAAAATGTACGAAAATCTGTGAAAATCCATCCGACGAATGTTTGGTGAACGCCGCCGGCAATGGACACGTATTGTGTCCCGATTCCGAGTGCGATATTCGAAAGTGGATTTTGATGTGATCGCATTCACGTCAAATGGGCTATATCGTTTTTGAATAGGGACGTTGTCAGCTTGAAGATATTTCCTTTTTTATTTGAATTTTATTAGTTAGTCAGTTTAACGACACTTATTGATTTTATTTTGCCGAATTTTGAGTAATGTCAAGTTCAAGACTCTTATCGGTTATACCTGAAAATCATTTAAACAGTTGAATTAGATAGAGAATCGCCTAAAGGACTACAAATCCCATATACCTATCTTTGAACAGAATAATAAAGGTACACGTCGGCGTCGCCAAAAATGAACAAAATAAAAGAGAAACACACAAGTAAATATTTTTTTTCCTGTAACGATGGTTACTTGTAATTGACAACTTTTTATCACAAAACATTGTCCTGTTTCGAGGTCGAAAGTAATTTAATAAGAACATAGCAAAGTAAGTATATTAATAATGCTGAACAGATTATTACCTGGGGCAACGACTTTTACAGTCGAAAAGCTCCTATAGAAAATCTTTCAGTCGAAACAAATCTATTTGAATTATTGTCAACACAGAGATGGTCTGTATAAATTGATTGAAAGTGTCATTGACTGGGGTTTTTGTCATAAAACTCAACGACAAGCGGGTTTAGTCCTGAAATAGATTTCAGTGTGACTAATATTAGCTTTGTCGTGTGGACGAGTGTCGCAACGAGATTAGCGTTTAAATATACTGTGACATTGAAGTGGTGTTGTTGGATTCATAGCCAAGATGTAAGCTGTTAGAAATTGCATTTAGTTATAGATAATTTTCTATTATTGCTAAAATTAATTTAAAATATCTGCAAATTTTTATTTTCTATTAAATGGCTTTGTTGCTTAGTAACCACATCACCCAGTAAAGACATACAAAAATGTTGATAAAGATCTACCTTATTACTAAATCGTACAATTGTTTAGCTTTATCGAACTCTGGAAAAGCGAGAAGCAAATCAAAATCAAAAGTCATTTATTCAAATTAGCCTGAGAATCAGCACTTTTCGAATGTCAAATACGAGTATTATTTGATATTACAAAAGTATTTAAGTATTACAAATGTCAATGTCAATTTTATGTCATCGAAAAACATTGATTCTTGTATTTTCATTCCGAACACACCTTCAGAATCTCAAAAACATTACCTACTAGGTGAATAGGAGACAAAACTTTAAACTCCATAAAATAAAAACTAAAACTTCTTAAAATTGAATTCCATTGAGTTGAAATTCGCCTGCAGGAAGCTTTAACGTGTTCTTAAAGAGTGTCTTATGTGTCCTTCCCTTGGTCATTTAGGTAAGCATTTGATGGTTACTGTACATATAAGCCCTCTCCTAATATCCTTCCTTGCTATACCACAAACTGCCGCAACCACCCTCTAAATTAAATGAATTATTAATAAAGTGCGCCAGCTCGCATTCGAGCACTGGCCTTACATAAATATTACACAGGCGCAACGTTGCACAGACCATACTCCTGAATTAAAGTAAATTACCTTGTAACCCTATTTTGTTTAGATAATGTTTTTGTTTGTATATGCTCTCTCTTCAGAGCAGTGGTGGCCAAGTAACAGGTTCGAACCCAGTCAGGCGCTTTACTTTGTGTAACCGGCATATCCTAGAAAATTCAAAGATTTTTGACATCTACCAACCTGCAGTGGGCCCGCAAGGAGGCCTGTGTCCCAGCAGTGGGAACATTCTAGGCTGATTATGATATGCTCTCTCTTGAACCATGAACTTAATAATATGGCGCATCGACTTTCAGGAAAAAGCTTTGTAAAGCCTGTGTCACTCAATTAATATCATAGTTTGACAGTCTTTTTTAAAAAATCAATAAGTAAAATTTACCTCTGGACTTAACAAAGCATTGTTCATTCTCTTATCTTTTTATGATCTGTTTTATTGAGAAGCTTATCCCCATTAAGATTTGACTTACCAACGAATTTTATTGTCAGGTTGAAAGTGATGTCGACGATATCATCGATTTGTAAAGATACGGCGGTAAAGCGAAGTTTATCGTCAAGTGGGGCTTGGCTGTCTCCGGACACAAGGAGCACTTACAATCTTGGAGACTCGAGAGCATTGTTCAGAAAGTTCCTAGAGCACAATGTAGGAGCTTTATCGGAGACGTAATATATCAAATACTTCCTTCCTTATATCAAATCTTTGTTTCCAATTGTGGTTATTTCCACTTAACTAGTACTATTGAAAGTCATTAAAAAAAATTAAGTTATTTTTCCAAAAATACAATTTTGGAAACTAAATTCCGAACGCACTATAATATTACACTATCTGGACATTGCATAATCCGTTTTAACTGATTTAACCGAACCGAGTTTTAACCGGTGATCCTTTTGACTGGTATTTTCAAACATTTGTGGCTCTGACAGCCTGATATTGTCCGGTCTTCGCAAAAAATGCAACTCTTTGGTATGTTCACGTGAATTGACACCTACTCCGACACAGTATGCGTTTGTCGCTGGCATAGACACATTGCATATTGAAATGTGAATATTTGCCGTTGGCACACCCATCTGGCAATTCTCATCCGCTTTTTCTTTCCCACTTTTCAATTTCGCTGTTGTATATGTGTCTTTGTTATTGAACCACGTTAACTTTCCATATACTTGCAGTTTACAGGATTTAATGAACGCCTCGGATGCTGCTATTAACGGCACCTACTGGACCCAAAATACCTAAAAAGTATCATCGACTCAAATAAAAGATAAAGAAGTAGGAAATTAAGACTGGTTAGCATAGTCAACCTATAATGTTTCTTCTGCTAGCACGCAAGCCACTCCCTCTTACAGCGAGGTCTCTGTGAGAGGGAGTGGGCCGTAATCTACCACGCGGGACCACTGTGGTTTGGTAGATATCGTGGTTTGGTAGATGTCACATGTCTTCGAATTTTTGGTTACCAAAAAATTTCCTCACAATGTTTTCCTGCACGGTTTTGAGAGCAATGGCGAATTATTTATTTACGCAAAGTAAAGCGCTTGTCTGGGTTCAAACCTACGAGCTACACCCGTAAGTCGCGTAAGTAATTGTTAATGAAGGAAAACTATACATACCCTGAGGGCTTAGAGAAAGTGACATTCCATCAATAATGAGTCGAAACATTTATTGGATTGACAATATAGCTAGTGAACCTTATGTCAATCCTGTTGAAAGTCGTTGTAGAATACGAAACGCTTTAAAAGCGATTGCTAAAGATTCATAGTTCTAGATTACTGAATAGGAAACTTCTCACGTAGGACGTGCTTCGGTCACAAAAGCAAAATCAAAAGTAATTTATTCAAATTAGGCTGAGAATCAGCACTTTTGGAACGACAAAATTAGAAAGAAAGAAAAGAAAGAAAAAAAAGTTTATTTGGACACAGTTCGTGAAACACAAAATACAAAATTAATAAAATTAAAACAATGTTTCAGACAACAATAGTGTGTGCCTCACGGCTGCGCCAAAAAGGTTCATTTCAGCCTTAATGCCAGACAGATGCTGTCTGACGCTGGTTTTCTAATGAACCTTTTTTATGAAATTACAAACGACAGTCCCCCAAAAACGCCCGCCCTTCAGCACTTCCTAGTGCTATCGTTGGGAAGAAGAAGTGGCGCAACAAACTCCCCAGCACCACAGCTGTCTGTTCAGTTAGAAAATACTTGATTGTATACAATACTAGGTCTTGTAATGTTAATTACTTAACATAGGTAATGTTAAGTAATTAAAATTACCAAGACACAGAAGATAAAATTAAATTGTTTGCCATATGTCAGCTAGCCACGCCAATATACCAACAAATATAATAAAAACTATACGTACTCAAGCTAAAAAATAATTAATTAAAATTAAAATGTAAATGAAAACTTACTATCTAAATAAAAGCCTCCAGGCATAAAAGGCGTGACAGCTTACATATTTATGCATTGCTGGGTTCTGTTCACACAGCTGTCACTTGAGGTCACAAAAGATAAACTAGGACCATCGAAGTAAAATAAATAAATAAGTTAATACTAATAACAATAACCTGTCAGTAAACTAATTCTGGAGAAAGAACATAAACATTGTCTTGAGTTAATTAGGGCGATCAACTATTCTTATCGTGTATATAGTCGTTGATGGAATAGTATGCCTTTGAGCACAGCTCCAAAGATCTAAATCTTAGCAACCCGGTAGAACTACGTTAGCATTACGCAAGTTAGCAACAACGGCCCAGTATTCCGCCTTCGTATCGCTTACATAAAACCTATAGGATGGTTTGGGGACGCGGGACGTGAATAAACTCACGTTTTCTCATATCTCAGGCAGCCATGTTCTTCTTTAATACTTTTGGTACACGTTTTAAAGGAAACGTGCTAATAATTTCGTATGAGAAGGGGTTCGCTGTTAAAGAAGTTCATTAACATTTCGATGCGTATAAATTGGCACAGTAGGGACCTACTTACATTTTATTGTAGAGCAAGCTTTGAAATGGCAATAATTATTTGTCTGAATATCAATTCACCATTTTGCTTTGCTTCTGTTTTTTTTTCTGAATTTGATGTTTTGGATAAAAAAGTTATGGCGGTAATCAGATAGGAGAAAACGTAGACCCATTTTGGATACAAGGAAGTCACAATAGCTCACATTGAATACGATACAAACGAGGCTCAATTTGATCTGGGTACCGTTGTTAGATGAAATTGTATATATACCTATATTGATCTACCAAATATACTCAATTCTACCTCTTATTCGGAGATAGCATCAGCTATTTCGACAATGGTACATTTATCTAAGGATATGGCATATACAAGAAGTAGCTTATGGATATGGACCGCTATCTGTATCGTCATAAAACACGACGATCGGCCCGAAAACTAAACCGATATTTAAAATTGGTATTCTAAGAAATGAATCAGATTATAATATGAGATACAGCGTAGGAGGACTCTGACTCAAGAGCATTCTAATTTCTCATAAAACGTTCGATACTAAACTTGATCAATTTAGAAGATTAGGTATTAAGTTGTATTATCATTATTTAGATGACTCATTTGTGTTTTAAATGCATCATAGCTGGCGTGGTTGATCAACACTCATCAATAGAAATTATATCGAGATGTTAAAATCGATATCTCGAATCACCTGTTACCATGGATAGTACACAACATGCTACTATAAACTGTCAAATTTCTTTAATAGATTTTCAACTTTATCGCAAAACATTAAGGTTCAAGAATGATAGGGAAAAATTGGCAGTTTCCGGGAGCTAGATGTGCTAGCGTCTGTACATGATTCTGAAACCTGAGTTGGATTTTAAGCCGGTTATTAAAAAAAAAAACTGCTGTTCAATGCATTTTAACTGCGTAGGTTTCCATTTTTCTATGAAACAGCAGATTTATTTTTATAACCGAAAAACTTCTACGCTTGTCTAGAATCATGTGCTGAATTCATGGTTGCAGCGCATCGATGTCATACCACTCTGTATTTATAACATCACCGCTTTTGTCAGTTCAGTCCTGTCAGACAGCAGACTCCACTTGTTTTTACTTGTGCTGATCTGACCCCCAGGATATGTATTCTTTACAATCCTATGAATAATTGTTCCTCATCCCTTTGTGTTCTTCAATAACGTTACGAAAGAAAACAGCCAGGCCCAAGGTACAGACGCCAGCACAACAAGCTACTACAATCTGTCAAATTTCTTTAATAGATTTTCAACTTTATCGCTAAAGTATTAGGTTCAAGGTTGATTGGGAAAATTTGACAGTTTCGGGTAGCTAGATGTGCTGGCGTCTGTGCCATTTCTTTGTTGTCTTGTTCATCTCTGCCATTTTTATAGAATTTTATTTTTTAACTTTGTTTTGAAGTAATCTCAACTTGTTTCCATACAGCCTACTTCGTTGGTTCTAGTGGTTGCAATTGCGATCCCGAGGTCAGACAGTGTAATTTCATTAGCAATATTGTCTGTATATACATATTTGTGCCTGGTTTATGGTAATAGGCTTGCCTCTTTAAACTAGAAACAGCGAAATGTGAGATTATTATCTATCTTCCCTTTTGGGATCCCCCCCACAGGCGTGATGTTATTTTGTTTCCATGATTCATCCACTTCGAAAACTACGTTCTAAAAATACAGCCACATATCTAATCACAGTACTTTAGTCCAGTTTCTGACAACATATATTTTATACCAAAAAAAAAAACATGTTTCCATGCTGAAATCCATAATTTGGGTATTCATTCGCTACATGTTCTGGGAACAAAAAATAAGTCATTAAACCGGTATTACGCGTTTTGTCAACATCATTATGGAGACTTTATTGTAGACTAGCATAACTGCTGTTATTAGGACTGTACCTACAGTTACGTGTAGGAGTAAGTGGGTTGTTATATCGGCCACTGGATGGCGTTCAGTTACTGATTGTATGGCCGGTAATTGGATGGGTGACCGTATCATCTCATCTTTCTGTTGTGTACTCGTAACTACTCGGGATCCGATTCCGATGGTATTGAGAATCGATGATTGAATTTCGTTCATTAACGAGCACAATACAGACCCTAATTGTGTTTTACTTTCATCATTGAAAACCCAGTTTTAATTATGAGTTTCAGGGTTTCTGAAATGTTGAAGATATTTTGTATAAAACATATCAAATTGTTGGGTACATAAATTCTGAAACTATTTCCACTATTGAATTTAGAGAGTATATAATTATCTCAAACTTTTTTAATGTCGCAGATACTTGCTGAGATAGGAGCCTTTTGGCGTCGTACAGGACTTTCTGTTTTTTTACTTTCTTTTTATATAATTTTGTTTTTTATTTTATTTATGATTATGTTTAGTTTAGTTTATGATCTTCCTGTATGAGTCAAAATAAATACTTTTTCTTTCTTTTTATTTCCACCGAATATCTACCTAACAAATTATTCTACACTTATTGCGAATTTCCTACATATCTAGAGCTTAACGAAACTTTACAATATAAATTCTAAACGCGTTTGCATAATAAAAACAAAAATACCTACCTACTGCATACATTTTTTATAATTTTTAAAGTTGAACGACCTCGAGACGTGTCTCAGGAACATTCCATTTTTAAACGCGAGGATGCCGACAGTTTCATTTAGTCTGTTTCGTAACAGCAACGTGGTCGGTGTTGAGTATCAATGAACAGCTATAAATAAACGAAAAACGTAAGAAAATTATCCTCCTTCTACTATAAATAAAAACCTTTTTTTTTCAGACCCAAACGTCCATTTGGTTAGTATACAAATGACTTAGAAACCAGTGTTAGTACATCTACAAGAGAATCGATACAAACTATAATATATTTATTACCAGCTTTTAAGATCTTCGTGCACGAGTCGCAATAAATACTTTTTCTTTCTTTCTTTACTGAAATTTCTTGTTCCCGACCCCCCCCATCGCATCGCATCGCCTGCCCGCGCTATTATTTCATTTTCGCTTAGCGTTCTTTTTTACTTTTTTCTCTTTGCTCGGCTCCTAAGAGTTCTAGGGTAATGTTAAATAGCTTATATCCTTCCTCAAAAAATGGGCTATCAAATGCATAAAAAAAAATTCAAATCAGTTCGGTAGTTCCAGAGATTAGTGAGTTCAAACAAACAAACTCTTCAGCTGTTTTATTAGTATAGATTACGCCACAGTGGCATGTAGGCGTATTCAATGTTCCAGTATAGGGCTGTCCCACCTATCTGCTCAAGCATTCGGATGCTGATGGGGCTGGCGCGTACCCTGCGCAAGATGGAGGCGATTCGCGTACTATGTTACTTTCATAAAATTGTTGTATATATCATCTCATCGCTTTACCTACTCGTTATTGGAAGTATTCATTATTGTGACTGACAGGACTAGTCATCCATTGCAGCATATTTTGTATTTTTACCCGACTACACCAAAGCCAAAAGGAAGGGTTATGATTTTAGCATTCTATGCATGTATGTTTGTATTTAAGCATGTTCCACCGTAGCGCCTAAACTACTGAACCGATATTTTAGCAACTAAACTGTTCAAGATCATTCCTAAACAGGTAAAAGTTATGCTTAGGTATAGGTAACATGTCAAAGATGTGAAGAAAGCTTTAAATGAGATATTCATTCGTTTTCCTCGAAGTTCTACCAAAAAAACCATCTGACCTGGGTGTCTTGGCGCAACTTTGTAAAATCTAGAGGCCTGTGTCCAGCAGTAGTGAGCACAATCATTTTTATTCTTGTCCAATCTCATCTATTTATTCTGTACCACCTATTTCTCTTTCGTTGAGTAAATATACATAGGTACTTTACTGTAAGGTATTACAAGGAGAGATGCCACTATCACCGTTTTAAACTCGACACTAAAACGTGAATATAAAATATCTGTAAACCTACCTATGCAGTTTTATTGAATACTAGCTGCGCCCCGCGGGTTCACCCGCATAAGTTTCGATCCGTGGGAATATCGGGATAAAAGTATTCTATATATTAATCCAGGGTGTCAGCTACGTTCATACCAAATTTCATTAAAATTGGTCTAGCCGTTTGAGCGTGAAGAAGTAACAAACATACAAATACACACACTCACAAACTTTCGCTTTTATAATGTAACTATATATATATATATAGTGTAACTAGGTTATACCAGCGGCTTCGCCCGCGTGGGTGTCGGAAAATATCCCACGGGAATATACTACCGGGATCAAAAGTACCCCTTGTGTTAACCCAAGTCCTTAACGTATCTGTGTGCCAAATTTCAGCCAAATCTGTTCAGCCGTCTTGCGCCAAACCGGAACATACATTCAGACAAACGGACAAAGATTCTTAGTTACTATTTTATATGATACTAGCTGCGCCCCATGGTTTCATCCGCATACGTTTTTATCCCGGGGGAATATCGGGATATCTATATATTAATCCTGGTTATAAACCATCTGTGTGCCAAATTTCATCCAAATCCATTCAGCAGTTTTTGCGTGAAAGAGTAACAATCATCCATCCATCCATACAAACTTTCACGTTTATAATATTAGTAGGATATTGTATAGATATATATTATATATACATATATGTAGATTCCGTCGCAGTAAACAGCGCCAGTAAAACGGGTGTCAATCTTTATTAGGTACTGCACATACCGTGGGAGTGGTGTCTATTGCAGTTGCAGGCCATTAAACACGATAGAAAGCTCATCTTTATAAATAGCAGCCTGTAATTATTGAGTGAAATGTAGATAGATGAGTGTATTTAGACAGGGTCTATCTGCCTAGCTTCTTCCTAACTACTTATACAACTACGAAAATATTCCGACCTGATTGGGTGTTATATATTTGAGCCGTTCGAGGTTGAAACACAAGGGCCATGGGGACCGAGTGGCCACTTGGTTTTTCGAGATGTCGCCAAGCGGTTAGTCTACTCTTCACGTGACCAGAGGGCTGGCTTGCTTCTTGGCCAAAGAATTAGCAGCGCTATAAAACGTGGCAATGCTGCCAGCCTTCTGGGCACTGTTCCTGTTGACAGCGATGCGGACAAATTCTTTTGTTTATTTTTTTTTGTTTTTTTTTTTTTTTTTCATATTTCCGTTTTTTTTTTTTCATATATATTATTATTTTAAATTTTAGCTTATATAATGTAAATATTATCTTGTTTAAGTTAATAAACAACTACTATTTAACTTAAGTTTGCTATTCATGAGATTTAGTTAAACATTAAAAACAGACTACGCAACTATAAGGAAAAGCTTGGAATGGTTTTCGTATTATTCTAAAATAATTTTCACGGTTTTGATATACATTGTCAGTTGAAAATGAATGCGTGAGTCAGATTCGTCATCAGATAGAATTTCTGGAATTCTGACGACGTTGAACTAAAATAGGTCGGTGACAAGAATTGGAACTGTTTGAGATTCAGTTCCAAAGAAATATTTTAAGTGCTATTTTCTTCAGAATTTCATCATCAAATGTTTAAATCGATCAAAACATTATTTGGAATAAGCGCCTTCTGAGGTACCGCTAATGTCTGGTTTCCAGGAAATAGATGCCACGCCAATAGATGTCATCCGAAATAGCTGCCGTAAAAGGCATCTAACTTAAGCCTAATTTGACTCCCTCACGAATATGTATAGGGCTTTACATTGTGGCAGTCTATCCGAAGTTCTCCGTGTAGCAGTTGTCTTTTCCGGACTGTTTACTGGCAAAACTCTAACTAACACAGCACCATACTACTGCCAGCTGAATGCAAAAGCTTAGGTCAGGACACTTCGAAAAATATACTCCACCACTCATACTACATTGTAATAGAAAAAACTACACTATATCTACATAAAATAGCACCTATTATGTAAATAAACCACTTCACATTCCATTTCACGAACGTGTGTCGAATAAAACTGTCTAATCCGCGGATCTCGAGTGCTCCCGACAGTCGAAAACTTACAAGATGTAGTGCGGAATGCAGAATACGCTATTTGGATTTGCGCGACTACTGTTACATACTGCCAAGAGAAACTAAAGGCAGGGTATGTGACAAGGGACAAGATCTACTGAAGGAAAGTTAGATGAAAGGTTTTACATGTGGTTTAAAAGAATTTGAATAAAAGGAAAACTCTTCCTTTTACAAAATAAACATTTTGTAAGCTTTTGCCTAGTAACTACTTAAGAGTTACCCCCGTGGCTCGGAAAACACGTTAAGCCGATGGTCCTGCGCCTGATCTCTCGGACTATGAGAATGAGGGAGGAGGCATCCACAGGCATGCCCGGTTAAGCCGACGACAGTCTCATAGATTGAACTGCGAGATGCCATCCCCAAAAAAAGGCAAGTCTCTGTTGAGATTGGCCGCCTTGGCCGACATACGATCTGGAGGACTATGATATACTTATTTTATATTACTTAGTGTTAAAATATTTTTACATCAAATGCTTTTAAACTGAATCATATTCATATCATTTATATGCTATGATCATAGATATGCTTTCTTCTTCTCTGGGCAATTCATTATTGCTTTTCACTATTTCAGCACGTTAACCTTTTGATATTACTAAACAGATTCTCAAAAGTAACCTTACCGAACAAAAAGCTCACTTAAATCTAATTCTTTAATCTAATTTTCTACGTCATCCTCCATTGGGTGGATTCATTAGCTGGCGATCAGACAGCTTAGCTGTAACTTTAGAACCTATTAGTAGGTACAATTTACACAACTTTCCTCACTTAGTGCAGAGGTCATTACACTTTAAGGCCTTAGGAATTAGGATGACGATCGAGAATTTAAAAGGCTTAAGAGGGAGGCATTAACCCTATCATATTCATGAAAAGATATTTTGTAAAGGTTTACAAACTCTGATATTCAAGCAGAATTATCTGAAACTTGCTGAAAAGATTCGTCTATTTATTGAAGTATGTATAGCAGAAATATTATCAGCTTTGGACGAGGTCAATGCCTCGCAACACATTAAGCGTATTTTGTATTTGTTTAAGAGCCACCGTGGCAATCCCGATCAAGTCACAGATGAAATTATAAAGGATGCTACCCTTTTTTTGTGTGGGAAGTCATCAAATAACTTTTCCCGCTCTGGGCGGAGCAGGAGGGCGTGTCAGATTTTTACTGACTAAAACCCACCCGAGTTCATTCAGTTGCCTGTGCCAGGGGCCACGGTATCTCTTTCAAACAACCCGCGGCCCTGGCAGGAATCGGCCATAGCGGACCCCGTCACTTTGTGCTGACATCTCTTTGAGGGCGCCGTCGACTCGGGCCTGGTCCTTCCCGGACGGCGAGCATTAAGGGATGCTACCCCTCATTGCGCTTGGTCTGATAGGCACTTGGGGCCGGTTTTTGTTGTATATTACAGTTGCACACATACAAAGGTCGAGTACATGTATTTTAATGTAACAATTATATAAGTTTGTTTATTTTGCAGCGTTTCGTAGCAATTTTTCAGCAGAGGAAGTTTGTGGGCCGCTGTTATAAAGATGGTGATGTTTCCTGCAAAGATTTTGCTAACCACACCTTGTAAACTCGTGGAGGATAGTGGCGCCTAATGAGATTACGTCCTCTTCTTTTTGAGCGATCAATACTTACGCACACACGTGTCAATGAAACGTGCTGATTGTTTTAATTCAATGATCATTTATTGTAGCGGTCATTGGTAGTCAGCTCTGCTGCTAATCTTGTTGGCTGTATAATCTTTTTACGGTATGTTATAAGAAGAAGAATTGGTCATTCTAATGTCCATGTTCGTACATCGGCTGATAGATATTTAGGGCGATTTCATCAATGAAACCTGAACGCGATCAGCACATATAAGCCGAGTTCAAGACCTGTCAGTGCCAATATTTAACAACAATAATGACACTCACAGGCTGAGAGGGGGCTTGTGGCTAAGTAATAACAGCTACACGGGTCGACCGATCAGGTTAAGCTACGCTTACCGCGGTTGGTACGTGAATGGGTGACCATCTTTACATACCAAGACCCCTCCTTTCCTCGGAAAGCACGTTAAACCGTTGGTCCCGGCAGTCATTTGTGGATCTTTGACAGTCGTTACGGGTCGTCAGAAGCCCAAAAGTCTGACAACCAGTCTTACCAAGGGGTTTCATATTACCCGGTAACTGGGTTGCGGAGGTCAGATAGGCAGTCGCTCCATGTAAAATACTAGTACTCAGATGCATCCGGTTATTAGACTGGAAGCCGACCCCGACATAGTTGGGAAAAGGCCAGGCCAGCACCCTAATTGCGTAACACACGATCAATCGGAATCGGTTTCATTTTGACAGTTCAACAACATTCATTGCGATAATTACGTGTTGAGCAGACAAATTTTTCGAACTTATGAAGCAATGGATTAGCAATTTGCTTCAAAATGATTCAGATTCCGATTGATCGTGTGTTACGCAATTAGGATGCAGGCCAGGATAATGATAATGAATGACACTGACAGCTCTTCAACACGGTTCGTCCTCAGTATTTGTAAAAAGGCGTGAGTTTATGACTACGTAGGTAATAATGAATGTTCAGTCCGTTCACAGTAATTTTACCTTTGACAGTAGCAACCTAACAACAACCTTGTGGTGACGAGAATAAAAATCATAATGATTTGGATCGTTGGGTTGCTGCCATTGGGCAGCAACCCAACAGTAACCTTATTACAATGAGAATAAAGATCACTGTGATTTGCAAAATCTGACGTAAAATAACTGTGAACGGATTGAATGTATGTTTAGAGTAAGTAGTATAGAAGCGAGGTTTTGTATGTTTGTTTGAAGTGAGGTGCGAAATCAGTTCTGATAACGTTTAGATTTCCAGAATATAAAGACAATCTGTTTCTTATCTACTTTGATTTAGTGGAAGAACGATTCGTAATCGTAAAAACCGAAGTGTTCTCCTAGATAAACACTTTCAACATAACATTAAAATTCACGATAACTACCAACTTACTGCGTAGAATTCTGGAGTATGAAGATTTTAGATATTTTCTTCCTTTATTGTTTTTGCATTAAGTATTGTGTGTACGTGTGTAGTTACGTGTACACACGTTTGCCAAAACGTGCGTATAATACTTATGAATAGTTCAATACTTAATACAAAAATAATAAAGCACTCCTAATGGATTAATGGAATGTGCCACCATCAGAGATGTGATGATGGTTCCTACCTATCTACTTAAATGACGTCTGCAGATACACGGATAGATATATGTGTATGCCTACAAGGAGGTACATGCGGACTTCAATTAACATATTTGGCATGTTTATTGGTATTCGTAGCATGAGCATACGAATACCTACTTACATAGCGAGATAATTACTATATTGATACTTTCCTACAATGTTGCGTCTTATCAAACACCTTTTTTTTTTTTTTTTGAGGATGGGCATCATCAAATGACCCCTCCCGCTCTGGGTGGAGCAGAAGGGAGTGTCAGACTCTTACTGACTAAAACCCACCCGTGTTCCTTCCTTAGCCCTTTATGTACCAGGGCAGCGGTAACCCTTTCGGACGATCCCGCTACCCCTTATCAAACACCTTAGATTACCTTCTTGGGATTCCCTTATTTTTTTTTTCACAAAAATGGTGATTGTTTATTTACATAGCTGATAATAATAAACTGTGGAATGCCTGAAAGTCTACTTGATGTTTTATTATTACTCTCCGAATAGAACAGCGGGGTAATGGCGTAACACACTATCAGTAGTCACTTTCAATTTGACAGTTCAACAGCATTCATTGCGTTATTTAAGTTTTGAGCAGACAAATTTTTCAAACATGTATAGCAATGGATAAGCAATACCTATCCTTCAAAATGATTCAGATTGTTATTGTAAGTGTATTACGAAATTAGGATGCTGATTAGAAATTATCATAAAGTGTTGATAAACATTACTCACACGCGTAGGCGAAATCAAAAATATACAACACGAACTGACGTTCAAGTTCAAACTAAAAACATTCAAAGAGGTCGTATAGTTTCATAACATTGCGCATAATTTGAACAAAGAACATGATTAACATTTGGGAACCGCGTTCGGCGACGCACACGCATCCTTGCCATGAGATGTGATTCAGAGTTGTTACGGCTCTCGTCCACTGTCCGCACTTTTGGTTGAGAGCCAAACAGAACGTGGTGATAATGAGAAATGCATTAACTAACACCGGGGGCGTTCTTAGAAACTTAGTCAGTCGGCAAGATGTGAGGGTTTTTCTGACACTTACGAGTTTATTTTACTGTTTTCCGTATTCCTAGGTGGTAGAGTTATCTCATCTTTGCCTGAAATCATCACGTGTTTACCGAAAAATAATACCTAAATCAATGTTCTTCCATGTGTGTGCCGTAAGCATATCTTTGGTAGTGATTTGTCAGGGTCTCTCCAAGTGCTGGAAACACTACGTTTGTCAATTGACAATCTCAATGCGTTTATCTACTATACTGGACAGAAAAAATCTTCTGTCCAGTGTTGTAGATAACCGCAATGCAATTACTTGCATGTATTAATAATTTTAGCGCTCATTAAACGGTCTTTATGCACAGAATTTAGGTGACAAAAGTTGATTTTTTAAACAAGGTCAATTTCCCCGGCTAGCCCCCTATTACAGGGGACTTAGACATAACTGGCGAAATGTGGTTAAAGTATAGCTGGGTACACCTCTGCCCAAACCTTTGGGTAAACAAGGCGTGATGTTACGTTGTGTCAAAATAAATTAAGTGGCAAAACTTCAAAGACGGGAGGCGTGTCGATATCTAAAGATGATAAAAAAACTAAACTCATAATTTCAAGCTACACTGCCAGCGACCCTTGACCCCGTAATCAACTGTCGTTACTTGAAACATGAGGGTCTGGGTTCGATTTCCGGATCGGACAAAGTGTTATTGATTTTTTTCATCTGGAATTGCTCGATAGCATCCCGAAGTCTGATGGCAACAGGCACCCTATTAAATGGGACTTCAACATAACTGTCGAAATTTGGATTTATTGTAGGTGAACCTCGTCCTCAGCACCTCTGTCTAATCCTTCCTATGTATTTTTATTTCACAAGATATCGATCTCATCTGTGAAGTTTCGCCGGATCATTTTATTTGATCTTGTATTTAAGTTCGTGCAACGTGACAGTTCACGCTGAAGGATTCTCTTGGCTTTATTCACGCTCGTATTTCGGACTCAAGACTTTATTCATGAGCTCTTCAGGCGTTCAGCGAGGTCGACAGTCGACCTCGGTTCAAGAAAAGACGCACACTCGTAAACTTCTTGGCTTTACAGGAAAATCGGTGTTGGAAACTTCAGGGAAATCTCCTTAGGTACTTACTTACTATAGGTACTGCTTTGTTTGCATTTTTATGGACTTATGTATAGAGTGTGTTAGGTTAAACGAGGGAGATACTTTAAAGGAGTGTTGTAATTATGAAAGTGACCATTTTTTACTATGAGACCAAGTCCGAAATATGTAATAATAGTCTATTCTAATAATCAGCTGTTCCCTAAATTTTGTCGAGTTGGGTCCCTATGCGGTTATGAAATGTGTGAAGTAGCTGATTTTTTTTACATTTTCAGTAAGTCGTTTTAGATTTTCGTTGACTACTACAATCCCTTAAATTATGTCCCTCATTTAACCAAACTCACTGTTGAAACAGATATTTTGTTTGAAGTTTGGTTTTTGGTGTTTGGTGTTTGGTTGGTTTGGCTTGGTGATAACGAATAAGTCTTACCAATATAGGCCTAGCCAAGTTACAAAAACTCTAATATTCAAACTAGCGACTCGCCCTTGCTTCGCCCGATTTTTACAACTTCATAAAATCGAGATCTGTTTATTACCTTTAAGTAACATTAATATTATACACATAATTCTTCCAGTTTTTTTTTTCAAAATGATTATTAAAACCGCATCATAATCCGTTGCGTAATTTAGAAGAACAAAGCGGTCGTACAGATAGACACAAAAACGACTTTATTCATTTATACTTAATATGTAGAGATGTCTAAATTTCTTGAGTCAAACAATGTGTTTAGGATGCAGTAAACATCTTACGCTTCCTGCACCTTTGATCCCATCGGCATGACGACGTGCGACAAAGTCATTAATAAATTAATACTAAGTATGACGTACGAAACCTACTCACTACTATTCTACGATTTCACTAAACGAGAATCAAAATATGCTTATGTATATATAAATACATGTTTTTTTATTATTACGTTGACTTATAAGTTTGATTTTCTTTACGGCTCCAAAGGACCGTCTGTCGGTCAAGTTTTTTATATCTATTTCCACTTGCTACCACTACGCGTTCCTGAGAAAAAAGGCCTCGACAGCTAAGTCATCCTATGAGGGTTCCAATTTTCATTTTGAGGTACAGAACCCTAAAAAAGATTATTTGAATTTAGTATCGGACTGTCACCTAAACCTTTTCATGTCGTAACGGCTGAACTGATTAAGATGAAACGATTGACCATGACCTGGGTTAGAACATATGTAGATACTTTATGTCCCGGTAGTTCGTTCCTGTGGGATAATATCCGAACAAACGCGGGCGAAACCGTGGGTAAAAGCTTGTTTCAAAATACAATGGTAAGCAATGTTTCAAAATATTAACAAATAGGGAACAGTTGAGTTAAAAATCCATAACGGATGTGACAGTGTACCTAACTATAATTCATCACTGGATTCTCCCTCTGTTCAGTAAAGCCATTGTACCGCCCACAAATATTGAATCTGTTAGTAGCGATAATACCTCTCGATAATATCTGTCAGCCAGTCGGCCATTGCCAATTTATCAAGGTCGGGATTGTATATTCCTTTTAATGTTCGAACCCAGACAGGCGCTTCACTTTGTGTAAAATATTTCATCACCACTGCTCTCAAAACGGTGCAGGAAAACAATGTGAGGAAACCGGCATGTTCTAGATACAAACATTCAAAGACACGTGTCGTGTCCAACCCGCACTGGGCCCGCGTGGTGGATTACGGCCCACTTCCTCTCACAGAGAGGAGGCCTGTGTCCCAGCAGTGGGAACATTATAGGCTGATTATGCTAATGCTATCTACCCTTGATATACATTTTATACGATGTAAATTCATGAATTAAGACTAATTTACAGGTTTTTCAGAAATTAGGTTACAGGAAAACGAGATCCATTTATATTAAGAAGTCGTGTTCGTGAAATTCGGTAAACCATGTTTCCGGTAAAAATAAGATTTCTTTGAATTTGTTGAAAATGAACGAACTGACGATTGAGTCAGTATTATATAGGTCGAACATATCTGTTTGTTTAAAATATTCTTGCTGATTTTTAGTTTGTAGTGTTAAATAAAATTAGGTAATCAATTTTCTAATGCGTTAAGGCAGCCCGCGAAATTCAAATTTTCTTACGTTTTTTTGCAATTTGCAGGTCAGTGTCAGCGGTTGTATGTTGATTAAAATATTTGATACGGTGTGGTAAATATGACTTTACAGAATTATAATCATTAAAATCAGCAATACAACTACTTGAGTTGGAATTGGCCTCAAATGTCATGATTTCATGAAATTTAATTAATTTTCATTTCATTTAATATGAACTGAGAGAGTTGTTTTGAATTGTCAAGTCAGTCAGTCAGAAATATGAAGTTAGATACCCATTCCAAAGCGTAGTAGATACCCATGTAGAAGAATGGACAAGAAACTCCCTGGACACTCTTTTAAATTACATTGTTACAAAAATATTACTTACATTAATAATGTTGAATTTTTAATTGTATGTGAGAATGATGTACATACAAAAAACGTACACGATAAAAGCGCCCAGTCCAGAGTAGGTACAGCATATAGACCAAACAAAAAAAAATCCATGTATCAATGATCCATGAATGTATTGTGTGTGTAGTCTACAGTCGTTTCCCGAGTAATTATAAACATAGTGTTTCACAATATTTTCATCATTGTTTGTTGTTTGTTTACCAGGTTTTTTGGGGAAATAAAATGTTTTAAAAGTTAGAATAACAACTCTGTGTGATTTATCAGTAAATGTTTCAAGATCACTCTATAATCTATGTAAAAACAAAAGAGATCGTACTTATTTCTAGTTCTAAATAAATATTTAACTACATTTTTAATGAAAATTCTCGAAGTTGTGTAAATCCTTTGTAAGTGTTCATAACAACGACTTATATTTAGACGTTTGAACTTCTATTTGTCTGTACCTACATTTAACTTTAGTTGTTGTGGTAAATATAATGGTAGAATGGTACAAACAATCTTGTTAATGGAACGCAGTAATGAGGTTGGATAGGAGTATTTACTTCGGGAGCACTGACTATAACAATAGTTATAGTAAAGAAATAAATTATATAAGAAATTACATTAGTAAAAGTACCTTTGGTCATAATCCTAGGTTATTAGTCTGCCCTTATTCCTAACTGACTTCTGACGGCACGGTTGGCGCAGTGGTTAAGTGATTGACTGCTGCGCTGCGTGTCGCGGGTTCGATTCCCGCACGGAACAAATATTTGTATGACCTACAAGTAGTTGTTCGGGGTCTGGCTGTTTGTGTATGTGAGTTTAAATGTTTGTAAACGCACCCACGATACAGGAGAAATTCCTAGTGTGGGGCAACGTTTGTAAAAGAAAAAAAATTAGGGTTCGGCGCTGCATGATACCTTCTTCTTTCATAGGTAGGTACTGTGAGATGTACTATCGCCAAAATCTATATCTGATCACCGTAAGAACTATTCCTGCTTGCAGCGCATATTATTAGTCGAACGAAAAAGGATCCTCTTTTGTTTTACTTTCGTACGCAGCAGTGGTCATCATGTGCACGGGATTTTATTTTCAAAATGGTCAGATATAGGTTTTGGCGATAGTACATATCTATCGCCTATGGGTAGGTACAGCCCGATTCAAACTTAAAATAATATAATGTATTTATTTATCTAACAAAGTACAATTACAGTAAAATAGAGGTGTTACAAAAATATTGTAGGTACTAGGACTTGTGGGAATCAGGAATCCAAACTAGAATACCCTGTGCTACGGACTCCTGGCCCCCTCGCCGAGACTGGAATTTTCACAAATAATTGCACGTAAGACATGTGACAAAAAAACATAACAAAAAGAAAAGGTATTAATAAATCAAAAGGAAAAATAAAAATGTGTGTGTGTTTGTTAGCGTGTGAAGTGGAAAGTGGCGTGTGTGGTGTGGGGGTGTGTGTGTGTGTGTGTGTATGTGTGTATGTGTGTGTATGTGTGTGTGTGTGTGTGTATGTGTGTGTGTGAGTAAGATGGTGTAGTTGAGTGTGCGTATAAAGGTGGATGTGTATACGAATGTGTTCGTGAAGGGATGACTGTATGTATTGTATGAAAACGCTAGACTAGGATAAGATCTGTAGGTGGTGGTGGTGGTGTGGTCTGTAAAATCTACCACCTAAGTTCACATGTGGAAGCAATAAATATATTGAGTATTGAAGATTGTGAGCAGCTTTTCAGTTTCTTCATAATCAAGCTCTAAAAGTTCTAAAACTTATGGCGGCTCTGAAGTGCGCTATTCGCTGCGCAGTATTTTACCCCTCACCCCCGCTGATAGGTGAATTTGTTACTGCGCAGCGTCTCGCCTCATATTCCGAGCCGCTATAAAATTTGAATCGAGCTGTACACTGCTACAAGGATCTATTGGCGCTCGAATAAGGTTGATGGGAGGGGCTGTTGGTAAACATTTGTGCAGTTGTTTTGGGAAATGCCATTTGAAATGTATTCAAAAAACAAGATGGCGGCGTCAGTTCCGATTTTTGCCACGCGCCAAAATAACCTTGTAGCGCTGTATGCTTAGTTCCTATTTTGCCAATTATGAATGGATATCATTTTATTGCCCTAGTAATATAATATGTTGGCTGCTTGCATGCGCCTTATGTTAATAGGACTAAACATATGTATTTGCTTACTTCTTCATGCTTAATTTACCATTACAAATTGCAAGCACGAGTGCTACTGAGACAAATTGCTTAGCAACTGATTAAAGTTCAATGATTAACTGGCTGTCGGAAAAACATTCCTCGAAAATTGGCTAGGTTTAAGAATTCGTTTCGGTAATACGACGTCAATTTTCCTTGTTTCTTTATTTCCCCTTTAAAATCAAAATCAAAAGTAATTTGTTCAATTAATTTTGATAAATCAGCCATTTTTGTACATAAAATGACATAAGACAGTCTCCTAAAACGCTACAACGGGTTAGGCAGAAGTGTACCAATAGTAACACCCACAATTCCAATGCCAGTTACTTAATAATACGCTTAAGTAATGTAATACGGGGCGAGCCTATTGCCATCAATCGAGCACAAATCCAGACTCCGGGCTGGTACTGAGAAATTTCTGATGGAAGAAACGAATAGAAAGAAAGAAAGAAATAAAGAAAGAAAGAAAAAAGAAAGAAAGAAAGTGCATTTATGTGCGGCAAACATGACGCATAAAAATAGGACATAAACACACAACAAAAAAAAGTTAGGGGTAATTACATGCGTCACACACACGAATAACACACATTGCCCGACCTAGGAATCGCACCCAGGACCTCATGCTAAGCAGAACATAAAATGTTAAATTATTGGGACAGACGATAGAAACCTAGGTTTGTTTGAATAATGTGCTAGAAAATTGTAGAATCATTATCTACACACTGTGATTACCCCTAACCAGGACACCTACCTACCTACTTTGGCCGTTTTTAAAACAATACCATCAAATAGAGGCATTGACATGTAATTACAACGTCGTGACGTCACACCACAGAATAGTGTCACACTCTAGTCTGACGTTAATAAAGAAATATTTTTGAACTCATTATTAAGTTTGTCATGTGGGCCGATAAATTCGTTACCTATTATTATTAAATTGCCGTGGCACGTTAATTTTGTCGTGTTAATTATGTCAATCAATATAAATATAGCTGTTTTTATTTTCGTCAACCAATCAAAACATATAAGCTCGACAACAGCCGCTCTATTCTGTAAAAATCTCACCCTGAAAACTTAGGTGAAGTGAGCTGTCATTACACGATATGATGCTTGGAATAGTGCTAGAGATTGACACTATTGACAGCTGTCAATAGTGACAGCTGTCACTTTAATTAAGTTTTCATGGTGAGATTTTTACAGAATAGGTCGGCTGATAAGTAAACCGATAGGACAATCGATAAGGCTTATGCTACTTCCTATTTCAACCAATAAACGTTGAAAACTTCCTTAGGCCTTTACGTTAAAAAGTTGGGATTACCCATCAATATCCCACTGTTCTAACGATTAAAACAAATGCAGTATGAAACTATAAAAAACAATCATCGAGGAAGAGTACCATCGACACAAAATGAAGAAGAAGTATAAAACTGCCTTGTCATTCCTAAATTTTACAGTAAAATATCATACTGATCATCACCACGTGAATAGGCCTAAATTCTGTATTTCAGCCTTTCCTTATAGTTAGCAAAACAGAATAAATTGGAACTGTAGATTGTCTTTTATTTTCGTCAGCATGAAGTGACGTCATTGCGAGTGGGTCTTTGTTACCGCAATAAACAAAACAATATCAATATACAACAGACCTAGTGCCCACAGAACCAATATCTAAGTGGTATTGTATTATTTAATAGTGAACAGTGCCGTGGTTTGGCTGCATATAACAGTGGTCACTGCCTCGCCGCCATTTGGCAAGCCACCAGATACGAAACATGTTGTATAAAGGTCACTTCACATTGCGGTGTAACTGCAAATTATGTTCGGGTCGGTGGGTAAAGGATTATCTCACAGTTTATGGTTCAGCTTTAAGCTACACTTGCGTTTGTTGTTTAAAGACCAATAACCAAGAGATAGCTAGGGTGGATTAGTTTTGAAGGTGGAAAAGGCTGGGCAGTGGGTTTCAGACCCAAATTGTTTTAAAATGAAGGGGTTTCGCCCTTCCGAACTGCGGGATAGTTACGTAACACACTAACATTAGCCAAGGCTTTCATTTTGACAGTTCAACAGCATTGATTGCGTTATTTACCGTGGTTGAGCAGGCAACTTTTTCGAACATACGAAGCGATGGATTAACGATATCCCTCAAAATGATTCAGATTGTTATTTAAAGTGTGTTACGCAATTAGGGTGCTGTTTGGAGACCAATAACATAAGAGATAGCTATTGTGGATTCGTTTTAAAGGCGGAAAAGCTTTGGCTTTACACCCAAAACTGTTTCAAAATTCTGGGATTTCCACTTTTTGAGCTTCTTTTTCCTTTTTTTTAGGTCGCAGGAACCCGTTGAATGAGAGAAGCACAGAACTGGTTGAAGTGGAGATGCTTCAAGGCCTATGTCCAGCAGTGGACGTCTTTCGGCTGAAATGATGTTGATGATGAGCTGCTTTTATAACTTTTGTGGTAATCATAATTTTTTAAATTTCTTTATTATATTATTTTGAAATCTGTACTGAATATACCCAGGAAATTCAGATCTACAAACACATGTACTGGTTGAATGTGGAACGTTTCACGTATCCCAGAACAACATTTGACAATGGCGTAACTACATACACTAGGCTACTATACAAAAGCAAGCTGAAAACTGCGACCTCAGCTAAACAGCTCAAACAAACCCGTGTACGATTAGGTACAACAATAATTTTAATTCCGGCAGAGTCGACAAACCACTAATTTGTTGCACCGCAGTGCGAACCAACGCTAAAGGCTTCTGCAGTCAGTTGCTACGCGACTTTAATAGAACCATTTTTAGAAGACTTTCTGGAAAATACACCAGAATCGCGTCGCACCGTCGCGTCGCGCTTATTTGCGGTTGCCTTAATGTTATTACGCGGTATAACGTAGTAAGTGTCACGCTAGTAAACCGCGAATGCACGTGACTGGACCTCGTAGTGTTATGTAAGGAGTCCAAATGTCTGTAGTTTGTACTTTGATCTATGGCATTATTTTTGTAGCTTCTGCCTGCGTCTTCGTGCGTGTGCAACTTGTTTTAACATAAAAAATATCCTGCGATACTCGGCAATACTGTATAGTAGATTCCCATTAGAGTAAGAATTTCAGAATCTGATCAGTACTTACTTTCGAGGATTACCCATAATCAGCCTATAATGTTACCACTGCTGGGACACAGGCCTCCTCCAGCCCCGGATCTTCAATTTTTTTTAGGCGGGGCAAAAACTAAAAAATGCCGCTCCCGCCCACTTACATTTATTTTTACCTTTATCATCCATATAATTTCAGCTATCAGATGTAATAATAATAATATAATAATTGGTTGGATCAAGGGCCTGATTCAGAAGGCAGTACTCCTCGATACGGCTCGCATTGTGAGGAGGTTTCTATCTCTGGAGCCCTAACCACCGGTAGCTTGGACCCTGCTCCCGACACTGGTGGATCACTATTTTTTTATATTTTTAAATGTTTTTTTTATTTTTTTATTTAATCATACTAATATTTAAAAATGTAACAAAATAAGACGACTAAATAAATAAACGACATAATAATAATAATAATAATAATAGTTTATTGACCATAAGTTTAGGTTACAGTACACCGGTAATACATATTTACATAGTATAGGGCACACTCACTTACGTTCAACTACACTAAGTTAGAACTTATCTATAACAAGTAGCAAGGGGGGTAGAAGAAGAGTTAAATTATGATAATGCTATCACAAGTAAAGCAATGGTTCACATACTAGATAAAATTTATAAATGCCCAATGCCGGTATACAGAGAAAAGTTCTTTACCTCCCGCGCTAGTCAAGGACTGTGTTACGGCAAGGTAAGATTCTCGCTCATGGAATAATAGTCATAATGTAAACACTTTAAGACACTTTTTACCAATTACATATGTTTTTCTGTGAATCATAGACGACGATACGAGTTACAAGTTTAGCGTAAACAAGTAGTATATGCAAAGAAATCAGACAATGCCACTACTAACGTTATTTCAATATAAACAAAGTGTTTTCACAATAACAATGTTTGTTCATGATTTGTACTAAGACAAGCGTGTTAAAAATAAAATAAAATAATAAAAAGGTATTTCTAAAACTAAAATAATAAAATTAAAAGTAAGAACATAACAAAATTTATAGTAATTTTTATAACTTGAAAAGTATCTCTATTCCATCCCAAGCTCCACGGCAAACACCCGCCGCATCAGTCCCATGATGTCCACTAATTGATTGAAATTTGGACATAGCCTACATAGGCCTTCCGGAAATAATGCATCCATCGCTGTTCTTTCTGTGTTAAGCCTATTTATTTACAGATATATAGACATAAACGTGTAGGATATATATTTTATTTCTGTACTTGTACTATTATTTATTCCGTGGTCAAAGTTAAGTACCTAAATGATGAGTTGTCCATTCGTCTGTAAAATGTGAATTTGGCCGCCCTCTGAACTTGCCGCCCGGGGCATAGGCCCCGACTTGCCCCCCCCCTAGATCCGTGGCTGGCCTCCTCTCTGTGAGAGGGGGCGGGCCGTAATCCACCAAGCGGGCCCAGTTTTCGAAAAATTCGAAACTATGTGACATCTTCCAACCCCCGTTGGAAGATGTCACGTTTTCGAATTTTTGGTTCTGGGACATAAAAGACCCGAAGATGACCCCCTACATACAAACTCACTATATAATTTGTTAGTATAGATGTACTCGTATGATAGATCGTCACGTTGAACTTGGAAAACTACCCAGCTTACCATATTTATAAATAACTTAGTGCTAGCACTAAAAGTTGTTTACCTCTTAGTTCGAAAACATTGCAAAAAAAGGAAATTTTCCAATCGATGACTACCTCTATACCTATTGCTGTAGGTAGTAAAATATTGGATATTACTAATATTTTTTTACTGCAAAAGATGCGCCTTGTCAGGCAAAGGTTTAATGAAGCAGTTTAGTTAGATAACTGTTTATTAGGACAACACCGTGACATGCACCCTAATTGCGTACCACACTTTCAATCAAATCTGAATACTTTTGAGGGATATTGCTTATCCGTTGTTGAAAAAAAAAAACATGTTCGAAAAAATTGTCTACTTACTAATATAAATAACGCAATGAATGTTGTTAAACTGTCAAAATGAAAGCAATTCCTATTGTTACTGTGTTACGCAATTAACACAGCCGCTGTTCAGGTTAACCTATCCACTCGGCACTGATTGAGCAAAGAACTTTGCACATCGGAAAACTTCCTTACAGGAAAATCCAGCAATACTTTTTGTCCGACATTTAAGACCCAGCACGAGATTTATTCGAAGGAGCAAATACACACGACACACTCACGTGTTCAGTAGTCTGCGATAACCACACTAAGTGGTTAGGCAGTGCTCCAAACCACGTGCACTTGTAATGTGGTTACTATAACGTAATGCAGAAATTGTGATGGTTCCATTATTACTACTCATAATAAAGTTAATAACCACTATTATAATCAGTTAAGTGATTGCGTATCCAACTAACATTAGCAATGGCTTTCATTTTGACTGTCCAACAACATTCAGTTGCTGAGCAGACAAATTTTTCGAACATAGATCCAATGGGTTAGCAATATCCTTCAAAATCATTCAGATTGTGATTGATGGTGTGTTACGCAATCAGGATGCAGTAGGTACTCACCTATACGAGGGGCTCGTAGCTAAGTAATAACAGCCGCACAGGTCGATCGATCAGGTTAAGCTACGCTTGCCACGGTCGGTCCGTGGATGGGTGACCATCTTTACATACCAAGACCCCTCCGTGCCTCGGAAAGCACGTTAACACGTTGGTCCCGGCTGTCATTCTTGGATCTTTGACAGTCGTTACGGGTCGTCAGAAGCCCGAAAGTCTGACAACCAGTCTTACCTTACCTTAGGGGTTTCGTATTATCCAGTAACTGGGTTGTGGAGGTCAGATAGGCTGTCGCTCCATGTAAAATATTCAGCTGCATCCGGTTAGACTGGAAGCCGACCCCAACAGAGTTGGGAAAAGGCTAGGCAGATTGTGGTCTCACATAGAGGTACTCATTATTGAACTAAAACTTTTAATAATGTTGCCACCAAAATTTAATAGAAGTTGAGACTACAGTATAATGTTACTGGTTACCGCTAAGCTATTAAAAAATAACATTACTTAGACTGGCTTTATAAAAATCTATTTCTAATAGGGTTTAAAGTATGAAATTGCCGTTTCATCGTAATAGGTACTTCGAATGGACATAGAACCTTCATGGTTTGATATTTTTGAGTGAAACTTTTTTCACATGGTACCTATGAAGTTCTTCTTTTAAAAAATGTGCAACATTCGATTATCGACTTTCAGTTGTTTTTCTTATTCAGCTTAGACAAGAAAGATGGATACTTCGAAAATTCGAGTTAATTTTGAACACGAGTTCCGACGCGGAACTAACGCGGCAGAAACAGCTCGCAATATCAATGTTGCGTTTGGAGAGGGGACTGCTAATGAACGCACCGTGCGATTTTGGTTTAAACGCTTTCGTGATGGAAAAGCAAAGCTTACCAATAAAAAAGTAATGGTAACTGTTTGGTGGTCTCAGCATGGTGTTATTCACTATAGCTTTCTCCGATGTGGTCAAGTAATAACGGCAGATGTCTACTGTGCCGAACTCCGAACAATGATAGCAAAACTAGCAGTGAAACAGCCCCGTCTCATGAATCGATCTTCACCATTATTGCTCCATGATAACGCGAGACCTCATACAGCACGAGAAACCGTTTTAACTCTACAGGAACTGCAATTAGAATTCACCCTCCGTATTCGCCAGACCTTGTTCCAACAGACTACCATTTTTTTCGTGATTTGGACAATTTTCTACGTGATAAAAAGTTTTCTTCTCAGGAGGCAGTACAAAATGCTTTCACACAGTTTGTCGAATCTAGATCACGAGAGTTCTATCGCAAAGGCATAAATAACCTTCCTATTAGATGGCAGCAATGTATAGATAATATTGGTAATTATTTTGATTAAATAAATATGTTAAATTATTAAAAAAAACGAATTTCAATTTTTCAGTACAAATCGGCTATTTCATACTTTAACCCCTAATATTAAATATAATATTTCAGACAGAGTAGTGTCGAAAGATGAAAAGAATGGCCCGTCATCGGGTCACCTTATGTCTGTAGGTTACGCAGAGAAGCAGAGCGATTAAGCTTAAAAAAAATAAAAGGCCCGTTTTGACATTGACAGTTCTAGTAGCTAAGTAATAACATATAACATACTAGCTTTTGCCCGCGGCATCGCCCGCGTGGATGTCGGAAATTATCCCACGGGAACATGCTACCAGGAGAAAAAGTATGTCCTTCCCCAGGATGCCCTATCTCTTTACCAAATCAGAAGTTCAGTGGTTTAAGTGTGAAAATGTAATATACAGTTTCAAGTTCAAATCCACCCCTTAAAAATCGAATTACCCCTTTTTGCCCCGTCAGGGGTCAATTTTCGACAACCTTACATACTGATTATTAACTATAAAAAAGTCAAAAGTATTAATACTGAGTTTCAAGTTAATTGGACCGCGCTTTCAATTACTTCCACACAAACTTCAACACCCCTTTGAGGGGTAGTTTTGAAAAACTTATAATAATAAACTTTTTTACTTACTTAGGCGAGTATTCTTGCCTAGTTTCAAGTTTATTAACAAAATGAATAAGATTTTTCATATAAACTGTATCCCCGCTTTTCATCCCCACAGGGGTGGAGTTTAAAAAAATCGTTTGGGATGTATTCATAACTTGACTCAAAGATTATTTATACTAATTTTTGAGTAATCAAGCCATGCAGTAAAATCCTCCCCTGTAAAATTGACTACCCCTTTTCAGCCCGTCAGGGGTAATTTTCGAAAAATCCTGATAAGTACATATTATTCTTTACTTTCGATCCTAGGTATAAATAGTGAGTTTCGAGATTATCGGACCGCGCGCTAAAATTCTTCCATACAAACTATGAAACCGCCCAATCCCCTTTTAGGGCGTAGTTTAGAAAAAAATAAAATGGTAAACTGCATAATTTACTTTGATTAGTATTGGTGCCAAGTTTCAAGTTTATTAACTCAAGGAATAAGATTTTCCATACAAACAAAATCCCCCCATTTCACCCTCTTAGGGGTGGAATTTCGAAAAACCCTTTCTTAGTGGATACCTACTCTTCACTGAGAACACACCCTCAAAATTTCATGTCTCTAGGACCAGCGGTTTAGGCTGTGCGTTGATATATCAGTCAGTCAGTCAGGACTTGGAATTTAATATACACATAGATAGAAGATAAAAAAGATCAAATTCGCAGAACAGATCAGTTTCATACAAACGAATACGTATTCGTTTGTATGAAATTGACAGGTGTCAAGAACGCATTCTCAAATGTCAAAATGGGCCTTTTATTTTTTGACAACTTTAGTGATTGATTAGATTATAAAAAAGTACGATGCAGCCCGCCTGTAGTAAGCGCGAAAAAATCCGAAAGTAATACATATAGTAAGGGTTGATTTTTCCATCGCCAGATAACTTTTATTCGAGGAATAAAATTGACGTTTGAAAGTTTTTGTATAAAGTTATTGAAATAATTGTCAAAATTTCAAAATTGTTCCTCGAATAAAGTTATTAGATTATTGAAAAATCAGCCCTAAGAGAATTTTCGCAATGCTGTGTATTTTTGCAAGTTGTCTTTAAAAGATCGCTTCTAACGATAAGACCCGATCGTGTCAGTCCTTGTAAAATTTCTATATTTATATCTGTCATTTTTATGCTGTACAGACGCCAGCAGGTCAAGCTACCCGAAACTTAGCGCGATCGTCCGAAAGGGTTACCGCTGCCCCGGAACATAAAGGGCTAAGGAATGAACACGGGTGGGTTTTAGTCAGTAAGAGTCTGACACTCCCTTCCGCTCCACCCAGAGCGGGAGAGGTCATTTGATGATTTTCCATCCTCAAAAAAAAAAAAACAAAATAAGGAACACGGGTGGGTTTTAGTCAGTAAGAGTCTGACACTCCCTTCCGCTCCACCCAGAGCGGAAGGGTCCATTTGATGATTTCCCATCCTCAAAAAAAAAAAAAAAAAAAGCTACCTGAAACTGTCAAATTTTCCCAATCAACCTTGAGCCTTAATGCTATAGCGTTAAAATTGAAAATCTATTAAAGAAATTTGACAGATTGTAGTAGCTTGATATGCTGGAGTCTGTACATAATAAAGAAAGTAACTATATATTTATTATGTAAAACCTAATTAACAAATAAAAATAACAAAATGATAGAACGATAGAACTTAACTAAAACTACAAGGCTGGCCAGCGTTTAGAAATTTCTTTGAAAAGACGATGATAAAGAGTACACTATCTCCGTCTATCTATAATTCATTATTTAGTTTTGTCAAAAAAAAAAACAGCTCCGTCATTAAAAATGAATCTATTAATTTCGTGTTCGGGATAAAATCCGACATCCTTCCGCTCGCAATCCAGCCCAAGTTAAATTATCTGTCAGCTATCAGCAGGATTCCCATCAGAGCTCCATCCAATACTCTGACATGGTTATTACTATTCATATCATTTGCATACGGTTGTGTAAAATCCAAGCATCCATTCATCCATCGGCAATAACGGCTGATATACATTCTGATGAATATCTTATGCCCTCAGCTTAAAAGGCCTGAAAGTTTTTATATAGCGTGTATCAGAAAGGTATGGTTATATTTAAGGGTGTAGTACAGACCATCAAACTGAAAAGAAAGAAAAAAGAGAAAGACTTAAAGTTTATTCCGCACAAACAAAACACACATTACAAATAAAATTAAAAAATAAAAGACATAAAATACCACATAGTCAAAAGCCTCGTACTCAAGCATAAAATGTTGACAATTCTGTCCATTGCTTGATGTCAGGGCCAGGGACTAAAGACAACACACATCTATTGACATTGACAATACAGGCATTGGCAGATGACAACAAAACAACAACAATCAAAACAAAAACAAAAATGCCAATTGCAGAGTGGAGAAATAACTACTTTACAAACAACAACAACAACTGAACCACTTTTTCTATCTAACTTACAAACAACAACTGAACCACTTTCTCTATGGGTCCAACATTGTAATCGCGAAAAAATAACCAGCCAAATCATTTTGGTCGAGTAGGTGTTGAAGTATAGTAGCATCGACTCGCAACTTGTTACCATCCATCCAAAAAAAGCTGTTCCATACATTTTGACCGCACATTGCATTTTCTATGAAACAGCTGTTTTTTTAATAACCGACTAAAATGTCAATGCTAGTTCAGAAGCATGTACTGCTGCCACCCTGTATAACCACAACTTCTATACACGCTGTATTCACTCTGATGAATATCCTAATATGCTTACAGCTTAATGGCCTTTTATTATCGTGGAGAAATGCTCATGCATTCTGCACGATACCACGGGGAGATAGTGCAGTTATGTGGGACTTAAACCCACTAAAATTCCACGGTGTCCTCCTCTCCCGCTTACGGCGGGAACACGGGCACGCGTTAGCACTCATCCGTGAACCCGCCGCGGCTGTCCGTCACCGGACCCACCTCTGGGGAGTATTCCCCATCATCGGCGCACCAGAACACATATCACGCCGTGACCACCCCAGGGACCAAACCAGCACATGGGACGACCCCGTGTCTGGGCACCCTTGATCCCCCTGCGACGGGTCAGGTCATTAGCCCCACCGCCTGCCAATTTTCGGCCGCAGAGGATAGGGAGAGCGGCCAACGTCATATCAACCCTCCTCCTCCCCTGCGGCCACACCGTGTCCGCCATCAGACGGTGGCGACCCCGTCAAGGCCGCGGAAGTTAGGGAGAGCGGCGTATGTAGGTACACGTAGTTACTTACGTAAATACTACAATTAGGACTTATGATTGTGTGACCAAGTCCCGATCCACTAATCCCTCGTAGGACTACAGATGTGACCAGAGACATCGTTCTATTAATAAATCCACATGACATGACTCATTATTGCATTCAGTATGTAAAATAGAACACTCGCCTATGAACTGCAACCAGTCACCAGCATAGTTATTCACAACCGTTCGATACGTTTCCGTGCCAAATATAATATTAATCAAAATGTTATCATGTGAGTCCTGATCCCTAAAGGCTGTTCTCAAATTCGAAAATTTTGTCAATTTAAATCAAACACATGTCCGCCATTCTTCCGACAGCTGTTTGCTGTTGGAGGCAAGGCAAATTAGTAATTGAAAGTGTGTGATTTTCGATTCGACCACCTGTCTAATACCTAGTTGTGAATAGCTATGCAAAACTAGCATCTGTTTGTACCTACGTTTGCTTTCAGGTTTCATTATAAATAGATAGGTATTGTATTGTCCTTCCTTAGGTACAGTCAAAGGCAGATCTAGACAGTTATGTAAATCATGTTTCAGCCATTTATGATAGCTGAAAGCCGGGGTATACCTCCGACAACGACCAGACATAATAAACCATCGTTTATACTACATACCAGTAACGCCATCTGTTATGACCAACACACACTACACTACATGGTCGACATCTACCAAACCACTTCTGTCTTGAATTTCCGTTTCTGTTTACACAGAGCTTTGTGAATAGTGGTGTTGTGTTGTAGGAAACAAATAATGATTGATTATGTGAACTGATAGAAAACATCCATCGGTTTCTTACAAAATTTCAAATAAATATATCCGACGACCCTGTTTACTTATCTCCTTTGGTGACCGTACCTATCTACCTATTTATAAAGAAGGGTTTATAATTATGTGTATAGGTAAAATAAGGTATGTGGTAGGAATAATCTTAATAACTAAAGGACTAATGTACATGACAATTGTACATAGCATTGAATGATGTATACCTACGTAGCCGTAGGGGAGAGAGTCTGTACCACAGTGTTCGTATAGGCAGAAAGTGCTTTGTTTTTGGCGTACGATGTTGATAAAAAAAAAACAAAAGAACTTGTTATTTAAAACCGCTTTGATGATTGCTGTGTGCCAAGCGGAGGATGTCATATGTCAACAATTTGTCTCTACATAATATTATGTATGTTAGATAATAAAATTGATATCCGTGACCAACAACGACCCTATAGAGATAACGTTTCCATGTATAATTATTTAAAAAAGCTTTCATTTGTTTCTTCCTGTATCTTATCGCCCGCATTGCTAACGATCACCATTATCGTCGTTATAACATATTTTTTATTAAATACTCCATTGTTCTTAGTACAGTGACTGTGAGCATTGCGACCCTCGCATCCAGCGGATTCCTGCGCCCGTCACCAGTTCCAGATCCACTTTGTGGGTGGCCTTCCAACGCTACGTCTTCCGGTACGCGATCGTCACTCCAGAAACTTTCGGCCCCATCAACCATTTGTTCTGCGAGCAATGTGCCCTGCCCACTGCCACTTAAGTTTGGCAATTCTTCAACCGTATTATTTAACTAGTAAGCATCTGCCAGCAACTTATTTTAATTTATTGAATAATTAATCATGATTCGAAAGACACGTGGCGCCATCTATTATCGTAATAACGTTATTGTTGTTTTCCTCGGGTACAGCACTTTTTTTTCGGGATGAAACGTACCTTATGTCCGTTTCTGTACACCAGACAACGTATATGCAAAATTTCAGAATGATCGGTTCAGTGGTTTCGGCGTGAAAGGGTAACAAACAAACAAACAAACTTACTTTCGCATTTATAATATTAGTTAGGATTTAGTAAGGACACAATTTGGATGACACACCTTTTACAAGTTATGAACAATTAATGACTTATTGTCATTGTTGTGTACAAGTCCCGTAAGCTCTAACTTATAGTTTACGGGACTTATAGGCAGCTGAGACATTCCATTATTTTCTCAAAGTTCACATTGAGCGATTGTTGATGACTTATTTATTCATCTCTACATCTTAGTAATTTTGTTGGGAAAGGCTACAAAGACATGAAGACACCTTGAAGAACTACAACTTCAAGTGCATTACGCGGCTCTAGTAGAAAAATAACTATGAAAACTTCATATAAATTGTTCTATCAGAATCGTGTCGCACCGTCGTCCGATATGCTTCAATTAGAAAACATTGTTTTTAGAATGTTTTACAATAATGGAACAAACAAACCTTCAATGAAAACATGATCAAAGTAAACCATTAAATGGTAAACATCTAATTTAAATTTCTTACCTCTCCAAGGAATAAACGTCAAGATACCTCACCAAAGAAACGAATCCATTCATTTATCCAAACAGGGGGACGCCAACAGACATAGTTTACCTAATTAATGGAGGACCATCCGCCACGTTTCTGTCATTCCCCTGGCCAACGTGCCGACCTAAATAACTATTAGGTACAGTCAACTGATCGTCGGTGAAAACACTTTTAACTTGAGCTAGCCTAGCGAAGTACGGATTTTCAATAAAATAAAAGATCGAGTGTAATCGTAATAAAATATATGTAGTTAAAAAAACAAAAAAAAAAAAAACGCGCTTAAAGGCTGGTTTTTCAATCGACCGATAATTTTTATTCGTCGAATAATATTGACGTTTGACAGTAGTTGTGTGGAAGAACTGTAACAAATTCAAAATTAATCCTCCGATAAAGTTATCTTGCGTTGGAAAAATCAGCTGTAAGGGCTGATTTTTCAATCGACAGATAATTTTTATTCGTCGAATAATATTGACGTCTGACAGTTTTTGTATGGAAGAACTGTCAAAAGTTCAAAATTATTCCTCCGATCTAGTTATCTGGCGATGGAAAAATCAGCTCTAAGGCTAATTTTCAATCGACAGATAATTTTATTCGTGGAATAAAATTGACGGCTGACAGTTCTTGTATGGAAGAACTGTCAATAATTCAAAATTATTCCTCGGATAAAATTATCTGGCGTTGGAAAAATCAGCCCTTAGTCAAACAAACTCAAACTCGAGCGGTTTACTAGTAGTCACTAAAGAGTTCCACCACAGAGTTTACCCACTGAATAGTTCCACTATCTACCTCCTGGCTCCATCATCAGATCAGTTCCAAGATATCAAATTAGTTATAGTTTAGTCATCCGATCTACATTATATACATGCAAGGTTTCATTTCGATACGACAATTACAAGTAGGTTAAAATTGACTTCTAAGATTGTTTGACTTTGTTTGTTAGTTAGTTACAAGTGAAGCTAGCGTGTAGAGGCCAGTATATACTGGTATTTCTCCTCTGACGTGCGGCCTAATGTACCAGGGATAACTTGCCGGGGTACATGGGCCGAGTTCTACGTTCTACTCAATGCTTTTGCACGAATTACGATCGCTTTCTATCGTAATGAGGTCGCGTCAGGGGAATGTTGATGACAGGGGACTGATAACAGGATTGATGATCGATATGTAGGTAACTAAAATTCAAGGGAATGTGGGTCTATGTTTCGGAGATCCAATTAGTTCGAGTTGGTTTATTCCGATACAGCCTTGGGATTGAGTGAGTGAGCCCCTGAATATGAGAAATTTGGAAAAACGTGCTCGTGATACGAAATATATGTAGTAATACATTTTGTATTTTTATTTCGACCTGCGAAGGGTTAAGTCGAATCGATAGGACGTGTGGATTTTCTGTTGTGAGCTCTCAGTCAGCAATCACAGAGCTAAATCTGAGCAAATAATAGGCGAGCCTATCGCTATTACCCGGGCACAATTCCAATTCCAACGCTCAGGCTTATGTTTCTACCTGAAATAAACCTGGATTAAAATATATGTAAAATTTTAACTAGTGTTGGTTATGAAAGTGATCTCATTAGGTCGTGTTTAGAGGATCCAATTTGTTTGAGTTGGTTTATTGCGATAAATCTTTGGGATGTTAATTATGTGTTCCTTACATAAATAAAATACATAGAAAGCATGTATTTCGTATTTGTATTTCAGCTTCTGAACCTACGGCCCGACCAAAACCGGCCTGGTCAAATAAACTTTATTTTCTTTCTTTCTTTTACGAAGGTTTTAATAGAAACGACAGGAATTATGGATTCTCTGTTGCTCTCAAAGTTTTTCAACAATCACAGAGTAAATCTTAGCAAATAAGAGGCAAGTATATCGATATTTCCCAGACACAATTCAGACTCTCAGGCTGATCCAAAATCCGAGAAATCTATTTTCATTTTAGCCAGTATTGGCAGTACCTAAAACCAATCTCATTACCTCTGACCTTTCCCGTTCTCATAATAAAATTAATTGTGGCTGAAAATAGAACCTTACCGTAGCTTTACATTTAAATTTTGAAAGCCTAGCTGGTATATCGGGCGAGTGCAGCCCACTCATTAACAAGTTAAGCCCGACCTACTTTTGAGCGAACATTCAGGCTGCTGTTGACACAACCCAGTTCTTGCTTTCTTGCACCAAGTCTCATTTCGAAGTTCAAAAGCTGTTTGACTATGTGTTTTTTACCTTGTACGTACACGTAAATAAATTCATTGGTTTTAAATGTAACCTGGCGTTAAATGTCATCTGGAGTTTAACTTTTTGAAGAGAACATAACATCACGCCAGTTTTCCCCGAAACCGAACGGCTGTGGGACCTCAGGGACCTAGATTAATTACAAAGTCGGAACTAAATCGGACAAAAACCGTAATTACGATTTTCCGTTTGATAAAACTTAAATGATAGCCTGGGATTGGAATTACGTTTCATTAATTATGATGGACGATAGGAGACGCTGGAGGGAAGTTCTAGTGGGCTTATAGAACACTAGCTTCTGCACGCGACATCGTCATACCTATAACCTTCTGACTGACCGACCCCTTGAAAATTCATAAGTGCCTGTAATTGGTTTGTTTGAAATAAATGCTTTGAGTTTGAGTTTGATACCATAAACCATAAATCGTATGGTGCTCAGAAATAATGTAGCTTTTTATGAAATCGGACCAGTACTTCCGGGTTGTCCTCCAAAAAACAATTTTACTTCCTCATCTACGAGTATGTAACTGAATTGATGCACATTATGAAAGTAGTTTGTTCAGAATTGTTTACTGAATCGATTTTTGTCATTTTTAATATGGGTAAGTTTTTTCCAAAAATAATTCAGACTATGTAAATTACAGTCACATCCCGCTGAACAATAAAAAGAAACCAAACTGCACGAAGCCCCCACGCAACCACGTACCACGCTAGACCCTTACACGTATGCGACTATGTGAGTGCGTAGATTTTTAATATGACCACATTTTTCTCCCACAATCAGTATAACTAATTTAATAAATAAGTAATGTTTTATACATAATAGTAATACATACATACATACATATAGTATAATTCAGTGCATGTATTATGATTAAAACATAATATTCTAATTGGGGTGTTTGGTGGTGTGAGTTAATTCCGGGACATGTTGTATATAAAAGAAAGTCGTGTTAGTTACACTATTTATAACTCAAGAACGGCTGAACCGATTTGGCTGAAAATTGGTGGGGAGGTAGCTTAGAACCAGGAGACGGACATAGGATATTATTATTATTTATTTTATTTTATTATTTAATACTTTTATTTACTTATAGGAGTAGGGTAAGAGTAGTGTAGGAGTAGGGTAGGATTAGGGTAGGGGTAGGGTAGAGGGTAGGACACCACGCGAACGAAGTAACGCCGGGCAGCTAGAAATAATTTATATGGCAAAACAACGTTCGCCGGGTCAGCTAGTAATGTTATAAGTTTAGATTTTACTTTCGAAGATGTGCAGGTTATTGGGTCAAATCTGTTACTAGACCATGTAGGTACAGTTACTCTAAGAGTTACTGTAGTGGTGATAATTTGACAGTCAAATTGCTTGATGATCCTCATCCCATTCTATATAAGTAAGGTGACGATTGCTGTATCCTGTGGCACAAGTACAGCGGCCTTGAGGCCTCCAATCCGAGAGCTGTCGGGATTGAGGCCCCCCTGCGCACTTGTGACTCATCTGAACATGTAAAGATGGATGTGGGCAATAGCTGGAGGAGATTTGTTGCTTTATTTTTGTTCGTGTCATTGAGTGTCAGGCGGTGACGACCTTGAGTTCATATTGGCAGGAATAAACTTGGTATTCGTTCGTATGGCATGTGTTTATTGCTGTAGTAAAAGATTCCCGTGTTGTGTGCTTCCAAGGATTAAGAGGTTCTCTTTAAGATGGCCGAGGTTTAAGTCATCGAAGCTTGACCTTCATGTAAAGAATGAGCATTTTTATTTAAGACTAGCTTTTTACCCGCATAAGTTTCGATCCCATAAGAATATCGGGATAAAAATTATACTATGGGGTAATCTTGGTTATAAACTATTTGTGTGCCAAATTTCATCCAAATCCGTTCAGTAGTTTTTGCGTGAAAGAGTAACAAACATCCATCCATCCGTACAAACTTTCGCGTACTTATAATATTAGTAAGATAAGAAATAAGATAAGATAAGATAAGTAGCTTATCCCCGAGACTTTTTTCTTTTTGCTCGGCTCCTAAGGGTCCCAGCGTGATGTTAAGTAGCCTATAACCTTCCTCAAGATTTTTTTATTTTTTATTATCCTTTTGTTGCGATCTATCATTCTTGCAGATATTCAGCAATATGTTTGGTATCATTAGCTGGTTTGTACGGAAGCCGCCCAGTGACTGCTCCGTTTGTTCTTACAACCTCTTAAATCAGGTCTTGAGGAATCCTTCTTTTCAGTCTTCTAGCGACTGTTTAGGTATTCATCAGGTTTACTGCTAGCATGTTTGGATGGCTTGTGATTCGCTCTTTGTACGCTTTTGTCCTTTCTGAGATTTCTTCTATGACAGTTTTGAACTATTAAATGCAATAATATCTTTTTAAATCCGACTGGCAGTTTCAGAGATTAGCATGTTCAAAAAAACAAACTACCAAACTCTTCAGCTTTATTATTAGCATTGATAGAGATAGTAGTTTACTGGTTTTCAAAGCCATAGCTTTCATGAAAAGAGAGCATTTCTATATCTGCTAGACCTATTCATATTGATTTATTTCCATAATGATTGTCCCTTTACTAAGGGAAGGCGAATAGCAGGGATGTCCTAGAAACCATTAACTCAGGTACAATTAAGCCATAAATCTAGTATTTTCTTGCCTATACAGACAGAAATACGAGATAACTTGTGGTAATAAAATGGCTCGTGATGATATCTCTATAGTGGTTTAGAATTCATTTAGTGCTAGACTGGTGTCGCATAAGGTGAAGCAGGAAATTGCACAACGTGAGTCATCTCGTTAAATTACATTGTACGTTAAGGAGTCACTTTTTAGTGGATAATAATTATCTTTAAGACTTTGTAACTGTCACATAAACGTTCTTCTCTCAAACAGTATAAATTGCTAATACTAGCTGCTAATTGCAGTACTTTTAATTTTATTACCGGATTAGTTTATTGATTTGTAGGTTTTTGGTTTAATGTATACTAATATACTAGAGGACCTTGTGAACCCCGCAGGAACCCGTTGGATGCGAGAAGCACAGAACCGGTCGAAGTGGAGGTGCTTGGGGTAGGCCTGTGTCCAGCAGTGGACGTCTTTCGGCTGAAATTATACTAGATATATCCTACTATTTCCTACTAATAATAATATTACACACACACACACACTCACGCTCTGTCACTTTTACATTTATAAAAATGTGAAAGTTTGTATGGATGGATGGATGGATGGATGGCTGTTTGTTACTCTTTCACGCAAAAACTACTGAACGGATTTGCATGAAATTTGGCACACAGATGGTTTATAACCAGGATTAACATATAGGATACTTTTTATCCCGATATTATCACGGGAGCGAAATTTATGCGGGTGAAACCGCGGGGCGCAGCTAGTAATATAATAAAGCTGAAGAGTTTTTACATCAGGCTATTATATAGCAAAAAGAAAAAAGTCAGAAAGAACGCTAAGCGAAATCTGATGGGACGCGGTGGGTCGGGGAACAAAAAATTTCACGCGGACAAAGTCGCGCTAATAGGTAATACTTAGTTTCATGTACGGTCACCAAAAGACATAAGTAACCAGGGTCGTCGGAAATAGTTGAAGTTTTGTAAGAAACCGATGGATGGTTTAAAATAAAGTTCAATGTAATTAATGGATAACAAACAATTAATTTATCAAATAAAATTTCATTCGAAAACATCCATCGGTTTCTTACTTAACTTCTATTATCCAACGACCCTGGTTACTAATCTCTTTGGGTGACTATCTACTGAATGCTTGGATGACGGCTATGTGATGGGTTCTTTTACACCCTTTATCTAATACTTACATAATTTCGATGTCACTATGGTCTTTTGGTGTTCCTTGCGTAGTGTGTGAATTCCAGTGAAATTCTAATACTTATTTTTGTGAATCCGCGATTGAGCATTTGAAAATAAGTTTACAGTACTTGTGACATTAAAAGGATTTTAATATTATGTATAACTTAATTTGTTGATATTTCATTAGCTGTACATCGTGTGAAGATACTTTTCAAGGAAATATATTACATTTTATTCGTTGTAAATGGTGTCGCGTCAAGAAATCTCGTTGAAGTTAAGTTTGTGTTTCCGGGAAATAAAATACACGCTTTTAGAGGTACAAGCAAGTATACGTTGTTCATAATTCATGAGGGACAACCAACAAGTACTCTTCAGAGGTGTCTGCGAAATAAAATTAGGTTATTTTTGTAGAGTGCTTATGTTAAGAATGTAGGATGAGTATTTTAATGTAAGTCTATGATGAATGGAACGTAACGCATGAGAGAGAGAAGGAACGACAGTGAGAGAGACAGGGGGAAGGATTGCGGATCAGCACTTGAGAGGGAACGGTTGTCATTTTTTATGGAGAGTAAAGACGAATATTTAATAAATTCAAATCATTTTACATGCCCCACAATCCCCATTCCACAAGAATATACATACTAGATACGTAGCCGAAGACCAAAATCTTTGCTTCATAAAATACGGCCAAAATCGCATAGGTAAGGCCTGAAACTGCGGGCGCCCGCGACAGACATCCGTCGCGTGACCTGTCGTGTGACCACGCGCGTGGACACGCGGGTTGGCTCCGTGGGGGTTTCACCCGGTTCACGATGGGTATTTCACCCGGGATTTATTAATATTTCATTTATTTATCTATTTACATACTTAATTACAGTTTTCAATATTTCTTAAGATATAATAAAATAAGTATAAAAAACCTAAAAAAATATAAAAAAATAGTGATCCACCGATGTCGGGAACAAGTTCCAAGCTACCGGTGGTTAGGGCTCCAGAGACAGGAACCCACCCCCTCACAATGCGAGCCGTATCGAGGAGTAGGTACTGCCTTTTGAATCAGGCCCTTGATCCAACCACCTAACGAGAGCCTCGATAGATGCTGATCGAGCCTTTCGGCCATCAGGCCACTGGCTGATACGACAATCGGCACAATGGCAGCCGAGCTCACATTCCACATGTCAACAACCTCGTGTGCTAAGCCGAGATATTTAATTTGTTTCTCATTCTCAGCTTTCACAAGGTTCCCGTCATGTGGAATGGTAACATCGACAAGCATTGTGCGGCGCACTATTCGATCTATCACCACTATATCAGGGGGTCTACTCCGAAGTAGTATCGGCCGAATGTTCGGCCGTTTCCTGCTACGAAGTTAGTATTTGGTTCGGTCGGTTCCGATCCTACACTCCTACACTCTTCGAATATTGACTATGGTCCCGACCCAACTGAGCCGATCCGACCTTTTTTCGCATTTTTCAATAATATTCGGTTCGGCCATGTGTCGGTCCGATCTGAACATTCGCACTATGCACTTCGGAGTAGGCCCTCAGGCTTATTGGCGACAATAGTCCTGTCAGTAATGATAGACCGATCCCAGTACAACGTGACATGGTCATTTTCAAGAACTGGGTCGGTACTTATTAGTATAAGGGACGCGTGCGTGCCCCCGCGACGGATTCCGTCGAACGGAGGCGGGCTCCGTTGCCCGGACGCGGGTCTTACCTTCCCTCGACAGACGCCCGTGCGGGTCGCCGCGACGGAGCATTTTTGTATGGAACTGCGCGGGCGTCCGCTTAACGCAGTGTCAGCCCTAAAGTCGATAGATTTTATAATACATCAGACACTACAAAATATACAATGGGCGGCCTTATCGCTTTCTGCAATTTCTTCCAAGCAGACTTAGAATTGGAACTTGGAAGGTGGAACGACGACCTTGTTAAAGCCACAGGAACCCGTTGGATGCGAGAAGCACGGAACCAGTCGAAGTGGAGGTGCTTGGGGGAGGCCTATGTCCAGCAGTGGACGTCTTACGGCTAAAATGATGATGATGATGAAACTTGGGATGGACAGTGATTTTTCCTTTTAGATTTGATTATTCTAAACCTAAACAGATTGAAATTTGACAATTTTTTTAACAATGACGCCACTTAAACTTAATCCAAACCAAACATTCCTATATTTTCTTCTCGCACAAACTCGAATATTAAAATGACATAAAAATATCCACAACAACATCCCCACCATTTTCTTTTACGACCTTTCAACAACAAAACTGACAATAGTCATAACGAAGTATTGGCAGGCCGCCAGCCCCCTGAAATTAACAGCTCGGCCGCATTTACACCGAGATGAGCGTGAGTGACGAGCCTCCATCACGTCGTAAGCTCGCAACGTTTCATTAAAATGGTAATGACGGCGCGAAGGATTCCCTTGAGTATAATTAAAGACAGAACTCCTTGCTTGCTAGATATTTTTGGCAGGATTTATTCTTCTGATATTTGACCTTATTTTATTACTGTGTGAAAGGAATTGTAACTATTACGATGAGTTACTGGGTACATGACACGCCTTGGTAAGACTGGTTGTTAGACATTTGGGCTTCTGACTACCCGTAACGACTGTCATAGACCACGAATGACAGCCGAGACCAACGGCTTAACGTGCTTTCCGAGACACGGCGGGGTATGTAAAGATGGTTCATAGAAATATTAAAAAAAAACAGTTGATACTACTCGGTGACATTGAAGATATATTTTTTGTTGTGTATTGTGTTCCTCGTTGAAGTGCCAAAGATTTATAGAAGCCATAAAGTGTGGACATTATCATTAGTACCTAGTGACAGCTTATTAGCTAACTTCCATGTTTTTGTAACAACACAGAATGTGTAGTAGGTGCTATAATGTAATTTTGTTTTTAGGGTTCCGTACCCAAAGGGTAAAAACGGGACCCTATTACTAAGACTTCGCTGTCTGTCCGTCCGTCTGTCTGTCCGTCTGTCTGTCACCAGGCTGTATCTCAAGAACCGCGATAGTTAGACAGTTGAAATTTTCACAAATTATGTATTTCTGTTGCCGCTATAACAACAAATACTAAAAACAAAATAAAATAAATATTATAGGGGGGGCTACCAAACAACAAACGCGATTTTTTTCCCCTTTTTGCTCGATATCAATAATGGCAACAGCCGATCGATTCTGTAAAAATCTCACTGTGAAAAGTTAGGTGAAGTGAGCTTAGAGTGAGCTGTCAATAGTGTCAATCCCTAGCATTAGTTGGAATAAAAGCTCACTCCACGCTCACTTCACCTAAGTTTTCACGGTGAGATGGTTACAGAATCGCACTGCTGGTAGGCACTTGAAATATTCACAAAATACACAGTTGTATTTTCACTTTAATAATAAAATTAAAATTAAATAAATATTTAAGGGGGTGTACTTTCTCCATGGGACCAACATCGCAATCGCGGAAAAATAATCCATACATTTAGGTCGAGTCTTCTTCTTAGTGTGTTGATTGCAATCTAAATGGACTCGATCCAGAATTCGGCTACTTGTTTGGCGCCAACACCAACGTCCATCCGTTCCTGTAACGTGCAGCTGACAGGACACGCAGGACATTTGGGTCATGTAGGTATTGAAGTTCTTTATTATATCTGATTGGTGAATTAAATACGATGTTGGTCCCATGGAGAAAGTTGTTAAATAAGCAACACATCCTTAAATATGTCCACACGATTTTGATATAGTACGCTGTACATATATCCCTGTGCACTAGGAAGGTACCTATAGTAAATCAAATTGTGAATAAGAGAATCAATGTTCAACAGATGTTCAAGTCCTAAGAAACTTAGTATACCTACGTAAAATAGATTTTGGACTTTAGACCGCAATTTAGCTATAACTTAGACTTACCAAACTCACAAGTTTGTTCACAAGTTTATCTTAGTCAGTCAGCCATCACGTTTAGGTTATAGACGCTGTTTAAGTTATAGGAAGTGAATCCACAAAATTATATATCCTAGATGAGTTCGTATCCTTGTTTTTCTCTATACCACATAAAGACTTGCGGGGTCACTGCCAATGGTTTTCATTTTGACAGTTCAACAACATTAATTGCGTTAGTTACGTTGTCGAGCAATGTTATTTATGTCGATGGCTCTATGAGTAGGGGAAGACCAAAGAAACGATGGATGGACTGTGTGAATGATGATATGGTTAGAAAGGGGGTGACTGTCGAGATGACGACTGATAGACAAAATGACATGTTGTGCCGACCCCAAATAAATTGGGATAAGGGCTGGAGATTGATGATTTACGAAATCGACAAAAAAAAAAAAAAAAAATCAATAGAGCAGAATTTTTCGAACTTATGAAGCAATGGATTAGCAATATCCTTCAAAATTAAACAGTTTGTGATTGAAAGTTTGTTACGCCATTAGGGTGCTCATACACAACTTATCTGCAATAACTGCAGCTTACAGTAAGCCATAAAATATGTCTGCGTCGCGCCACTGCGCTTTACACCCGACGCAGGATGATAGTATGTACTCGTAGTACCTACAACACACCAGAGAGACTGATAAACAGCTGCACTTGGCTATTTTTAGAACTATGCTATTACTAAGGGTAGCACGATTGTATTTGGAAAGTTGTTATTTACATACATACATGTAGGAGTTTTAATAGAGTAGCATGTAGCCTGCATGCAGCTTTATCTATTGATACTGGCTGAATTGTCTGTAGCTATCTTAAAAAAACAAAAGACAAGTTCTAGATTTGAAATGATTTGGCAGTGTGGGTTGGTAGATGTCACAGTCATGTCTTCGGATTTTTGGTGCTAGGACCGGTTTCCTTATGATGTTTTCCATCACTGTTTTGAGAGCAGCCGTTGGAATACAAATAAGCACTGCTGGAAGTCAAGGGTCGTTTCGTTTTTACTATTTTCTTTACGTAAAAGATTATTTGCGCGTTTATTAATACTAGAATAACAAATAAAAGTTAATAAAACTGAAAAACTTAATGAGATGGCGAGACGAAAACTCATAGGAACAATTAGTACCTTGTTCCCCATGCCAGTTTGCGAACATTTCAGTCACAAAAGGACTTTTATAAATGCTCATTAATTGTTAATTTCAGACATTTTAAGCTCTTGGCCATGCTTTTCACTCAGGTATCACTGAACAAAAGCTGCTGAAAGAGAAAAATAGTAGAAAATTAACATTTAACAACGTGAAACTGTTCGCTGAAATTATTAAGTTTCCACAGAGGAAAGTTTCCGTTTGAAATTATTTTTTCCGTGCTTATTTTAAATGCGTTTTCACTAGTATCTTTAGTTACTTAAGCTTTTAGTTGATTCATTAGCTTGAATCTTTAAATGAAGTCGGTATTCCTGAAACTGTAATCCGATAATTTGCGTACATATTTGTGAAGTTCCTAAGAACAGTATCGACGAAATCTATGTAGTGAGTTATGACTACATTTCTTATTATTAATATGTACCGTCAGCAACAAAGTTGATTAACAGTATTACTTTAAAAATATATATTATAAAATGATTCGATACACTGCTGATACAAAATTATTCGATACATTGCTTTTCAGCATTAAAATTTTATTAGTGTAATTTTTTAAGAATATTTTGCTCCATAATTATGATTTCAAACAGTGTAAATCGAATGTAATGTAATGCTGACCGTACAAAAAGTCATGAATATTTCAGCACGAAATGCTATTGTTTATTGTGAAAACAATCACCGGATAAATGTAGAATGTTTAACGTATTTTCTGACTTGTGTTTCAAGGAAATTTCCATTGGTATAAGTAATTTTTTCATGTTTATAAATATTTAAAGCTTACTTTCAGCGTCGATCCAGATTTATAGTAGTGGAAGTTTCCGCTGTAATCTACTGATTATTTAACATTTAACAAATGATATTAACTGGTGGCATGTATTTACTGAACATTCGATTCTGTGACATTAGCATGAAAATGGATAAAAATAATTACTGCAGTCAGCACTCATATAAAGTCTATTCAAACTAATGTTTATTATTACATATTGATGTTATGTCAAGATAAGTTATTTAAAGTTGTTATTTCAAATATCAACTTTATTTGAATGGTAAGGAAGTTGATTTCAGAGTGACTATAACTATTGAAAAGGTTATAAAAATGTTTGAAGTTGTAGCGTAAACTGAACTTTATTGTGTAGGAATTGAAGTTATTTTTACATAAACTCATAATATTTGTTTACATTTTTGGCAAATAAATTGCGAATTCAGAGGTATGACCCACCAATAACTTATTACTTAAGTATTTAAAATACATACCAAGGTATACAATACATTTAGGTACTAAACAATCTTATCATTTTGAAACATTAACAAATTATAAATATAGTCGGCTTGTAGATACTGTTAACAATGTGCAATTGCTATTGACTTGCTATCAAGAAACGATATGTAATGGTACACTAACTTTTTCTTGTTATCCACATACATTGTTCCGATGATGGCCACAAACCTAGATAATATCAAAGGATGTCACCAAAATCTGCCCAAACGAAGTACCGAAGTACACTTAGTGGCATAAAATACACTAGATTACACTGAATAATATTGCATTTATATATTTTTCTTATGGTTACCCGGGGACGAGAATAAAATAACTTTTAACGTAATATAAAGCTCGCCATTTCGGGCACAATTATACTACCTTGGTCCATTACATTACCTATTAAAAAAAAAACCTGTCAAGTTGACAGTTGTCTGCTGTCAGCTGCAGCTGCTGTTGTTTTTGTTTAATTTCAAATATTTTTATAGTATCGTCAAGAACCAAATCGTGAGGTGACAAACGGAATACCAGAAAGAATTGCCAAGTTATTAAACAAAATACACAGCACAAACGAACAACAGACGAGTACCCCTAAACGCAAAAAACGAACGGAATGACATGTGAATAACATTTACCCACGAAATAATGTCCACAGAACACATTATACTCCTAATGTCAACCGTACATGCAAATTTGCCACATGATTTAATTGTGTTACAGGTTATTAAAACTTTAAATAATATATTATGTAGTTTTAAATTATTTATGGATCAAAACACAATTATTTTCGAATTCCTCTATTTTTTCTCTACGATTTGATGCACGTGTACCTCGAGGTACATGTTTGGGCAAAGTTGTATGGGCTTTTGCTGACCTCCTTTCTTTACTAGAAAAACGCAAGCACAAAAGACTTAAATGTCAGATTAGCTCTGGGATTAAAATACGAACTTTACAAACATACCAACATTTGACTCAAGTTTACCGTTTACCCAACACTATTTTGGTTAAGTGTTATTCACACTATGTGATTGCGTGCATGCCCCAGAGTTTATCATGGTTTGTCTTTATTTAGCTCAGACGCAATATACCGCGAAGATACTTATATATCACTTGCGTACGACGTAAGAATTATGATTTAGGTAGCATAAACATAACTGCTGAACATTTTGACGGTTGGTAAGATACGGCCGGATAAATGTACCTAGGTACTTATTGCAATTCATCTTCCCCTAACGAATGATAGTTTACATGTTATTGCTATAAAATATATTTGACAGCTCAGTAAGTGGCACCGCCTATCGTCTATTCAAATTTATGTTTTAAAATGTTATTTCAAGTTAAACAAATATGAACTTTATTTGGTTGATTTCAGAGTGACTAACACTATTGAAAAAGTTTGAAGTTGTAGCTTAAACTGAACTTTATTGGTAGGAATTAAAGTTATTTTTCCATAAACCATATCTGACCGCAGAGGTCGGTTCAGAGTGACACTGGTTGGTGACATTCACTAGCAGAGCGTCATCGCATCGATATGGTTGCGTTGCGTGGCGGATGTCTTCTGATGACAGAGAGGATGTCAAGGGAGCCGCTGTCGTACCACGTCCCCGAAGAACTGCTATATTCCGGTACCTAAAGATATTGAGGCTGCTAAATTATTCTTACGATTACGATGACATCTTCTGGTAAAGGCTATCCTGTGCCGTTAAATATATTCACTTAACAATATATTCACTAAACGTGCCCGTGGCCAGAACCAATACCAACTACTGGCGAAAGCACCCCTCACCCGAACAATCCACGAACGAACGAAGAACGAAGGAACGAAGTCTGGACATTTTTTCGTGCTCTTTGAGTGAATTCAAAAGAGTTTTATTAAATGTACACACATCAAAAGTGTCTAGGGATAAAGTACGTTTTAGAGTATCGCCGCAATTGAGGATTATTATTTTAACTATTTTGGATAGTTATTGATTCTTTTTAATTAATTTCACTATTTGAATAAAGAATTTTCTTTAAATTTTGATTAAAAATGGAAAATCAACTGTCAATCAGGATTCCTACAAAAGTGTGTAAAAGCGTTTTTATAAAACCATTACAAATTCAGCATCGGAACTGAAAAGAATTGCATTGACATGAAGCGACGACATCATTTGACACGAGAAGAGATGATGAGAGCCGTCGGAATGTTGCAAGCTGGTTCCAGGCAACGTACTGTGGCTGTCGCTCTTGGCACTACACAGAGCGTCATAAACCGCCATGGATACGCTATCGTATCACGAGCCGCGTGTCCGAGCGATATGGAGGGCGATCTCGCATCACCACTCGCAGACAGGACCAGGACATCCAAAATACTGTTCGACGGAATCGTACCATGACCGCCATGATGTTGGCTACGAGGCTCCACAGCTCTTCAGGCGTGCTAATAAGCGACCAAACCATCCGAAATCGTTTACGTGAAGTGGGTCTGCGTTCCCGAAGGCCGCTGAGAGTTCCACCTATAGCACCCCGCAATCCTAGCGGCCGTTTACAATGGGCTCGCGTACGCAGAAATTGGGAGGAAGAAGATTGTTTTTGCTTTTCCGATGAATCTCATTTCGGTATAAGGCCGAATACAAGACGTACTCGAGTTTGGAGGATCTCTGAACGTCAAGAACGTTTGAAATTTTTTCAGGAAGTTCATTCATATGGAGGGGGAACAATAATGGTTTAGTCCGGTATTTGGAACGGTGGAAAATCCGATCTCATTTGGATCAGGGGCAACCTCAATGCTCAGATTTATGCGGAGAGGATTGTTTCAGACGAGATCATCCCTTTGCGAAGCCGGTTGGGTGATTCTTTTCGACTAATGCACTATAATGCACGTCCACACACGGCTAGACGCACTCTTGCCGATGCTCGCATCAACATTCTGCCGTGGCCTGCTCAGTTGCCAGGCCTCAACCCAATTGAGCGCGCATGGGATATGCTGCAAAGAAGAGCTCTGCCGAGTATGGATGCCGTTGCATACCACACAACAACTTTTTGACTTGTTAGAAATAACGTGGGCGGCCATTCCTCAAAGTCATTTTGATGAACTGATTTTAAGCATGCCAAATCGCTGTGATTCGTCTCAATGTTGGAAACACAGATTATTTTTTTTATCTTTACAGTAATTAAAAAAATTCTCATTTTTGCCTTTTTTTGCCATTTAATTGACGACCTAAGTTAATAGGTTTATTCCCACAATTTGAAAAGATTGCAATTTTTAATTTTTTTACAAAATACTTAAAGGGATAAGTTGTTAACTTAAACATAGGCATTAAAGTAAGAAGCCAGTACGGAAGACTAGATTTGGTAAATATTAATTTGATATTTTTTTATAGTTAAAAATGTACTTGATCCCTAGACACTTTTGATGTGTGTAGTTAGTTATGTAAGGTAGGTAAAAAGTTATATTATTTGTTGTTAGGTATGTAAAGTTAGATAAGTTATGTTTTAAGTTGATAACTACGCTTTCGCATTAGCTTACCCTAACCTGCTGCCTGTAATGCTAGTTGTAAGGATGATAAATAAATAATTAAATAAAAACTTTACCTTTTGCTGGATAATAAATTAGGGTTCCTTTACAGCGTCTCTTAGTTTGAAGTTTACTTAGTAGTAAAGGTTCTAATGGACGAGCGTTTTCGGGATAGTACTATTAACCTAATTTTACGGACCTCAGTGTAATAGCCACTCTAGACTTTTCTTCTTTGTTTCTAGGTTACAGGCGCAATGCTATGAAACGCAGCACACGTCTCTGGAGGACGTGACCTACGAAGTTATGCGCTGTAGGTAGGCTTAACTTTATCACTATACAATAGACAGTTGCGGTATTCTCAAAGTTAAGAGTATAAAGTACCACAAAAACCAAAAATATTAAAAAAAGAAACACATAAACCTACTTGGGTACTATGAAACGTCAGGAGCTAGGTGCACGGTTCCAATTGGTCGTTTCATAGGGAGAAGAGCCGGCAAGAAAGCCAAAGGTTACTGTTTTAAAAATAATAATTGGCTTTTACAATCCTTGATAAAGCAAAGCATAGGGGAATATTTTTCCAAGTTACCACTACACACATCACGAAAATTATTAATTTTTCCACTGCTGGGACACAGGCCTCCTCTCTGTGAGAGGGAGTGGGCCGTAATCCACCACGCGGACTCATTGCGGGTTGGTAGATGTCACACGTTTTCGAATTATTGGGTCTACGACATGCCGGTTTCCTCACGATGTTGTCCTTCACCGTTCTGAGTAAGTATAGGTAGGTAGTGATATGTTCTTTTACTAGGAAATGTCGTCAAAGCTGATAGTTTGAACATTTTCTTCGCCGACCGTACTAAAATGCCGAACTGAGTTATGGACACACTTAGCTGTGGGACATTACTGCCCCAAAATTGTAATGGGCATTAAACGCGTGTCCTTACGACATCTTAGGGACCATTAAAGGTACGTACCGACTACATAGAGGCAGCTAGGTAGCTAGCTGGCTATGTACGGTATTATTGACGTTTTATGTGGAACCACTCACGTTTTCATCGCATTTCCTCTCTACAGTTTATTGAAAACAGCAATCCCGCTATTACTGACGTAGGTACAAAGCCCGCAATACGTATTGGAGTGCCCGCTGGCCCAGTGCCTGCGTTCTGGGCTCCAAGCTGTAAGTTGTAACCTACTTTCTCGCAATGAACTTTCATGTATAGATGCCAGCAGGTCAAGCTACCCGAAACTGTCAAATTTTCCCAATCAACCTTGAACCTTAATGCTCTAGCGATAAAGTTGAAAATCTATTAAATAAATTTGACAGATTGTAGTAGGTTGATATGCTGGCGTCTGTACTTAGATAAGCAGATTTCTGGATATCACAGGTCTATAAGAGGAAAGAGCCTTTGGCATTGTAGCGGTATCTACAACGCCACTTTCGAACAACGCGTCATACTGACGTCGCGCAAGTCCTGCAACTCGCAAGCAGAGATTACCGCGCAATTAGCATAGATACAATTTCCCAACATCAATCGTGGGGCAGTTGCCCGCCAGACACAACACCCGTCTGGTCGGAGGATCCTCCCTTTTCTATGGAGGATGAGTGAACTTTACACCCTGTTCCTCATACCTTTCTATACTGGTGACCCCGGACATGAACGTCAGCGCAGCCTTTGTGCAAACACTTCAGCGTGACGTCATCACTCCCGCAAGCTTTAGCGGCAAGTCACCCAGCCAGCCAGCACCCACGGCTTCAACGGGTATCCTGATCACCAGCATGCGGCGTCCGCGCATACCTGGTCATCACCCTCAGCCTCATCAGCCGGCACAGCACACTGCACTTTCGGCCGGTCAACAAGCAGAGCACCCTCTCCTGGTCGACGCAGCAGCCAGCCTCAACCCGGCGCTGTACATCCGACGCACTGGAATATAATGCAGCGCCACCCCGACTCACTGGGGACAACTCCGCAGACAGTTCCGACTCACCGTGAACTATGCGGCAACCGGTTCCGACTCACTGGAACCTCAGCTGGCCTGGCAAGCATCGCAAGATACAAGACTCAGTCCACTAACGACCTCCGGTCTCCGGAGGGGAGTGATGTAGCGGTATCTACAACGCCACATGCAAACAACACGTCATACTGACGTCACGCAAATCCTGCAACTCGCAAGCAGAGTTTAACGCGCAATTAGCATAGATACAATTTCCCAACATCAATCGTGGGGCAGTTGCCCGCCAGACACAACACCCGTCTGGTCGGAGGATCCTCCCTTTTCTATAGAGTATGAGTGAACTTTACACACTGTTCCTCATACCTCTATAGGCATTAGCATATGTCAATATCCATCAAGATTTCTTGCAAGATAAACTTGTATGTGGAGGTATGCAGCATACCTCTACATACAAGTTTATCTTGCAAGAAGTCTTGATGGATATTGACAAGGATTTGCTTCGTGACGTGTGATAAGGTGGCCCAGATTCAGCAACAAAATATTGGTAAGAAATAATCAAATCTTTCGGATAGTAAGTGACCTAATTATACTTTCGCTTTAGCCAAAGGCTTACACATAAAGGTTTAGACATTCTAAACATTATATCAGAAAATAATAATATTTGTTTCAGAATACCAGCGCTGCGAAATTAATTTTTTAAATGTCGCAGCATCATGCTGAGATAGGAGCCTTTTGGCCTCGAGGAGGACTTTCTGTTTCATTTTGCTTTTTGTTACTTTTTTTTCAACATAATTTTTTTTTTTTTTTTGACTGTGTTTAGTTTAGTTTGTGATCTTCCTGAACGAGTCGCAATAGATACTTTTTCTTTCTTTAATAATTTTATTTGTGCAAAGTAATTCTGAAATCAAGGTTTAGTAAAACGATTAACCGCTGAATCTTGTACCCCACTCTAGATACCCCGGTTTTACAACCTATCGCAATCTAGAAAGTTTTTGTAGCGGAAGGTTTATGTCCTTTGGATAAGATATGGTCGACAGCCGTTTAGAGGCGATGAGTTTTACGAGACAGTTGTGATGAACACTTGCTGAGCCGGACTTAAACGATTTATTATATGAGATAAAAAAGATTTGTGTTTTATCTTATCCCTGGATCCTATCCAATATAGAATCATTATTTCTGGTTACTCGTGAATAAATCCTCTTTTGCAAGTAACGAAGGATATAATAACGTAGCAAAATCTAATATAGAGAAGAATAGTGGGCTCATGAGCAGTTTACCAAATTCTCAATTCACCAGATTCTTAACCCACCAGATTATCAATTAACCTGTTTCTCAACTTACCCGATGTAGCACAGTTAGAACTGTAGCCGTCGACAACGTCCCGCTATTGTATTTGAGAACGGTGTTCAAATACACGGGCGGCATGTTGTCGATGGCAGTAATTCCGATCCAGCCTGTCCCTTGCTGCCCTGTCCCAGCGACTACCCGACGCCCTAAGCCGAGGTCCGTACCCCACAGGGGGTGCTACACAAGAGGCATCCACAAGTAAGCCCGTTTAAGCAGACGACAAACTCATAGGCTGAACAGCGAGATGTCTTAAAAAAAAAAAATGTCAATTGCAGTCGCCGACGCGTCGACGCTTGCCGCCGACACGCGCTAACGGCAGACGTCTACACTTGTCGACGGCTGCAGTTGCCTCTGCCGTGGACGCGTGTCACTCGTGTGTATGAGCGAGTGCTATTACAACAGAGTATAGGTTAGCGTATATAGAACTTCGTAGAATGGCGTAGCATGACCTACGATCCTTCAGTAATGTTTAATTACAGGATTATTAAATAAATTAATTGTTTATTGGCCTAAACACAGGTTACAGAAAAAATGTGAAACCCTGTCTCTAGTTCTAGCTAGGTGAGAGTACCTGGGGCCGTATTACGCAGTATTAATGCTATCATGATTCCAGAGCGAAAAAAGGATGGCGCTATAGGTCATGTATAGCTCCGTCTCTCCCTTACACTGAAATCATGATGGCATTAAACCGTCATAATAAGGCACCTGTATTTCCTGCCAGTGACTTCTTCCAGCTGTAGCAATTACGAGTAAGCAAGTTTTACGCAGCAAAGGTATACGATTATATTACTTAAAATTACTTGACTGATTTGCACCTATAGGTAATCTTCTTGTATGTTTATACAAGAATATTTTGATATTACAAAACACTACGTTTGGTACGGAAAACCATAAGTTTTAAATACAGGAACCGAGTGTAAGTACTGAACTTATTTGTTACCTTAAATTACATAAGCTTTGCCGAAGAAAAGAGGTTAATGATGCTCATAAACTCGGTGTTAGTTATATATAGTTTTCTAACACGCTGTTATGGTTTACAGGTGCCGTATTAAAGCGTTACCATACCATGCTGGACTTAGTTTTATGAGGATTATATAACGCTGATTTCATAAATACTAGGTAGTATATAAATACTAGGTAGTATATAAATACTAGGTAGTATATAGATACTAGGTAGTATATAAATACTAGGTAGTATATAAATACTAGGTTGTATATAAATACTAGGTAGTATATAAATTCTAGGTAGTATATAAATACTAGGTAGTATATAAATACTAGGTAGTATATAAATACTAGGTAGTATATAAATACTAGGTAGTATATAAATACTAGGTAGTATATAAACACCCGACCAGTGGTGGGGTAGTGGTAACGGCCGCGACTTACGAGTTGTAGGTTTGAACCCAAGCAGGCGCTTTACTTTGTGTAAATTATTTCAAAAACGGTGAAGGAAAACATCGTGTGGTCCCGGCATGTCCTAGAACCAAAAAATCGAAGACATGTAATATCGGCCAACCCGCACTGCGCCCGCGTGGTTGATTACGGCCCACTCGCTCTCACTGAGAGGAGGCCTGTATCCCCGCATTGGGAGCATTATAGGCTGCATATGCATATAAACACACTTTGGTATGGAAAACCTATTGTTGCAGTTGATGTCTACTACCTGGCTCAAGTGGCACATATTGATTAACGTCCGGAAAAAGGGTAAAATCTTGGTGGATTGGGTGGGTGTGGCTACAACTGTGCCATCGGAGTCGGGACCAGAGTATCATTGTTCAATCTTTTTAGATCAGCACTAGATTTTGCCTGTGGTTTCGCCCGCGTGAATGTTGGAAATTATCCCCCGTATTTTACCCCTTTAAAGGGCGAATCTACAAAAACGCTGAAACACGTAATTCTTTATTTTTTACCAATTTTCATATCGCTAATTTAAGCTGGGTTTCCCATACAAACGTTCATACCCTATATCCTTTTAGGATTATATAGAGACATAAAGTAGCCTATGTCCTTCCCCAGGGTGCTATGTATCTCCTCGCGATTTTATCCAAATATGTTCAGTAGTTTAGGTCTGTAAAGGTAACACACTGCAATCCAATCTATTTGGACTATATTGTAATGCATGACGATAATCTACCCGTCTTCTGGATATCTAGTTCTTCTATAATCAAGAAATACGTAGTTCTGTATATAATATAAGGTCGTGTACCCTTTGACACAGAATAGCTCGTGCCTATCTCTCGCCTCCCTAATCTGGGTCGCGTGATAATCTCCCTGTCGGCAGGGCTTAATTCTGGAATGAGCCGCGCATATGATGAGATCGTGTCGTAAAATGTGGAATTTATGACCCAAGGAGATGGATTTGTACGTGTGATAAGTTTGTTGTAAGAAATTATTTTGGAAGAAGGTTGTTCACAGGGTTTTTTCGAGCCTGAAAGCTTATGAGGTCATAGATTTGGAGGTTGGATGGTATAGGTACGTTATTATTTAGTAGGTACTTAAATGCTTTTATATTGTAAGATGTCGACTATAGCATAAGTTTACAAGTAAATCTCGGACCAATCCTATCCTATAATCCTACTTCCTACTAATATTATAAATGCGAAAGTTTTTGAGGATGGATGTTTGTTACGCTTTCAGGTAAAAACTACTGAACGGATTTTAATGAAATTTGGCACACAGAGTTTATAACCAGGATTAACACATAGGGTACTTTTTATCCCGATATTCCCACGGGATCAATACATATGCGGGTGAAACCGCGGGGTGCTGTTAGTACTAAATAATTTGTAGACATACCTATAGGCATCCACACCTTAACAGATTTTGATGCGGTTTTCAACATAATTTAAGAAATTAATTTCGGAAGGTTTATATTACAGGCATTAATATTTATTTATTTAAGTACATCTAAGAACAACAAAAGGACGAATAATCGACGAAAAATTTCAAAGCAAGGTTCAGAATCATGTACTGAATCCATGGTAACAGGTTGCACGTCGATGTCCCTGTAAACTATGTATAATAAAAAAATCTCGATGTTATGTCCAGTCGAAAAAACCAAATATAGACAATTTCGAGCGGCCTTATTGTTTACATCTTTGGCAAATTTTGAAACGTGACTGTAGATAATAAATTAAGTTCGATGGTGCAACATTACTGCATAAATAAAATAAGTAATTATTGTGTTTATTGATTTAGCTTTCGCAATACCAATCCTTCAGTTTGTCAATTGTTTGGTAAGATTGAAATTACATAGCGGAAATATTGTTCACTAGGTGTACCTGCTACCTCTTTAGTAGGTAATTTTACGGCATATTAATTGTGACTATAAAACTAGATTGCGTCTATTTACCTATGCAGGGCCCGACTGCATCTAAATTGCATTCTTACTCCATTTTGCAGTAAATTAAACTGCATTACCTAAATGGCAAAAGTTCTGTTTCGCGACTAATAATGTGTTGTATAAACTTTTGTGCAATTTTTTCGTCCTTAGATCAGAAGGCTAATCGTAATTTAAAACGTTCAAAATCTAGTCGCAGTCTCATCTCAGCGACAAACAAACGTCAATAATTTGTCAAGAATGTAGGTAAATTAAAGGTATTTTTGACAGATTGAGACTGAGATCAGCGGGGTAATTGTGTAACACACTATCAGCAGCAATGGGTTTCATTTTGACAGTTCAACAACATCCATTGCGTTATTTACATTGTTGAGCAGACACATTTTTCGAACATATGAAGCAAGGCATTAGCAATATCCTTCAAAAGGATTCAGATTTAGAGATCATAGCGTGTTACGCAATTAGGGTGCAGACTGTGAACGTTGTTAAAATTACGAGAATTGCCCTTCTGGTTATAGAAAACAAAAGTACACTAACACCTACGTCCCTTTTTTTTATAACACCTAGCCTTAATAGGTCTAATGCCAACAATCATCAAGAATCTCAAGCAATGCCTAGAATTACCTGCTAACATTGCTTCTCAAGTAAAAGACCTACTATTCGCTCATCCCTCGAATAGAAAATAGGGTAAACTCCTAACTTCTGAACAAATCAGGCCGATAAGATCGAATGAAGTTCTACCCTCCTTTGTTCGTAACTCTTGGAAGCACTTGGACGTAGTTACGTAGTAGTCATAAAATTTATTGGCCTACCATGAAAACAGAACTTTGGATGTCATTAAGGTCAGCAGGTTTTGTCAAATGATTTAGTATTAGGAGCATGGCGGTTTGTAGTAGTTATAGTAGATTTGGGGGATTTTGATAATTTGTGGTAGCTATTTAGAGTGAAATGGTGTGTCCCCTTTTTTAAAATAAGGCTAATGGTTTTTGTTTAGGACAATAAGTTTGGAACTTGGAACTGTCAAGTAGGCTGTTGCCCTTTAGTTTTCATTAAAAATAAGTTGGCCAAAGAATCAGCATCGCCTTACAACGTGCCAGCCTTTTGAGCACTGTTCCTGTTGACAGCGAAGCGGAAGAATCTTTTGATGACCTAATTTTTTTGCTTCTTTTTTATATACATGTACATATTATTATTTTAAGTCTGTTAGTTTATATTATGTTTTTAAAAATAAGTTGTAAACGAAGTATTTTGCCGCAGCCTAAAATGGTGCACAGATCGAATGTTCCTCGCTTCCACCAATCTACATGGTTCTCACATTATCTGAACCAAGATCATTAAAGGAGCCTGTGACCTCTGAGTTTGTTTCAGTGTTTCTTCTTAAAGTTATCGAATAAGAAAATGCTGTGTGCTCTAGTTTAAAAAATATGACATACATATTATAAATTCACGCCATTTTCCCATGGGGGTAGGCAGAAACTATAGAATGCAAATACTACGAAAAACGACGAGTAATGACGTGGAAAATTGGATCTTTGGCAGTCGTTACGGGTTGTCAGAAGCCCGAAAGTCTGGCAACCAGTCTTACCAAGGGTTATCGTATTACCCTGTAACTGGTTTGTGATAGGCAGTCGATTTATGTAAAATAATAAATAATAATAAATAAATATTCCACAACTATCACACAACGCCATCTAGTCCCAAGCTAAGCAGAGCTTGTGTTATGGGTACTAGACAACTGATAAACATACTTATATATTTCTAAATACATAAATATTATAGATAAATTACACCCAGACACAGAACAAATGATCGTGCTCATTACACAAACATTTGTCCTGGGTGGGAATCGAACCCACGACCTCCGGCATAGCAGTCAGGGTCACTAACCACTAGACCAACAGGCCTGTCGAAAAAATACTGGTATTCAGCTGCATCCGGTGGGACTGCAAGGAAGCCGAACCCAATATAGTTGGAAAAGGGCTAGGTAGATGGTGATGCTTATGTAACGTGTAAAAGTGTTTCTATAAATCTACTTACAGACATAAATATTGTTAATCTTTTATGGTGGAGGTATCTTCACTACAAGAGTAATACAGGGTGGCAGGGACTTCGACGCGCAAACTGTAACCATGGATTCAGCACATGAGCTTAGACCCCATAGCGTTGAAATTTTTCGTCGGTTATTAAAAAAAATATTGCTGTTCCATACATTTTGACCGCGTAGGTATTACACTTTTCTATGAAAAAGAGAACAGAAAAATTTCTACGCTATGGGGTCTAAATTCATGTGCTGAATCCATGGTTACAGTTTGCGCGTCAATGTCCTGCCACCCTGTATATGAAGGGTGCAATCATAATGATTTAATTAATAAAACTCACGTTTACGGGAATACCTTACACGTGGCAAAGTAAACAGGTTCGTCATTGAAACGTGCCCAAAACTCTTATCAATGTGATAAGAATAGCTTATCTATTGATTATATTGATACAAGAACAGCACACAAATAAATATTATGGAACGTGTCAACTGATTTTGTTCCGGTCATATCAAGAGGTGCAATATCTACTGTTGTAAATGTGGTATAAGATCAAAAGAGCCTCAACTATAGACAATACCGACATTTTACTTTGTGTAAATTATTTCATCACCATTGCTGTCAAAACAGGGGAAGAACATATCGTGAGGAAGCCTACAGTATGTCCTAGAACCAACAATTCTAAGATATGTGAGATCCACCCGCACCGGGCCCGCCTGGTTGATTCCAGCCCACTCCCTCACGCAGAGAGGAGGTCTGTGTCTCAGCAGTGGAAACATTATAAGCTGGTTATGGTAAGTACCCACGTATCAACTTAGGCTATCAACTTTGCTGACTAGCAATTTTTTTGTTCACGGCAATTTTCGTGACGCTCATGCTTATTTGCATCTTATATTGCTTGTGACACCTTATCAGGGCCATGTACTCGTAGATGTAGCCCAAGATTAGCCTGAATTATTGAATAATAATAAAATATGAACCTAAGGTCTCCTTCTTCGTCGTACAAAGTGGGATCCGATCGAAATAAAGAAAGAAAATGTATATTTTTTGGGACTCGCATAGGAAGATCACAAACTCAACTAAACACATTCATAGAAACAAACAATAAAAAATAAAGTAAAAGGCCAAAGCCAAAAGGCCAGTAAGCTTAGGGTCTTGAGACTCTCTGTTTTCCACCTACGAGATTCATCCACGGTATATAAAGATCGCTCTTAGTGATAAGACCACTCATTGTGTCACCCTTTGTAAAATAAAGAAAGAAAGAAAAAAAGTTTATTTGGACACAGTTCGCGAAACACAAAATACAAAATTAATAAAATAAAAAATAATGTTTCAGACAACAATAATGTGTGCTTCACGGCTGCGCCAAAAAGGTTCATTTCAGCATTAATGCCAGACAGATGCTGTCTGAGTGTCTGACGCTGGTTTTCTAATGAACCTTTAGGGAAAAGTGACGGGGAGTACACACAGTTTCAACATACCTAATACATACTTATAAATAAATAAATAAACTAGTAATCACGTACATATCATTACAAATACAAATAAGAAAAAAAAAACCAACAACAAAACAACAAAGTCTCAGCAAACCCTGTTTTTTCTCGATCAATCTAGATGAGATTGATCCGTGCACGCAAAATGTATATACTTATGTTCTGTAATTTATATGTATTTATATAATATAGAGTATTCTATTCTATTCTATTTTATCTCTCTACATAGACACCATAATTTCATAACATATAAACGAATGTAGAAAGCATCTAACAACAAAAACATTCCCCTGTGTAGACATAACAAATCTCGATTCTAAATAATACGAGTACAATATGTAGGTACGTCTTCAAATATTTATCTCAAAAACAAGAACATCCGCTGTTCCAAATGTTCGGGAGAGTTCTCCGGTATTGCAAAATGCATTGTTATCTCTTATCATCTTATATAAAGAGATAATACATAGCAAATAATGAAAGGTAAATAAACAGGTAACTACGTTTACTCTTTGTGTGCTTCTGTATATTTCCACTGAAGTCGTTAATTGATTTAGATAAGAGATGTCTGTTTTTCGTTGGGTGCGTGAAAATGGTTTCATTGAATGTGTAGTTTAGATATGTTTCGGTTTGATAAATCGGTAAATGAAGGATTGAAAACATTCTGATAAGCACAGATCCAGACGCCAGCACATCGAGCTACTACAATTTGTCAAATTTTATTTTTAACTTTATTGCCAAAGCATTAGGTTCAAGGTTGATTGGGGAAATTTTACAGTTTTGGGTAGCTTGACCTGCAGGCTGGCGTCTGTACCTACATCAATCGATCTATTCACATGTAGAAGACAAATAGGTATACCTATCCTCATAAACTCTACGCCGCTATGGGACGTAACAGCGTGAAAACGGAAAATTTGAAGGCGGTCTTGTATAAAAAACTTTATATAAAGCCTATTTTTAAAAAGCTTTGTTTTAAACGTAAGTCATCATCATTATCAGCCTACAGCAGTCCACTGCTGGACATAGGCCTTTCTCATTGCAAGCCATTCAACTCAATTTTCGGCAACTTTCATCCAGCTGCTACCAGCCACCCTGCTACCAGGAAGCTATTACCAGGACTCTGCTATTAGGAAGAAATTATATTTTGATTTTGGTATACGACCAAGGTTAGGCCAAAGACACCAGGGCCATCCAAAAGCGCGCCGGGTTGACGATATCGTCAAAGTCGCGGGAAACACCCAGAGGGGCAATTCTCGTAATTTTAAGACCGTTCACAGTCTGATCTCAGTCTCAATCTGTCAAAAAATACTTCTAATTTCCCTACATTTTGACCAGTTTTTGACATTTGTTTGTCGCTGAGATGAGACTGCGACTAGATTTTGAACGTTTTAAATTACGAGAATTGGCCTTCAGGTGTTTCCCGCGACTTTGCGGCCTGGTTTCCTGGTTTCTGGGGCCTGGTTTTTCCGTGCATCTTTCATCCAGATGAAATATGCACGGAACCGGGAAGTATTGCAGAGGAAAGGCGAGGACTATACCCAGCAGTGGGTGATTCCGGGCTGAAATGATGATAATGATACGAATATAAGATTGTATGTCTCACGAAGGAGCTGGTTTTACAAAACAACACTTAAGCCGTCACCTTCTGATTAGCCTGTTGCATTCTGCACAGGAAATTCTTAACACGTCATCGTCACTTAAGCAACACGTGGCCAATAACCTTTTTTAACCTTGAGTTGTGGCTAGACAAGCGCCACTTGACGTTATTTATTTTGGTCAAAAAGAGTCAACGAAAACGCTTTTCATTTCCTGTTCTACAATGCTGCGCACTATCCATAAGGAGTCCTTAAGAAGTACCTTGACTTGAAAGAAGAATCCTGGACTCATTCAGCGACGTAAATTATGCTATTTATTAAGAACGTTAAGCTGTTGGTCCTGGTTAAAATTCATGGATCTTTGACAGACAGTCGGTCGTCAGAAACTCGAACATCTGACCACCTGTCTTAACAAGTATCGTGTTACTGAATTGTGGAGGTTAGGTAGGCAGTCGCTCCATTTATAATACTGGTACTCAGGTGCATCCGGTTAGACTGGAGGCAGATGATGAGAAAAGTGACTGACAGCCGGGTTTTACCATTTTAATATATAAGCTATTCAGCGCTTTTAGCAGAAATAGGCCGAATATCGGCAGCACTAGGATTACGTTCAGCAGTCAGCTTGTTCAAACTCATCCTTACATGCTATGATGTAATGTGGCGGCAAATGGAAAGTTCAGTGAACAAGACAAGCTGATTGAAAGCCGGGCTTCCGCTTTCTAAATATAGGCTTACGAAGCATTCACGACTTGTTGCCAAAACCACTACCTAGGCCAATATTGTTTAGGAATTTATGTAGTCTAGTGTAGCTATGGTTTTTAAATAGTGATAACCGGAATTCTGAAGATCGCATATTAAATCCCAACCCTACAAGCAGGGTCATCACTGGTTGGACGGGCTGTCACTTGGAAGTGACAGGAGCGTGACTTCCCGCGCTTTTGATTTAGCGGGCGAATTGGATATCAATGTTGGTGTGTAATTTTGTACAGATAATAAAGTAATCGGTAACAAACACACTTAATTATTGAGCAATGCCTGCCGTATTTAATTTGCAGATACCTAAGCATCTGAGTAATAAGAACTGTTGCCAATACAATAGATTAACTGATATGGGCAATGCGATTTAGGAATTTATTTTGTAAAAGACCGAACGTAGCCAAAAGTACTAAGGAGTTGGTCAAATAAACTACGAATAAGCTGCAAACATAACATTAACTACTGGCTTTGGATTAAATAGCGTCAATAAAATAGAAATCATTTATCAGGCTTCCTCAAATAAATCAAACTTAATTAATTCGTACGTAACCGATATTCAACTTACGTAAACTCGCAGTGATCAATAGGTAGTAGTTTTATCTAAGCGAAGTCTATAAAGTTCATTATTGTATGCATAACTATTATTAGGTAAGTGTCCACAAACATAAAACGATGGATTATGAGAGCTAGAAGTTAGAACAAAGAGAAGTAAAAACAAATACTATTTAGATTTTGAATTTATAAATTATTACTCCTTTCTGACTTCTTTTTACTCGTCTCCTTAGGGTTGTAGCGTGATGTTGAATAGCCTATAACCTTCCTCAAGAATTGGGCTAGCACAGGCAAAAACAATTTTTCAGAGTCGACTGGAAGTTCCAGAGATTAACGCGTTCAAAAAAACAAACTCGTCGAAAAAAAGTTAAAAGAAAGAATAGGACTTGTTGCTCGTGATGCTTGGTTGAAGTATTATGTCAAAAAAGTTCATTGCAGCGAAAAGCGAACAAAATGTATCTGAAAGTTTTTAATTTCCTATCTTCTCAGACAAACCCATTATACTCGTATTTACTTCCTTGAACTAGTCACTTTTTGACGATTATCTAAGTTATTTAATTATTTAAACTACTAGAGTAGACTAGCTTCTAAATTTCCCCTTTATATGTACGGAACGGAAACACGTTTTAGTAGTAAGCGAAAAATGAGAAAAAAATATTCTACAGCCGGTGGTCGAGTTCTGGATTAAACGCAAACGCAAATTCCTGCGTTCAACTTTAGTTAAAAGCTCCAATATTTTCGTGAAAAGACTTCATTAAAAATGCACGCTGAAGCTGAAACACTGGAACGCTGGTTTTAGATGAAAAATGTACTAATAACTTTGAAAAACGTTCGTAGAGTTGAGTTGATTACTTTGACTTTTTTTTACCGCGTTTGCTTTTATTCTGCATTTCTGAGAGGAATCAGATTCAGTGGTGAATTTTGTTCCTCTTAATGAAGATGTGAAAGATGCAATTGAATGCGGCACCTTTCCCTGATTTATTTGACACTACTGTCATTGTATATGAGCCATGTACTATCGCCAAAACCTATATACATATGACCATTTTGAAAACATAATCCGGTGCACATGATGACTACAGCGGAGTCCGTAAGTAAAATAAAAGAAATCCTTTTTAGGTCGAATAATAATATGCGCTGCAAGCAGGAATAGTCCTTACGGTGGTCAGATATAGATTTTGGCGATAGTACATACATGTCAACCATTTCTTGTTGTTTTTTTCTTTACTTTGTTTTTATGTTCTTTTTGCGTCATGTTTACCGCAAATAAACGTTTTTTCTTTCTTTCTTTCTTGCTAAAAGTTTTGAGTATGAAGGAAAGACCAAAGAAATGATGGAGGAAGGTAATGAACGCTCAGATCATAATCAAAAGTCATTTATTCAAATTAGGCTGAGAATCAGCACTTATCGAACATCAAAATTATATAAGACAGTCCCCCAAAAAGGCCCGCCCTTCACCATTTACTAGTACTTCCGTTGGAAAAAGAAGTAGCGCAACAAACTCCCCATCTGCAGATGACCGCCGATCGCCATTTGTGTAGAAGAAATGGTGTTAATGAGGAAAAAAGGGTAGGAGACACAATCCTATGGTAGTATTTTTCTTAGAGTAGTCAGATAGGAAACGCCGACAATAACTAGTTTAAAAAAATATATGATTGGCCTGTAAAAGTTTTTATAAAAACCTACTTACAAAATTAAAATCATTTATCATTTATGCACCTAGCTACATAGATTTGTAATAGCTATCTATTAGTTGGCACCTACTACTCTTAACACGCACATACTAGATACATAATGTTGATACATTGTACGCACATGATTTTAATATTAATAGAACATACAAATACATACGCAAAGCGTTATTTATGATAGCTTAACAGAAACGGCGCATTTTAATTAAAATGGATTCAATTAATAACATACCTACTTTGTTATCAATGATTTACTATCGGTTATGAAAATAAATCATGTTACTTATGTGGCACATACACACACCTATTTAGATAACATAACATCACGCTTGTCATTCCCCGAAGGGTTCGGCAGAGGTGTACCTTAGCATGTACATATTGTACACCCACAAACCGCTGGTTATGTCTAAGCCATGTAACAGGGGGCGAGCCTGTTGCCATCAACCGGTCACAATTCCACACTCTGGAGAAATTCCTGACAGAAAAAACCAATAACACTGCCCGACCTGGGAATCAAACCCAGGACCTCATGCTCATGCTCACTTGCGACCTCTAGACCATACCTATTCGTGTACTTTTACTACGGGAACAACCCTGAAATCGTGACAAAAAAATCAGTTGATCCATAGATCATGTCGAGTTATGCGAATATAAAGCTATGGATCAACTGATTTTTTTTTCGCGATTTCAGGGTTGGTCCCGTAGTAAAAGTTGTTTATAATGAGGAGTACAATGGCCCCTTTTAAGGATTAAAACGATCAAAATTTAACGGTTTATGTATAGATACATTATACAACACATACCTACACCTGCCGTACATATACGTTGTAGATATTATTATGTAATATTAAGACATGTATCGAGTCAAAGTGTGATCTGATGACAATGGCTAATACATAGTATTTTATGCATAATTAGTTTCTAGTACTAGTCGGTTTAGGTTAACGTTCCTTGGATGTATACAAAATCATAGACAAAAACTTCAAGGAATAGTATTCGATACTTAGGAACAGTGGAGGCTCAGTGGTAATAGCCCCGACTTACAAGTTGTAGGTCGTGGGTTCGAACTCAGGCAGGCGCTTTATTTTGTGTAAATAATTTCATCACCACTGCTCTCAAAACGGTGAAGGAAAACGTTGTGAGGGAACTGGCATGTCTTAGAACCAAAAATTCGAAGACATGTGACATCAACCAACCCGCACTGGGCCCGCGTGGTGGATTACAGCATTACCTGGTGGATTATGCTACTTAGGTACCAAACTTCAAAATCAGACATTTTTACGTTACATCTAGGTGCACAGATATACTTGAGCATATTTTAATAATAGGAGTTTAGGTGTTAGTAATAAGAACACTATAAACTTTTATGGGAATTCATTAAAAATACCACGAAAGTAACATTGGCGCCGATTCCCTTGTTCACAAACTAAAGTAAATTTAAGTTCAGTGCATCTTTTTATTTCTATTTCATTAAGAAAAGGACAGAAGATAAATATTAGTTTAGTCCTGTCAAATTAGTCGGCGCCTGACGTAAATTGACGTATTTTTAGTAGCCATGTTTTTGATCACGTCTAAACTTGCTGTGGAGTATTTTAATTTGACAGGAGTAAACTAATATTTATCTTCTCCCTGTAAGAAAGAGATGAACTTAAATTTAGTTTAGTTTGTGAACAAGGGAGTCGGCGCCACTGTCTGTCTGTCTGTTACATTTTGACGCCTTAACGGCTGAACATACTTCGATGAAATTTAATCGTGGTTAGGGCTCAGGTTATGTACTTATTCCGGTAGTACGTTCCCGTAGGATAATTTCCGACAACCACGCGGGCGAAACCCTAGGCAAAAGCTGGTTTCTAAATATTGCTTAGTTAGGTATTGTGTAAGAGAAATCTCTGTCGACCCCTACTCACGATCTATAAATACATAATCTCCCATACATTGTTTTCTATCAATTATCGATAAACTAATTAACTTGCCTGTTGTCTAAACGGCCGCTAATTGTAACTGTAACGTTGTCACTAGCGTGTGAGCGATAGCTAATCAAGCCTGGGCCATCACTAGACATGGAGTAATTATCAATGCTACGAAATTGATGGTACGCAAGACGGCATATCAAGGTATACATTTCATACACAGGCGGCACGATGTCGACGGCTAAAAATGCTTAGTTGGGACAGCGATCTCGTCTATTCTACTCTTACGTCCTACTCATAATTTCTTTAACGACAATCGAGTTACGCTAAAACTCAATTTAGTTATATTAAAACATTGTGCCTATCCAATATTCTGATAAAACCGTGCCCCGAGGACAAGTCGTAACTTTCAACCGTTTTCTTTAGATTTTATTATACGAAAAATTTCAAAATGTGTACTCGATCAGCCCGTTTTTCTAACACTAGGCGATACCTAAATAAATGATAAAGCGCTGTTAGATTTTCAGCCGGCTTAGAATCGAAAGTTGGAAATTCAACAGCGGGTTTTCTGTGGCATTATTTTATTTTATTTTATTTATTTAGAAAACCAACAGCGATACATATGATATTATACAAGTAAAGATGTTACAGTTTAGTAAGGCTAATAATAGGTTTCCCTGCTTAACATAATTTGTATTTACCATACGAACGGACTTTAAACAATATTTAAAAATAAGTTTTTAATTTAGAAGTGAAAGTTAAATACACTACATGTTATGAACAGGGTATGAAAAAAATATTAATTAAGTTAAATTATGAATTAAGCATAGTAAATGCTTTATGGTGAATGGAACGTAGTTGCTTGCTATTTGTTTATATTAACTATAATCTTTTTAACTTGGGCTTTAAAACTAGGTTTTGTGCAGTTAAATACATCAACCTGAGAGAAGTCGTTGTTGTAGGCTCGCGCAATGCGAGTTAGTACACAATTACTAGCATAGTTAGTTGCATGCCTAGGAACATGCAACATTGGCGTATGGCGAGTGCGTCGTAGGGGAGCATTAAATTTGATCTGTGATAACAAGTCCGGACAATCAAGCCTACCATTCAGTATATCATAAAGCACACACATGTCCAAAACTTTACGTCGTTCGTCAAGTGTTAACAAACCATATGTCCGACAGCTATTTTCGTAGGACATTGGAGGTTTACGGAGGCGGTAGTTAAGGTGATTTATGAATCTTTTTTGAACCCGTTCTATTTGATTTTTGTATATAATATATTGCGGAGACCATATTGGGCATGCGTATTCCAGAACGCTGCGAACATAAGCAAAATAAACGGATTTAAGGGCTTCAATGTTTTTAAACGCCTTGCAGGATCTTAGAACGAATCCTAAATTTTTGTAAGCTTTGCTAGTAATAAGATCTATGTGATTTGAAAATGCCAACCTGCTATCGAACATAACTCCTAGGTCTCGAACTATCTCGACTTTATCAATAGTTATTCCATTAAATTGGTACGAGTACGTTATAGGGATCCTCTTACGTGTGTAACTGATGCATTGACATTTAGTGACGTTTACTGTAATCTTGTTTCTTGTGTAGTAATCATGTAAGTTGTTAAGGTCTTGTTGGAGAGCAGTACAGTCATTAAGTATATACTTAGTTTACGAAAGGAAGGGTATTATGTGCCTAAATTCAATACAAGTATAGAAAGATCAATCATATTGTTTTGTCAACAATCGTGAGTTTTATTCCATAGTGACAGTTGATTGCTGACAGATTATTTTCAAGGTTTTCGATCTAATCGAAGATAAGACAAAGTGCAATTCAAAGGTGTGACCGATTAGGCTACATTCAAGTACCTCTTTGGATTTGAATTGATAAACGTTTAAATTCAATTTGTTACGCTTTAGGTATATCAACAATAATTAAAGGGCTTGTCTATTTGGAAATTCTGGTGAAACTCGCCGTTCTGAAACTTATTTTAGGAGCTGATGTTTCATACCTAGTAGGATTACAGCAGGCCGCGACTTTCGGGTTGTAGGTCGTGGGTTTGACCCCAAGCAGGCCCTTTACTTTGTGTACACACGGCTACACATCAAGCTATACATTTCCAGTTTTAGCTGACCTCGGATTGTATAGGTTTTTCGTACAATCAGAAGTCAGCTTATACTGGTTATGTATAGCTTGATGTGTAGCCATGTGTACATCTACCAACCCGCACTGGGCCCGCGTAGTAGATTGCGGCCCACTCCGTCTCACAGAGAGGAGGCCTGTGTCCCAGCAGTGGGAAAGTTATAGACTGATTGTGCTGAGATTACAGTAGTAGAGGTTCTTTTGCTTACTAACACTACTTAATTCGTAGTATCTGTTAATTACAATTACAACTGTACAGATAATAGGGATGATGACCTTTTTTATTATTTTAAACTCAAAAAAATATTAGTTGCAAAAAATATTTTTAAAAGTGTAAAAGCTTAAAAAGTTTCAAGTTATAAACACTTTAAAATAACTGCTAGCGAAGATGGCTATCACAGAAGTGACGTCACGACTATGTAACTTTATATAGGGCCATACATTGTTTGTATCGCGCGGCGAAGAAGGAAATAATCCCTTCCAAAAACTCTTAAAACGTGTAGCTTCTCCATATTTCCATCGATTTTACAGATTTTATCGTCTCTCTCTCTCTCAATGTACAGACGCCAGCACATCAAGCTACTACAATCTGTCAAATTTCTTTAATAGATTTTCAACTTTATCGCTAAAGCATTAAGGTTCATGGTTGATTGGGATAATTTGACAGTTTCGGATAGCTTGACCTGCTGACGTCCGTACTATGCCTTCTTTATAAGAGCAGTGGTGTCCCAGAGATAACAGCCCCGAATTACGAGTTGTGGGTCGTTGTAGAACCCAGACAGGCGTTTACTTAGTGTAAATAACTTCATCACCACTGCTCTCAAAACGGTGAAGGAAAACATCGTGAGGAAACCGGCATGTTCTAGAACCAAAAATTCGAAGACATGTGACATCTACCAACCCGCACTGGGCCCGCGTGGTAGATTATAAACCCATTCCCTCCCGAAGAGAGAAGGCATGTGTCCCAGCAGTGGAAACCTTATAGGCTGTATATGTTTATGTTTATAATATTAGTTATCATCCCTAATATGGTAAAACGACGAAAGCAATACAAGTGTCCTATCTTGTTTTATGTCCCATACGTTCACAATCTTCAGAGCAGCATTGATGAGAGTTTGATGGCAATTTGATGAGTTTGTTACGGTACCAGAGGAGCCACAGAACAAAATAAATATTTAAATATTCAACCTTCGTGTTTATTTGTAGAGCAGTCGTGGCCCAGTGGTACCGGCCGCGACTTACGACTAGTAGGCCGTGGGTTCGAACCCAGACAGGCGCTTTACTTTGTGTAAATTATTTCATCACTACTACTCTCAAAACGGTGAAGGAAAACATCGTGAGGAAACCTGCATGCCCCAGAATAAAAAAATCGAAGACATGGACATCTACTAACCCGCATTGGGCCCGCGTGGTGGATTACGGCTTCCTCTCACAGAGAGGAGGCCTGTGTCCCAGCAGTGGTAACGTTATAGGCTGATTATGCTATGTTCTGTATTATAATTATGTGTTGGTAACAAAGATATAACGTACGAGCTGCTGCTCACACGGACAGCCATACGTTGCTTGCCTCCGCGTCCTGACTCTCTGTATATTTTGGCTGCTGAGACCAAAACTACAAACGTAGTATACAGGGAAGTTTTATAAAAATGTGGCTGTTACTTTAGTACATTGTGGTGTCTTACAACTTCCACGCGGACGAAGTCGCGGTCAGAATCAAGTCTAACCTAATATTATAAAGAGACAAGATTTGATTTTTTGTATGTTGGTTGGTTACGCTTTTACGCTAAATTGGCTGAACGGATTTTGATGAAATTTGGCACATGGGTAGACCGTGACTTGGGTTAGGACATAATATGCTACTTTTTATCCTCGATCGCAGACGAAGTCGTGCGCAACAGCTATATAGAAAGAAAAATACGAAACTGAACAAATACGAATACTTTGAGTGCACTTTGATTCCGTTCGTTGACCGTCATCACCTATCTAAAGTGCATTACTCACTTATCAAGTTACTAGTAAACACATCGTGACAAGAACTACCTGGTTTTATACTTAATTTATTATACTTTAGTAAGGCGATATGTGTTTTATTAAACATGACGTCACTAGCGCACCTCTACAGTACTTTGTCCATTCTTTGTCGTTCATTTGTCTTTAAAAGATGGCGGATCAATCGCGACAGTTTTTCAATGAAATTGTTTTTCAATGGAAGCGTAGACGATTTGACACGTTTCAAGTCAGTGTCTGTTGTTTTTCTCATTTAAATGATAGAAGTTTTCTGAATAATTCAAATAAGATTATTTGTTGTTTGTGAGAAAATATGCGTGATAATATTTGTTCGAAATAAGGTAGAAAACATTTGGTTTTCGTTTATCAGGCTGTTTTTATTCCTCGGCAGGATAAATAACCTCTCTTGTCTCACGGAGAAAAATCTAGCATTGAAAACCTCGCTTTCTTCTGGCTAGCGATTTAAGACCGTAGAATAATTAGCTTATAATGTTCCCACTGCTGGACACAGGCCTCCTCTCTGTGGGAGGGAGCGGGCTGTGTTCCACCATGCGGAATTCTCACGATTTCATAATTAAATACGTCTGTTAATATCACATTTTATAAAGAAATCAGAAACTTACGTATTTCCTGATTCTTTATTTTCTTGGATGTGTAAGTCCTCCGATGGCAACCCTTCCATACGAAGATTTGATCATTGGCAAGAACTGCTTAAGCCTCCTGATTTCTTTATCCGGGCACAAGTTACCGTGGCTTACTTGGAAAACTTTAAGTAGACTTCGTACCCAAGTAGGCCGCAGCAAGGATAACCTCTACAAGTGGGCTCAGACCTCCGGTATATTTGCGGCATCTCTCCACGGACAATGGCTCGCCTCCCTTCTAGCGCCACATGTCCTGTCACCTGCACACGTGAAGACCTAATGACTGCGACAGCGAAATTTAAAAAAATCTTTTTTCCCGTATTATTGCCATCGACACACATTAATTTGAATTTTCACAAGCAACACTGCAAACCTCTAGCTAGATAGGTTTTCAAGATTCCATAAATTATTATTATACTAAATTACTATGTAGGTACCAACTTATTATTTCACAGTCCAATTTGTAGAGCCACTGCCTTGTCACCTTTCTTTAGATGACACAAAGTTTGCCAATTCGTTCCCCTAAACCTAGCTTGGAACACGAAGAAACGTGTTCCAAGCTATTCTGGTCTGTTGCCATGCCAGTTTTATTACCAACAATAAGTTATCTCTCCCTTTGCCAAGTAACCTTTAAAGTTCTTGAAGGTCACAAATATTTTCTCCAATTGAGCGGGCAAATAAGTCCTCTCTCATTTAAATACGGATAGGACAAATCTTATAAAAGTGATGTAAAGGGAAGTATCTACTCGCCATTCGATTTAATAGCTTCGGTTTGATGGAGCCTTGTTAAATAGGAAGGAAGTAGGAAATAACGAAGACTTTTTCTGTTTTTGTCGTAGATTGACACGGACCTTGAAATATTGTGCGCCGTTGGGACAGAGTTTCCACTCTGTCCCACCCAACGGCGCACTGTATTTCTTCATCCTATTACATATATGTATGTATTTATGAGGGACCGACTTCAGAGATAAAGTCGATTATGTCCTCTATGGTCTCCTGAGTGGATTCTGTCAAGAAACTGCGTTGTCTCCATAGAATTTCCAAAATTGATAGATTGAAGTGATATTGGATTATAAAGAATTATGTTAAATATCAGGAATGAAATTATCCGGAAAAGAACCGGAGTTACCGACATAACTTGCAGAGTAAGCAAACTGAAGTGGCATTGGGCTCGCTATGTTTGTCGAAGGACCGATGACCGGTGGAGCATACGAGTCCTAGAGTGGAGACCGCGTATCGGCAAGCGTAGGTAGTGTGGGACGCCCCCCAGCTAGATGGACGGACGACCTAAAGAATGTGGCTGGGACAGAGTGTAGTGGCGCGGCCTGGGAGAGGCCTATGTCCAGCAGTGGACTGCGAAGGCTGAGTTGATTGATTGATGTTAAACATTCCGTAGTCAAGTAGGAATTTTTTATGCTGGTATCTAGTCAATGACGTGACACTCAATTGACAAATATGCAACATATCTTTTGTTAGAAGTTAACAAAGAAATAGGGAAGCAAATAATGACGAAGGTATAACACAAAATATTTATATGTCGGAGTGATTTGTAAACAAACCTGATAAGGTTACGACGAGTTTACTGCGCATTATTTTTATAAATAAAAATAAAATGCTGTTCGTTGATAACGACCGATTTAGCCAATTTTTGCTTTAAAATGTTCGTCATAGTCCGAATTTGGTTTTAATGGAAAGAAATTGAATAAGTTACCCGGAAAATTTGAAATTCGAGAAAAACTGAACGCCTTTTTTTCAATGGGATTTTCGTATGAACTCAAGACCATATTGAAATTTTGACAGAACGTCGTATGTTGGGTCAACTACATAGTTACTAAATAAAAACAAGTGACTGTAGCATATGTAAGTTATTGGTACCTATTCTATATACCTAGTATCTATTATTTTTCCTAGAAGTGCCTACCTGTTAATTATTTGTAAATAATGTCTTTAAGTACATAGGTATTTTATTTAGTTTCCTCATAAAAGTTGCGTCATATTTTCTTAGATACGGATCTATAAATCGAACAATCTTCTAGGAGTCGTAGTTATGATGAATAATAGAACAATAGCTAATATTTAAAGTAACTTGAAGGATATATTCTTTGCTCTTCACGTATGTACCTACTAGTAGCCACTATAGGTTCAAAGTACCAATGGCCGTGGTGGGATAAGAGGTAGGTATAGTACCTACTTTTCCTACCTCACCTATCGTATAGGTAGGGATAATAATAAGTAAGTTTAAATAATCTAATCCAAAATTGCACGCCCCTCCACTGCTTCTTGCATTGCATACACATTTCAAATGTTTGTAGATACATTTTAGTGGCGGGGCGTGCAGTATACCATTATTTTTCTCTCTTCACATAGTTATAAACATAGAGACAAGAATTATAGTGTTTTGACAAAACACAACATTACAGTGGTCAATTTCCAAACACTAGATAAATTATTAATCTTAGTTTAATGCTTCAGGGACATCAATCCTTTTCGCCTTCACGAAAGAAACAAGTGGCATTGGTTGACAATACTCAGCATGATGCATGTTGGGACGTGTCGATACATGTTTCGTTAAAGAATTTCTTTCAGATAGGTACGCTCTTTGTTTTTAGCAAAGAATGGTAGAAGACTGAAGGAGGTCTCTTCTTTGTGTCTTAAGAGTTGGAAAGGAGAGTCACCACCAAGAGGAATGTAGATTTTATTTATTATTTATTTATGTAGGTAACCAATAACGATACATAAAAATATTTTTACAAAATATGAGTGTTACAGTTTTTATGGTCAATATAGATTATTAGATTTATCAAATAGCTACGAGACTAGGGATCCAACTTAAGTAGTTACAGAGGTTGGAATAGGTACTTTTGCAATTGCTTAGCCAAAAATAGGAGAGTTCAAATTAAAACAGTGTATAACTAATCGATGAAATAGGAACCTACATAATAATATAACTAAAGTGATGAATAGTGAGTATGTTTTCCTAGCATAATAACTAGATAGTTATAAATAATAACATGTAGTTGTAACAAGTATAATTATGTACCTAGGTACGTTAATATTCCAGTTCAAGATATCGTTCTCAAATTGCCTGCAAGTAGGCGGATATAGTAAATTATTGTCGTAAAAAGGTGGGCACATTCCTGAACAGTGAACAGTCAGGCTCTGCAAAACCTGATATGGAACTCGTTGAAATGTCTCTACCATAATAATTTTAATACCACACTGTATGCAGATACCCAACCTAATGTTTGAACGTTGAACAATAAATCGAAGAACCACCTAATTAATTTAATTGAGTAATGAAGTATTTACAAAAAAATATTATTTGTTTTAAATAATGCTGGCTGAAAGGAAAAATAATAAAATATTCATAAATAAAAACAATTGAATAACTTACCCAATATCTCTTGTATCCAAGGAGGTGTTGGACGACCTGGGCACCAGGGGCCGGTAGCTGGACCTAGTCATGATGATCACCAGGTCACCACCTCAGTTCACAACACATCACTATCACGATACAGTTAATTGAGCAATCGACGCGCCTGACGGATCGAGCACCATGCAACAGACTGATTAACAATCCCACTGTTTACTACGCACCGGCTCTTGATAACTTATCTGTACATCGAGGACATATTCCTCATATCGACGACTCAAGTGATAACAATAAACACGCCGAATACGGCTGTGTATTTACTGTTGCATTGGTACTCTGACTAGCGATCAATAAAGTTTTAGCTAGGGTGAAAGCTCTTCGAACCACGCCTCGGGAGGCCGGTTTCGCGAGCTTTTGTATTGTTTAGTTTAGTGCCATCTATCGGTGGGCTCTTGAACTTCAATTTCATGGGGTGAACGCTTCAACGAGTCTATTGTAATCTACATAGTAGAGTGCTCCAGCCAAGTATTGATTGCGCGGCCAGCTGAGGGAGTTTAAAAATAGAACCTAGCTCGGTTTTTTTTTCTGGGACAATTTTTCGGTAGACTGGCAGGATGATTTTCGTCCTATAGGTACTGTGTAGGTATCGAAAATATTGATACAAAAGCATTTGATTTGATAACTAATAACCGGCTTTTGTTTATTACGCATAATTATTGTAAACAAATAAGTACGTCGTCATTCATAATAATGATCAATTTCGGCAGAAATCAGTGATTCATCTAGGTATGTGATACTTAAATTCAATCACTTTATTATAGCTTACCTACTGCAAGTTACCTAAGAGACGAACAGTTACTCACAGTGATGAGTAACTAAGACTATCCTCTTTTTCTAAGGCAGCTGCAAGAACTGACCTACAGCTGACATTGAAAAACAAACACAACATGTGAACCGTGTTTATTTTATACAGACTTATACCGATGACATCTTTGTAATCACTGTGAAACATCTCGTTTGTTGACAATTGGGTAAGCAGTGCATGTTGGCACTGTAGTGAGCAACTTTTACTTACAAACGAATAGGTATCTACCTAACGAAAAGTTTAGTTAGTTTCTGCAAACTTTTTGAATATAGCGGACTCGATATACGGGATCAAATTAAATAAGCTAACGAAACTCCGCTGACGTGATGGATAGCGATATCTAAACACGATAAAACAAAAAAAAACCTATACTAGGTAATTCTTCAAGTAACTAGGTAAACTACTGGCGGTCGTTGACCCAAAAAAAAGCATCAATTTTTTTTGTTGTGTCAGTCCTCATCAGGTCTACGGAGTTTCGCTAACTAATTTAATTTAACCCTTTATAATCTTCTGTCTACGTGTTAGAATGCTCCAGTGGAGTTTTTAGTTTAGTTTATAATCTTCCTGTACAAGTCGCAATAAATACTTTTTCTTTCTAACTGGGAAAACCGTTCTGAGTTTCATTACCTAGATCGAATAGTTTATGTCGAGTAAACGATTTTCCGAAGTATCTACATTAGTTCTTAATCTTATTTCTGCCATGTGACATGGCAGAAATGAGGTTGGTGCGAAAACTGTATCAAAGAATACTAACATTATTTGGACCTACCTAATTTGTTTATTTGCTAGGGCAACTAGACTATAACTAATCTAATATCGCGACATATTCGCCAAAAATGTAAACAAATATGAGTTTATGGAAAAATAACTTTAATTCCTACACAATAAAGTTCAGTTTACGCTACAACTTCAAACATTTTTATAACTTTTTCAATAGTACCTACTAGTCACTCTGAAATCAACTTAATTGACATTTAAATAAAGTTGATATTTGTTTAACTTGTAATAACGTCAATTTGAAACATAAATAAAATTTTAATATAGGTAAAAACGTACTTAGGTATACTTTGTCGGTGATACAATATAATATTTGTAGATTATCCTCTCTCCCTCTCTCTCCTCATCATCATCTGCTTATCCTTTTCCCGGTCGGCTTCCAATCTAACCGGATGCAGCTGAATACAAGTATTTTACATGAATCGACTGCCTATCTGACCTTCACAACCCAGTTACTGGGTAATACGATAGACACCCCTTGGTAAGACTGGTTGTCAGAATTTTGGGCTTCTGACGACCCGTAACGACTGTCATAGATCCACGATTGGCAGCCGGCATTAACGGCTTAACGTCCTTTCCGAGGCACGGAGGGGTCCTGATAATGTAAAGATGGTCACTCATCCACGGACCAACCGCAGCAAGCGTAGCTTAACCTGATCGATCGACCCGCGCGGCTGTTATTACTTAGCCACAAGCCCCTCCTCTCTCTCTCCTCTAGTCTTTATTATACTTACCATCAACAAGTCTGCATAATCACTGAGGCGTCAAAATACTCATACAGTCACTAATTATAATTAAATACCCGTCGTCACCACACAGAAGTGCACATGCTTCCCCATGCGTCGACCAAGCTCGGCCGACTGTGAACCGCGGCGCGAATCCAACCATGAACTCTGCTGTAAGTACGCAAATCTGCAGCCTGCATGACTGACTCCCAAATCAATTTGGAAATTGTGTTGCGTAAACCCAAGTACATATGGAAGGTACATAAGTAATTGTGTACACCGTATATTGCAGAGGCACTGTGGAAAATCAGGAATTACGATAGTTTTTTTTGAATGAATCGTGACATCATAATTAGGTACCTGCGCCCTCATTGTTAACGCACTGTCAATCACAATCTGAATCATTTTGTTGAGCAGACCATTTTTTTAACATAATTATGAAGCAATGGATTAGCAATAAATCTCAATCTGAATCATTTTGAAGGATATTGCTAATTCATTGTTTCATCATTATGTTAAAAAAATTGTCTGCACAACAACGTAACGCAATGAATGTTGTTCAACTGTTAAAACGAAAGCCATTGCTACTGTTATTTAGTTAGGGATTAATCATTTTACTTTAGAATTTCTTTTATACAGACTGTAAAAGTGAAATGGTGTGTTCTCTATATTAACAACGAAATGTTCACGAGTTAGACTTTGTTATATAGGTATTTTAATATAATAATAAATAAATAAAAATAAATAAATAGAAGCGAAATATTGTTATACAAGTTTTTAATAAGAAACTGAATAAGCCTGAAGAGGATTTTAAAACTACCCTTTGATGATGCTTGTGACAAACATAAGCTTCCGATATCTTTTTCTACTAACTTATGTAAGGGTTAAAATTTCAATCGACAGATAACTAATAACATAAGAATAAATATAGAGGTTTCACATATTATATTCTGTATAAAATCTGTTATAACCATAACCACATTTTTTTTACTGCCATTGGCGCCGATTCCCTTGTTCACGAACTAAACTACATACGTAAATTTAAGTTCAGTAATGCATCTTTTTTTTTCCATTTCATTAATAAAAGGACAGAAGATAAATATTAGTTTAGTCCTGTCAAATTAGCCAGCGGCTGACGTTAATTGACGTATTTTTGTAGCCATTTTTTTTATCACGTCAAAACTTGTGTATGTAGTATCTTAATTTGACAGGACCATAGAAATGTCGAAATAGTAATGAAAATTAAATCCTATATCTATGGACAGGACTAAACTAATATTTATCTTCTGTCCTTTTCTTAATGAAATAGAAAGAAAACGATGCACTGGACTTAAATTTAGTTTAGTTTGTGAACAAGAGCTTCGGCGCCATTCTCTGTCCCCTGGACAATGGCTTCTCTCCACTTACTCCATTTTTACGCAAGCCCGCGCGGCCTCCTTTCAGTTTTGATCATCGGCCAGTTCCTACGTGGTCTCGTCACGTTCATTCCTCATTATATAAGTTACCTGACTATTTACATTATGTAAGCTAACATTTTAAATAATAATACATACATACATGTGAGAAAATAAGCAAAAGAATCATGTCATCAAAAAATTCATCCGCATCGCTGTCAACAGGAACAGTGCCCAAAAGGCTGGCAAAAATTGAAACTGACTATTGAAAAATCAGCCCTAAGTATTGACCATAATTTAAAAACAATATACTTATAATAAATTTCTATTCACAAGAAAGTACATCGCAAAGTATCGATTTTGCTCAATAACCCTGAAAGAAAACGTAGGTGGGTACCTCCTCAGCGTCTATTAAATATTGTTCTATATTAAATAGTTTTCTTGTCTTCAGAGTCTTCAATAGCAGTCTTGGCAGATGGTGGAGTATCAGCTTGTTCAGTCAAAGGCACGTTTTCACTAGGTTCATCTTTCTCTGTGTTTTTCTTATCGGCCACTTCTTTGCTCCATTCTTCTAGTTCCTTTTCAGCATTTTTTATGTCCTCTTCTGTTACGTTTAGGTCGGGGTACCGCCTCTGTGAATTATTTGAAATGATAAGTAAATGATAAATGATTTTAATCTGTAAGTAGGTTTGGACAAACACTTTTAAATACTAGATGAGGTCGGCGTTTCGTGTGTGACTACTCTGAGAAGAAAGGCCGAAAACAAACTCAGAGGTCTCTTTTTAATTCCAGACATAATCTTGGTCAGATCTTGTGAAGACTATGTAGGTTGGTGTCTGAAATGGTCTTTTGAGGAAACAACCACACAGATTGTGTGGACCTATCCAGTCAGTGCTAGTAATCGTGCAGCTCAACAACTTAAGGAGCTCAACGATTAAACGAACAATACCAAAGAAAGGACATTTCCGTACGTCGTAAATTACTCAAACTGCCAGATCATGATTAAAACTAACTCTGGGCTGACTTTTCCATCGCCAGATAATTTTTATTCGTGGAATAAAATTGACGTTTGACAGTTTTTGTATGACGTAACTGTCAAAATTTCAAAATTATTCCTCGAATAAAGTTATCAGCTGATTGAAAATTAGCCCTTACAAGGAAAAAAAGGAAACAGGAAAATAAAATATGGTGGTGTGAAGTTTCTCGTTGTAACGTGCATTCGTTGTTCCGTGATTCGTTATCAAATGTTTTCGTTGTTACGATATTCGTTGCTTCGTGCTTCCATCATTACATTATTCGTTATCGCAAACTTTCGGCGCTGCATTATTCGGCGTCGCATCTTTCGAAGTCACGTAGCGGACTCGCTATGGACGGTGGAAGAATTACCTATAGTTTACATTTGGCTTTGGTACTATATTAAAACATCGTGAGTAAACCGGCATGTCTTAGAACCAAAAAAATCGAAGATATTTGACATCTAGCAACCCGCACTGGGCCCATGTGGTAGATTATAGTCCAGTCCCTCTCGAAGAGAGGACGCCTGTGTCCCAGCAGTAGGAGCGTAAGGGCCCTATCTCACTAGAACACCAGTGGCGGCGCAACCATGGTCGCACTGCCAGAAATTTATGGTTGGATGCGCAACCGACTGGACGCCTGGTGAGATACCCATCATAAAGCTGAGTATATTTTGCTGGTAGCGCGACCATAGTTGCGCCGCCATGGTGTCCTAATGAGATATAAGCCTTACAGGCTGATTATGCTTATGCTACAATATTAACATATGATACCTGTACCTAATCCCGTCTATCGCTTCCTCAGTTTTCCTAAAGGAAAAATGGAAGGAACAGTCACTTGTTCCTTCCATAATTTGTTAACTTATGAAAACCCCTTGGTTACCAATTATATAATAGGTAAATCCAAACATGGACACTCCGTTGCTATCTAAATATTTAAATCTAAATAAACAACCCTGTATGATTGATTATACCAATTATTGGAACCATGAATGAACATCACGCCTTGTTTTCCCGAAGGGTTAAGTAGAGGTGTAGGTACCTATAGTTCACCCACCTTTCGCCAATTATGTTTACTTTAAGTCCCATGTAATAAGGAGCGAGCCTATTGCTATCAACCGGGTGAACTCGGCGAAATCCGAACTCAGCGTGGCTACTGAGAAATTCTTTTGTTATTAACTCAATACCATTAACTATGATTAATCCTAGGTTCAGGAAACCAAACTCATGGGCAATTAATAGATTTGACGTGAAATAATTGTATTAATCAATATTTGTTTTACTAAATGTTTACTATAAGTGCCAAAGTGAAAGCTAAAAATATAATGATACATATATAGGTGGCAGGGACATCGACGCGCAAACTGTAACCATGAATTTAGCACATGAGTCTGAGAGCTCTAGGTTTTTTTTATAATAGTCGAAAGATTTCTACGCAAGGTAGTTCAGAATCATGTACTGAATTCATGGTAACAGTTATCGCGTTGATGTCCCTGCCATCCTGTATATTAGGAGTAAGGTTCGGAGTGTGATGAAGGTGGAGATGTGGTTCAAGTGATCCACAGTCCAGTTTAAAAGATTTACCTATGTACAACTCGATAAAACGGAGAGACAACAGAAAAGAGGGATAGATCACTTTGAAAGCAAGAGTAGCTTATAAAAGCTGTCGTATTCTTAAAGACAGAACCGTACTTTATAACTTAGATTTGATTATATTTTTAGTGATCCAGTGATTTAAAAAAGTAAAGAAATATGAGCACTAGGTCAACTGCTGAAGAAAAATACTCGATTCGAATTCGTTCCAAAACTTTCTAATCACCACTCTAAACGACCAACATAAATCATTGCAGATTCAGTCCTATATCGTCATAAATCTAAATTAAATATCGTCTAAAATCGCACTAACCTGAAACTCCGCCAACGTAGCCTGTATATTCTCCTGCTGCGTCCTCAACCTCCTTGGCAGCGAGAACACAGCATTGAACAGCCTCAGCATTATCCATCCTAGCACAGTCAAGACTCCATACATGATCATAGACTTTATCATTGCCCAGTAATCCACACTGACTTGCTGGTGCTTCATTTTTTAAATTAAACTTCGTACAACCTGGCTTAAAAAAAAAGAGAAATTGTCTTTTGTTTCTTCCTGTTCTATAGTTCAAAATTTTCGCGCCTTTTTCCAGGTTTATTTTGTATTTGGAAGTTTTGGAACAGATGTTATGTTCTCATTGAAAGTGATTTATGTCGAAACGGTCTAATGGGCACGTGAGTAATGGTCAGAATGAAACGGCTGCGTTTATGACAGTGACCCATTTCACTATCGATTCTATGTGGTCGTAGCTTCACGAATAATTGATGCAGCCAGACGTTGTCAACTTTGGTATGAAGATTTCAATTTAAAATTTTTAATTAAGAAAAAAAATACGATTGTTTTTCCATATTTCCTTTAAATTCCCACTGCAACTTTCAGCTACAATTTTGCGGATAGCTACCTATTTAAAATAAAGAAAATTTTCGAACATTTTTACAAATTAAATGTGCGAACGAAAACTGTAATCATTCATGAATATTATGTCTTATGGTTCCATCGGTATATTGATTACAGACCTAATGTAATCAATATACCGATGGAACCATAGCTAAGAATCATAGCTAGGATCATGCGGAAAATCGGTTAGACAATATAGGAAAACCCGCAAATTCGAAATGCCTTCTTACCTATTTATTTTTACATCCTCTTTTTAATAAAAATAACCGTACATTCGTTCTCTAAATAGCACTGCAGGCAACACTAATGTTTTTATGCCTTCGTAAAAGGCGAGTGCACCGTAAATTCTCATTTTCCTTCAGAACTTAACGAATATTTAGAATAATGGAATGGTATGGAAAAAATACACAAAACGCCAGGTTTTTCTTGACAATTTTTCGTATTTGACATATTAAGCCTTACGACAGTTTCCCCAGTAGGTTGTCGTCGTTTATCGGCCATGGTTCCAAATTCTGGGCTGCTACTGAAAGGAATATCAATCAATTAACTCAGCCTATCGCAGTCCACTGCTGGATATAGGCCTCTCCTAGGCTGCGCCACAACACGCTGTCCTCCGCCGTCCGCATCCAGTATGAAAGAAATAGCTTTTTATTAATTAATTTCAGGACGTTTAAGCCCAAACCACGAGTAGGTGTTTTTAATCTTAGAAAATACTAGCAGTGTTTCTGGCTTTCAGAAGGATATCTACTGCCCTTCTCCAGGAACGAAGATCTACTAAGTAAATATCGGTTCAGTAATTTTGCCTCGAAAACGAGGTAAGCAGACAAAGATACTTGATTACTTTCGCAGAAGTACCATAACCATACCATAAGCAGCCTATAATGGTCCCACTGCTGGGACGTAGGCCTTCTCTCGATGGGAGGGAAGTAGGCCATAATCCACCACGCGGGCCCAGTGCGGGTTGGTAGATGCCACATGTCTTAAAATTTTTGGTTCTAGGACATGCCGGTTTCCTCACGATACGATGTTTCACAGAAGTACCTAGGTATAACAAAAATGCCTAATTTTTCTTGACTTAAAGCTGTTTACTGTTCTCCTTACGCTTGGTAAAGTCTAGACCTCTTAATTTATTTGAACTGGAAGTCAGTATGCGAGGGCAAAGCCCGATAAGAGCTGTTGGTCTAATTCCGACGGTAACAACATCTCATAAAGTTCTTAAAATAGAGGCACTTTGTATTTGCGTACACGCTTATGGAGAGATCCTGGCATTTTGTTTTGTCACTATGCTTTACTAAAAGACTACAAAGTCACAAAGTATAAGAAATGAAATCGTTTATTCTGTAAAAAGGATATCGGAATTACTTTCTAAGTTTTTTTTATGCTTGCTCAAGGCGGGTTGGCGAGTCCCAATTGCCGGATCCTCTCGACGATTGTCGCAACCCCGCGTGTCGCTGCTTCGGCCGCCGCCTGGTGCGACCTCCCCTGCGCCAGGACCAGCGTGTCGTCAGCGTAGCAAACTACGCTCCATCAGGGAGGTCGGCGCGCAGCACCCAGTCGTACCCGATATCCCACAGATGCGGCCCTAGGACCGACCGAGGGTTGGCGATTTCCTATAAAATATTAGTAATAAAATATTTTAGTCAAGGTGGAGTTAAATATCTAGGTAGGTATTCGAGTTCATTGATCTCTGACTAAATAGACACTGAAGTATCCCAAGCATTTCAAGTGCCGACTTCAATAGAATGAAAAACGACACAAAATGAGACCGAACATAGGTATTTCTACCGGATTCTGTCTCCTATTAATAGATAAATTCTCATAGCATGCAGCTTTGGGCCGGGGTTTTGAAATTATTTGCAAGAGCCGACCGGACATTCTTTGAATTGTTCTGAGTTTTGAATGAGTTACAGCTTGCTATAGATGGTTGGCTAGATTTTGAATAGTAGGTCCCTAACTTCGCTCACCGCCCACAGTCGCTTGTAAGCCATTTTTCTAGCTTAATAACCAATTAAGCAATTCAAACGTAACCAACCAAATCTATAAAGTTTTTGAATGTTGCTCAGTATGTTCGTGTGTTGCTTTAAAAAAGAAAGGATGGCCAGAGTGGAAGAAGATTACACAATGATTGTAGGTAGGTACAATGTCTTTTCCCATATGCCTACCTGAAAAGTTAAATTGGACCCTACGTTCTGATAAGATATTATGCTTCCGAGTCTTCGACGAGGACTTGTTCTAGTATGTATTCTGTGGCCGAGGTTTAAGGATGATTTCCACCACACGGCTCGCATCGCATCGGATCGGAAAGGATAAACACGGGTGTGGCGAAAGCTGATCGCTTCCGGCAGGATGTCGACTCATACGATCGGCTCCGTACCGTCGCTTGCGAACGTATCCGTTTCTGCGCCTAGTCAAATAGTGTCATTCCTACCGTGTTGACGTGTTCTAATTTTACGACGACAACCGAAAAGATTCGATCGGATACGACGACAGGCGAACGGAGCCGATCGCGCGTCGCAGTAAACTTTCGGCTACGATCGCGTGTCGCGGAAGACGCCCACGGTCAAGCTGCTGTAAGCGGCTTGCTAATATAGACTTTAAATACTGTGTATACGATTTAATATCGTTTAAAGATTGTAAAATCCGGTCCGATCCGATGCGATGCGAATCGTTTGGTGGAAATCATCCTTTACTCTACTTGCATCTATTTAGGTAACATATCTACCTACCTTAGATCTAGTCACCTGTAAGGCCGGTGTACTGAACCGGTCCGTTTACAAATTCCTCCCACGTTGGTTCGGATTCATTAAACATCAAAGTCTAAAATAGCTATCTTTATGCTATGCTATACACGATGAATGGAACATGGATGGACCGTATGAAAGAGTTTCGTGTCGATGGTAGGTACTCTTCATCGTGTTTTTTTTATAGTTTGAGCCCAGTAGGTAGGTGGCCACGTTGATCGCGGCATCAGTGGTATTCCTTTCGTCATCCAAGGTGCAGGTGAATTGGCTCTTAGGACACTCTAGCAAGTGGGGCTTGGTCTGATCAGAAGCATCGCGCCTGCACTGGGTGTTGGATGGGTCAGTGATAAATTATAAATTATTTTATTTTGTAAGTAGGTTTGTACAAACACTTTTACACGTCAATCATATTTTAAAACTAGATGAGGTCGGCGTTTCTTAACTGACTAGTCTGAGAAGAAAGGCCGAAACAAACTCAGAGGTCACAGTCTCTTTTAAAGTCCAGACATAATGTTGGTCAGATCATATGAAGACCATGTAGATTGATGTCTGAGATGGTTTTTTGAAGAAAGAACCAAACAGTTTGAGAGACCTGTCCAGTCAGTGCACGCATTTGTCAGAAGTCGTGCAGCTCAACACAACACTTAAAGAGCTCGACGATTCGACGAACAATACCAAAGAAAGGACATTTGGGTAGGCCACATTAATTACTCAAACTGCCAGACCATGAGTAATCCCCCACTTCGACTAATTGTGTCTGCACTTCTGCAGAGACCTACTTCGGTACAAGGCCAAGAGAATCATGATGAGGATGCTATGCTTTATTGTTGCTATGCTTGCTAACATTAATAAAGTTCTAGAAACTGTTTGCGTATCTCTATCGCAATAGAACACTGTGTGAATAAAAAGACTATCTTGGGATCTTCAAGTTTCACAATAGCTTCTGAGTAATACAGTATCGTACGACGCTCTGCTCACCTTGCAAAGACAAATAGATGTTTCTCCGTGTTGAAGACAAATAAAATTGTGACTACGATGTATATAGGGGCCATAGTTGTTTATCAAATCCTTGAAGTTATCACAGAATTGATAAGTAACAACGTTTTTTGTACTTTTATCAAAGTGTGTCAAGGATTTAGATTATCCTAAAAACGGTTGGTTAGGATTACTTTTGACTAACTAAAACAAGTTGGTAGGTAGGTAGTATCTGTGGTAGGTAATTTGGTAAAATAAACAAAATAAAGAACAATTGTTGATTCTGCACAAATTAAACAAATATCTTAATACCATAATTATAATCGATCAGGTTAAGCTACGCTTGCCGGGGTTGGTTCGTGGATGGGTGACCATCTTTACATACCGAGACCCCTCCGTGCCTCGGAAAGCATGTTAAGCCATCATCGGGCTATCATTTGTTGCTCTTTGACAGAAGCCAAAAATCAGACAACTAGTCTAGCTAAGGGTATCGTGCTTGGGTATCATGTTACTCAGGAGGGTTGTGGGGGTCAGATAGGCAGTCGCTGCTTGTAAAATACTGGTATTCAGCTGCATCCGGTTAGACTGGAAGCCGACCCCAACATAGTTGGGGAAAGGTTAGAATGATTTATTTAAATACCTATTTGACGTTTAATGTTAGCGGTAGTTACTTGCATACGTTTGTAGCAATCTTGTTATGATGAGAGATAGTAGAGTCATGATAATTAGACTTTCGTGTAAACAACATCAGACTGTTTCGGCAACGGCAACGGCCGGCAGCGGCACGGTGAGTACTTTCAGTGTGAAATAATTTTAAACTTTATCTACATGATTAAAAGATTAGTACTTATCGCTTGAAAAGGTCGCGTGGCCACGCACGTCCGCCCGCGGTCGTTCGCGGCGACACGAACATCATTTTGGTGCATTCTGGCGTCGCTGCCGGCCGCTGCCGGATTCTGCCGTTCCGGTGTGATACGGCCCTGAAAGGCCTTTCGAGGTGGTTCATACATGCCCCGTCTACCCAATTGCAAAATTCATTGCATATTTCAATATTTCAACTGCTACAGAGAGCTTATTAATGGCACATTAAAGCTCGAGCGAAAATGAAGGAGCCAAGCATAGGTAGGTTACCTACAGTTTCCTGAGAAACTATACCAACCTAAAACTATATCCAGCACATTTGCTTACAAAACCGTAGTTTTCGCCTAAAAGATAGGTACACTAATAAAATACCTTCAATTAGGTACTTGTAAAAATGTTACGAGCACATGGAATCGATAAATCAATAAGTAAAACATCGCTGGCTGGTAATTATCACGTGTGAACCCGCGGCCGGTACAACTGTGCCATATGGTGGAAAGGTTCCAACAATTCTATCATTTCACTACCGCATAACATTCATATTTTATCAGGGTCTTCCTTTGTCTTGCTTCGTGGGAATTTACTGCAAATTGTAATGTGTGTCGATCTGCCTGTTAAACGGGAATAAAACTGTTTGTTTTCTTTGTCCTTGGAAGGTTGTAAGCAAGTTTTATGGTTTGAGTAGGCGTTCGAAGGGCGAGTGTATGTTTAGTTTATTCAATGAATTACGTTCTTTCACCCCAATTGCGTAACACACATGATAGATATTCCTAATTCATTGCTTTATATTATTATGTACGACGCATTTTTCATGTACATACGCCAGCACATCAAGCTACTACAATCTGTCAAATGTCTTTAATAGATTTTCAGCTTTATCGCTAAAGCATATAGTTCAAGGTAGATTGGGAAAATTTGACAGTTTCGGGTAGTTTGATGTGCTGGCGTCTGTACATGAAAAATTGGTCTGCTCGAAAACGTACATAACGCAATTAATGTAGTTGAATTGTCAAAATGAAATGTATTGCAACTGTAAGTGAAGAAAGAAGACCAATAAAATTCTCTGTAGGTACCGAATAACTTCAAACTCATCATAATATCTCTTATCTATCTTTTTTATCTTTTTTTAAAAAAACGTTGCCCCACACTAGGAATTACTCCTGTATCGTGGGTGCGTTTACAAACATTTAAACTCACATGCACAAACAGCCAGACCCGGAACAACTACTTGTGGGCAATACAAATATTTGTTCCGTGCGGGAATCGAACCCGCGACACGCAGCGCAGCAGTCGATCGCTCAGCCACTGCGCCAACTGTGTCGTCATATATGATGCTTGGGCCAGGGCAACGCCTTGTCCATCTCGTTTTTATTAAACCTCGTGATTTAACATTACCTACATGGGTGACATGGGTTATCGCCATAGGTCTGTCGCCATAGTGTAGTCACTCCACATTTTAAGTCGTCGTTTTCAATGCGAGATCCAACGCATTAACATAAGCATAGTATTAGACGTTGACATTGCTGCAGCCTCGGCATGCCTTTCAGGGCCGTAATACTCTATGACACAATGAACGAAACCGCGCGAGTTAAGGGGTCATAGAGAATTATGGCCTAGGTGTGACATCAACAACGAACCTTGTCTCGTTTCTTCAATCAAAATGCTTTATATTAGATACAGTTCAGTTCGCAGAAAACTTCATTTCTGCGCTGTTTGGCGTAACACAGAAGTTATTATTATTTTTTCAATTGAAATAATTTTTTGATTTGAATGCGTTAAAATGGATTTCAATTAGTAGGTACTTATCCAGGGGCTTTTCGCTAAGTAATGACAGCTGCACGGGTCGATCGATCAGGTTAAGCTATTTGGTTCGTGTATGGGTGACCATCTTTATATACCAAGACCTCTCCGCGAGTCTGAAAGCACGTTAAGCCGTTGGCTGGCATTCGTGGATCTTTGACAGTAGTTACGGGTCGTCAAAAGCCCGAAAGTCTGACAACTAGTCATATCAAGTGGTATCGTGGTACACCGACAGACTGTCTACAGTATTTGTCTCTCCTTCACCTTTTTAATCCATCCAAAGGTTGTCTTTAAAAGATCGCTCTTAGCGATAAGACAACCATTCAGTCACCCTTTGTATAATTTCTACATTTATATCTCTAATCTATATGGTGTACTAATAAAGAGTATTCTACATATTTGATTCTATTCTATCGTATTACCCAGTACCTGAGTTGTGGAGGTCCGATAGGCAGTCGCTCCGTGTAAAATACTGGTGTTTAGCTGCATCCGGTTCAACTGGAAGCCGACCCCAACATATATGTATTTGAGAAATGGCTAGGTAGATGATGTGTTACTGCTTATCATAAACATTTTAGGGAGAGGTGACTTTGGTAGTTAGATTTTAAAAGAATTAAAGACATTGATATAAAAAGTGTTGAAGTTTATTAAAAACTGATTCATTGATACTTCAAAAATAATCAACATAAAATTAAACATAGTCAACGTAGCATAATAATAACATAGGTAGCTATACAATATAGGTATATTGTGTTTTTTTCTTTACATGTCTGTTTTGGTAAGTAAACACGGTAAATAATCAAAGTTTCGCATCAATCATACAACAAAATTAAAACAAGATATGAACGCAGTGGTGGGCCTAGTGGTATCGAACTCGACTTGACGGTTGTAGAACATGAATTCGAACCCTAGCAGGCATTTTACGTAGTGTATTTAATTTCATCACCACTGCTTTCAAAACGGTGAAGCAAAACGTGAGCAAACCGCCATGTCCTAGAACCAAAAATTCGAAGACATGTTGATATCCACCAACCAGCACAGGGCCCGCGTGTTGGATTACTGCCCACTCCCTTTCGCAGACAGGAGGCCTGTCCCAGCACTGGGAACATTATAGGCTTTTTACCAACGACTGCTACTTTGAAATATACCTTAAGCACGTTTTTTTTTTCAAAATAGTTATCACAGTACTTACGTCATATTTGTTTACCAAATTAGACGAGTAAAGAAAACTGCACTATACTTCATACAAATTATTTCTGATTCCGTTTTACAATCACAGATGAGTATTAATGTTTGAGATAGACTACAATTTGTAATATACAATATAGTGTACAAATAAACCAAAGTAACGTTACCTGCGACAAATATTTCAGGACATTTTCAGCATTTTTGGACAGCAAATTTTCGCATCTCGAGAACTATATCATTTGATCTTTCGTAAAAAATAGTTTTCGAAACAATCGAAGGTTTGCTTTTCGTACAATGAATACTACTCGTAGTCATCCAAATACCCTATCTATTGTACAAGAAATATTTTCTGCAGGCAACATTGTTAAAAAATATTTAAGTAAAAAGTACTTATAAAATAAAAAAAAGGAAGAACTAAAACAATACGTCCGCATCGTTGTCAATGGGATAAGTGCTAAAAAGGCTTGCAGCTTCCGTTTTTTTATTATATTATTCTTGTACATAATAATATATTAATTAGTGTTAAACAGTTCAAAGTAAATAATATTATATATATTACAATGGAAAAAATCTTCAGTCAAATCAAATCCAAAGCTAGCTATGCAAATAGGTTTATATAGCAAATTACTTTCTTTTTTTTTTTCAATATTATTTATATATTTCTAGGACTGTTTTTGGCTTAAGAAGGATGCGCTAAGGTAGCCCACGAAATTCATTTTTTTTTATCTTTTTGCAATTTGCAGGTCAGTGTCAGGTTGATCAAAAAACTATGATTGGCAACCGTAACGAATATTGCTTTTCAGAGTTATAATCATTACAATCAGCAATACAACTACTTGGAATTGGCCTCAAATGTCATGATTTCATGAAATTGTCATTTAATAGGGTAATATGAACTTAGAGAGCTGTATTAATGATTTTTATGATAATTCTATAAATAAATATTTGTTACGGCCGAATCATATTTACATCAATATACACTCTGATACTGCCCTGCAAATGGCAAAAAACGTAAGGTTTGATTTTCGCGGGCTATCCTGACGCATTCACCTTAATATACCACAATATTGGGACATACATTATCAGTCGAAAGGGTCAAATGGAAATTGATAACAATCATTATGAATCAATACGACTTTAGATAATTTATCGAGGTAATTAGGCGTGCCCTGACCGAGATACTCGATAATAAGGAATTGTGCATTATCTGCAAGAACTTTACTTTTTTATTTTCAAAGACCTATGTATTTATTTGCAATTTTTGAGTATGTTTCACATGGACATCGGAGAACGTTAAGTTAAGATAATATATTTTTTATTTAAAACGGTTATGTATATTTACACGTAGATAGCTAGGTATGTCTTTGTCTAACACTTACGTAAAAGGCATACTAAAAGGTTTTTGGGAACTGTTCCGAGCTTTGGTAAGTATTTCGGCGCAAACGCATTGTCGCTTCCACGAATCTCATTGGCCCCTGGAACTCAATAGTCAATATACCTTATTTGAACATTTAGGTGTTACATATAATAATAATGTTATGAGAAGATACACTTATTGCGATCGGTAGAACCGACAAAAACTATATATATATATAGATATAAGTATACAGGGTTATTGATGACACACTAACAGCCTTGCAGGACTGGATTACTAACATCAGGGCCAACAACTTTTGTTCTACGACTTTTTACAAAAAATAATATATTTACCAAACACAAACTTTCAAAACATCGTGAGGAAACCGGCATGTCCAAGAACCAAAAATTCTAAGACATGTGACATCGACCAACGCGCACTGGGCCCGCCTGGTGGATTATGGCCTACTCCCTCTCATCGAGAGGAGGCCTGTGTCCCAGCAGTGGGAACATTATAGGTTGATTATGCTAAACCTTCAAGATTTCGTTGTTCTATCTAACCCCTCCGCTGAATTTTGTACTAGACAGAGCAGTTTGTTTACCTAACCAGCGCTTTCTTTTGCTTTGCGTAGAGTTCGTAAATAGAAAATCAAATATCTCAATTCGTTGAATTGAAATATTATTGTATGAAAGACTGATGAATTAAAATCTGATTAATTAATAAAAGTCATAGAACAAAAATTGTTGAAAACAGATGAACAAAGATGTTTTACCAATAACCCTGAATATTTTTTACAATATTTTACATGCATATTATATGTAATATATTTACTGATATGGAATGGGTAGCTCATGTTTACTCAAACATATAAATTGTAATATATCATACAATTTTAATATATTTACTGAAATCTCAAAAAAGAACTATACAAATTACAAAATTAAATAAAAACTTCGATGTAATAATAAAATAATGATGTCATTTGATTATAATTATGGTTGCAGTCACGATTCTACAACACGGAGTAAAAAAATACTATAGGAGTACTATTTTAAACATTGATTTGTCTTTCACAAATGGGTATAAACCACATAATTATCAAGAGATAAAACATTACAGATGTCGTTCGGAAACTGAGTAAGTTTATAACAGACTAACTTGCCTATAAAAGCTGCCAGTACCTTCCTAACATGTATATACAATAATGCTACGGCTACATTGTCGCAATAACGCGAACACTTCGCTCGCTATGTTGTACCGCGAGACGTCGAGCGGTGGGCGAGAGTTCTCACCTACCGCCAGCCGTAGAAAGAAGAAGAAAGAAAATACATTTATTTATACACTAGATACATACAAGAGATGAATACAAAAAAAAAATATATGAAAAGTGTAAAGTCCGATGTAAGAAATTAGCAGGAAAGTGTGCCTCACGGCTGCGCCAAAAAGGCCCAGTTTAGCAAAAATGGCAGACTAGTGCCTGACGCTGGTTTTCAACTGGACTTGGACCGTAGCGTAAGAAATGAATTCAATTCCTAGTTTGCGTAGGTTAGGTCCGCCAAAAGGTGGTCTGAACCTAGTAATTTGTGGGAATCCGCGGGATAAGGAAAGCCACACAGTTGGGGCGATTTTTGGGGAGTCCTAAGATTTTTATTGAAGTTACACATCAACATTATTGTCATAACAATTTCGAAGGCAGTCCTAATCTTATTATAATCGAATAGTTACTCCGCTATGCTTGAACTCATAATATCAAATCATTTACATCTCATAGCTACGCACTGAACTATCTACTTTAGTGCTGTGTATTCCAAGTTAATATTTGAGTGACAATTTTTAATAAATATGTCCCAAAAAAATTTGGTTGCAATGGAATTTGAACTTGACTTGAATGGCATTAGGTTCGTTTTTCCAAACTTGATAATTATCTCAGATTCCGAATTAAAAAACGGGTCGTTAAGACTGTCAGTACATTCTTACTCAATTTTAGAACGACACACGTTCTACTTACAAAGTGAAATAGAAAAGAAGTAAGATTAACTTTACGTATAGCACGTAGGTAGGTACATTTGGTATAAAAACTCCTTGGCGGGGCTTACGGCATGTTCTGAAGGCATTCTTTGATCTGCGTCCATGCTTGTAGGTTCTGAAAAGAAAAAGGTTTATCTATTCATAACAGTTTTTTTTATTCATAGATAAAATCACGCCTTCTTGGCATGCATTCGCAGAAACTACAGAACGTCAGCTGCTGCGCTTGTTCCTTAACAGTTTTTTTGTTATGCAATAATCAAATCAAATCATTTATTTGCTTGAATATGGGTGGTTACATGAGGTGATACATAATTACAAGTTCTTTGAACCATATCCTACCTTAATAGGTGTGCAAATATCGAATAAAATAAAATATACACATACATAAACACAAGCCTTCTTCCCATGGTGTTAATATTTATTACATTAATCTATGATTTCCATACATACATGACATTAAACATTATCTATACCATATATTGACATTTTTAATTATTATTGTTTATTTTAAAAATTAATTACATTTATCATGCAAATAAATATATGAATATGAATAAATAATTTTTAAACTTATAAATGCTTTATTGATCAAAAAAAGCTTTAATCTATTTTAAATGATATAAAATTAGTTGCTTCCTTTATATTATTAGGTAATTTATTATATATTCTAGGGCCCATACAAAATGCACTTTAGCTAAACATAAACATTCTATGGCGTATTGCTCGAAGTGTACTGGCATGCCTGGTACTTTTTAAAGTTTCATATTTATTTATATTATTTCTAATGTCTAATCCTAGTTCATACATATACAGAGATGGGGATGTCAATGATTTTAAATTTATAAAATGTGGTTTACAAGTATCTGTAGGTTTTAATGCACATATTGCCCAAATACATCTCTTTTGGGCTTTGAAGACTGTTTCTCTCTCAGTGGCATTCCCCCAAAACATTACACCATATCTTAGTGTCGAATTAACGTAAGCGTGGTAAGCAGATAGAAGTGCGCTTTGATTTACCACTTTACGAAGCATATATATGGCATATGAATAACGACTTAACTTTTACTTTTAAGCCGCACGCAGTTTGTAGCTTAAATATGGATGAAAGGATCCATACTATGTTTAGGTCGTTGCTTTTATATTCACGAATCTTCAATACCGAGTTTTTTTTTTTTGGGTACCGTATTCAAACTTCTCTTACATTTTGAACGTGTAAGTTCTTATAATTATTGTTTGTAAACTGACCTTTTTCGCGGCCTTCACCTGCAGAGTAATAAAACTAACGAGTGACTCGTGGAGATCCTTGTCTTTTTGTTTTTGGAAAAATTCTATCTCTACCTGCGCCTTCTTGGTGAATTCTCTGTAAAGATAAAAAATCAAATAAATTATGATAGATACACTATTCAACATGCTTATGAGGAGAATTCCTTATCAATTTATGCCCAAAATTCAGTTTTAAATTCAGGTGGTAATGGTAGATTATTATGTATCTCCTACCAAATCATGATCCTTGTAAGAAGAAGTTTAGAAGTTATTAACTATTTTCAGAAATCATTTACGTACACGAACTTTGTCACCAGTTATCTCAAAATTTTACTAAAACACTAAGCGTACAAATTACGGGGAAATAATAAATAATACAAATTTTATTCAAGTATAAAGTAAAGTAAAAATATGATTTACGTTAATTACAATCGAGGAAAGTTAAATTCTAACTGTAATGTAGACCTGCCTGATCTAGGTTTATGAAAAACCTGTGTTTCAGGCCGTCAATTTGTCTTTCAAATATGTAGGTACTGCTTATGATTCGCCCTCTCAAAGATTAAAGAGGGTAAATTCGACCATTAATTGCTGTTATGTCCATTTTGTAGTCAAAAAGTGATTCATTTAAGTGAAAGTCTCATCTGGCTTAGGAACTTTTTTATGTTATTCACATGAATCTGTTACTGCAACCAAGTGAACCATCATCATCACCATCATCATCATTTGCCTAGCCTTTTCCCAACTATATAACTAAAACATTATTTTTTAATTTTAGAGACCATTGGTCACGCAGTCAAGTAGAATGCGTGGTTCAACATAATGTATTCTTAATGATGATACCATTGTATTTTATAGCAGTATACGAACTCCTCTGACCTAAAATACCTCTGTGGCGGACTGTCACTTGCAGCTTGACAGATTGACACTTTATGACTTGGAGCTTAGTGAAGAAGCCCCGTCATAGGCACGTTAAGTTGTGAAATGTGTGGCAAAGATATATATTTAACCTTCAATAATAGCCTTTTCAATAATTTGCGGGGTAATTGCGTAACACACTAACAGTAGCAATGGCTTTCATTTTGACAGTTCAACAACATTCATTGCGTTATTTCCGCTATTGAGCCGATAAACTTTTCGACCATATGAAGCAATGGATTGGCAATATCCTTCTAAGAATAAGAAGAATAAGAATAATTTATTTTGCCAGACACATGGTTACAGGGTGTTACGTTACATTATACATTGTAGAAGTTCAGCATGTCTCACCGTATAATCGGTATGCAAAATTGAGCCATTTACAATTGATACAATTTGAAAATGTCAGTATTATTATTCACATGTCATTAATTTAGCAATATTATAAAAACAATAAGTCATTTCTTAAATACAAAAATTGTTCCACAACCTCCAATAAAAAAAAAAAAGATTCAGATTGTGGTTGATAGTGTTTTACGCAATTACGGCGCTGACCCACGTGGGTCACAATTAAGGCGCTGACCCACGTGGGTCACCATTTTCATTAGTACTTACTCTAAATCCATCTTCGCCTTCTCAATGGCATCTTTATCGGAGACGATCTTGCCGTCGAGCGCGCGCGTGGTCTGGTCGCGCACGATGTCGGGGTCCGTGGTGCCGAACAGACGCGACATGATGCCCGACTTACCGGCTGCCGCGCGACTGCGCTCCGATACTCTGGGGAGAGAGGGTAGATATGTAACGTTACATAATGATGGTTTGGCATCGGTTAGTTGGTCATGAGTTGTAAAAAGACTAATTAATTTGAATTTTATCAATTACTAGATCGTGACTTCTGAGTTTATTTCGGCATTTCTTCTCAGGGATCAGTAAGCTAGGAAATGCCCGTGCCATCTAGTTTTAAAATATTGAAGTGTTTTAAAAGATTTACTTACAGGAATAATCATTTAATTTTATTACTCTCGGATGACATTATTATTTTATAAATTATTTTTAGTTTTACGAATGATTTTTAGGGACAGCATCAGTCATGATTTCACCTAGCAATTTGTTATAAGGTTATAATACCTACCAAAAGAAAATCGGGCGGACCTATTTTGCGGCTCACGGCCGTTAGTTTTACGTGATCGGGACTTTTCTAAGTGAACCTGCATGTGTTTAGTTACAGCCCTTAGTTTAGTTTACTTAACACGTCATAAAGAAAAAAAAACCATGTTAATTTGAGCCTAACTTGACGCACAAAAAAAAAAAAACAAAAAAATAGAAATATGGAGAAAATACTCATCACATTTGCACAAAATGTCATGTCAACGTCATGTGAGTTACCTGTTGGTGAGCGTGTCCTGTGCGTTCTCTAACGTCCGCTGCAACGTCTCGTGGTTGCTGCATAGTTGCTGCAACGCGCTCGCGTAGAAGAGATACTCTTTTAATTGGTCTGCTAGCTGCTCTTCGTCCTCTGCTACTGAGTCTATGCTGTCTGCTATTGAATCTGCGGAGAAAGATACTAGAATATAACATTTTTCAGTTTTTTATGTCGACTTTGCCCGCCATTTTGACTTTGGCTGGTTAGGTAGATATGTAAAGATTTTAATACAAGATAAATAGAAAGCAATATGCAATCAATATATAAGCATATATTGATATGTAAAGATGGTCACCCATCCACGGACCAACAGCGGCAAGCGTAGCTTAACCTGATCGATTGACCCGTGCGGCTTGTATTACTTAGCCACAAGCCATATAAACTTATCAATCATAATGGAATAATTTCAAGTAAGATAGTCACTAACATACCAAAGTAATGCCCTGCCTTTTGTAGTCCGTCCCCCATCTCCTTCTCGATGACGCTCCACTCACTGAACAGCTTCCCGTAGTTCGCGTGCAGCTTACATAGTGCGTAATTCTTTTCTATTATTTTTGATCTGGAATATTTGGACATGTTATTATTTTAAAATTGAAAACCATGTGGAAATAGCGAATATGGTTTGATTTTATAAAGACCTCCAACATATTCCATGAAATATTGTACGTCACTAGTTTCATGGAATATCGGTACTCGAACCTACTCATAATTATGAAAACTGTTTTATAAAAAAATATATCTAAAAATATTCTTAGAATTAAATTTATTTTTATTAGCCACACCTCAAGTATTCAATCAAGCAGAAAAATAACTAACTAATAGAAAACTATTGTCATTAGACAAAGAAAATAAGTGTTATGATATGATATCATTCAAATTTACGTAGAAAAACTCAATTCGAATCTATTCATTAAAATGTATGAATTTTATCATAATTTGAATCATTTAATACATTTTTATACAGTGAGTCGATTAGGTTATCATATTAATTGAAACCACGGATTCTACATTACGTATTTTAAACATACACAATTAAAATAATTAATAATAATCAACATTCTAGCCATGGAACCTTTTTTTTTCGTTTGAGTATTTAACAACATTAAACTTCATTTGTAAAGTTTATGTTGAATTTTTGATTCCATCGCCCTGCACGTGTCTAGTGCCTTATGATCCAGCCAACTTTTAAGCTATTTATTTTATTTGAAAAATTCAGTTTTCTATTTTTCGGCCTGATTTTTCCAACGCCAGATAATTTTATCGATGGAATAATTTTGAATTTTTGAGTTCTTCCATACAAAAACTGTCAGACGTAAATTTTATTCCATGAACTAAAATTAGTTGTCGATTGAAAAATCAGCCCTTAGTAAAATAGATTATTTTAACAGACTGATAACAACTTTTAATAACCGCTGTACTGTTTAATATGATAACCTAATCGCCACTCTGTATACCAAACAGTCATGTTTTATTTGACGACTTCCTACTAATATTATAACGCGAAATTTGGTGAGGATGGATGAATGTTTGTTACTCTTTCACGCATAAACTACAGAACGAATTTTGATCACTCTACAGTAATATAGCTACATTAGAATAACACATAGGATACTTTTTATTCCGCTATTCCCACGGGATCGACACTTATGCGGGTGAAACCGCGGGGCGCTGCTAGTATTTCATAAAGATATTCAGAAAAAGAGATGCGATAAACACAGTACAACTCACCTAGTATAAAGAAAGTTTCCTAAATTAGTCTCTAATTGTTTCCCATAGTTTTTAACACTCTCAATCTCTGGATCCGGCTTTTTTAGTCTAATGGATACTGATAATGATTTGATCTTGTTTTCAGCCTGTAGTATGTACCCTGAAATCAATAGCATACAATATTTACATGCACATAATTATGTGTTTTTATTTGTTTAGCAGAGGTAGGGAAAAACGTAAACAGGGTGGCAGAGACACGGATTCGCAACCGATTACCATGGATTCAGTAAATGATTCTAAGCCGTCTTGAAATTTTTCACCGGATATAAAAAAAATATTTTTGTTCCATACATTTTATTTTGACCGCGTAAATTACTACGCTTGTTGTAAATCAATAATTAATCTTTAGTAATCCTGTGCTTAATTCATGGTTTCAGTTTGCGCGTCGATCAGTTTTAGTTTCGAGTCAGAAAATAATTTGATTTCTTTTACAGATTTACCTATACCTGTTACACCCCAATAATGGAAGTACAATTGCCATTATCTAGGCAAGCACCTAGAGTCCAGGCTTGTACTTAGAATTTCCTGATGCAAAAACCTAATAACACTGCACTGCCCGGGGACGGATGGTTAAAGTATCTATTTCCTAAACTTAACTTACCGCTATCAGTAATAGTTTCCCGCCAACCATGCTCCTGTTGCAGGAAGTTGATGAACTGATCATCGAAGCAGAGTCGAGGGTGTGACGCGACTCGCAGTAGGAAGTTCTCCAACCCAGCGCGTCTTCTCTCCACAAACTCAGGGTCTGTGGTGTCTGACTTCCTCCAAGCATATAGGACCTTGATAATGAGGTTTTATGTAAATATAAAGTTCTTTACAAATACTTACACGAAATAATTTAGATGGTGACTGACTCTAGGTGTTCTCAAAACGGTGACTGAAAACATCGTGAGGAAGCTAGCATGTCCTAAAACCAAAAATTCGAAGACATGTGACATCTGCCAACTTGCACTGGGTGGGTGGTGGATTACGGCCCATTCCTTCTCGCAGAGAGGAGGCCTGTGTTCCAGCAGTGGGAACATTATAGGCCGATTATGCATGTATGTATTATGATTCTACTCATACAGAAAATTGTTTAGTATGACGAATGGAATCGCCCCCTAAAATATTTCGTGAATGATATTATCTATCATCCACACATACATTTTTATTATTCTTTCCCATAAATAATAATTTTGTAACTAGCATGGTATTAAATATTCTGCTAAAATCCTTTTAAGGCTTAAAAAAATCAAAATTTTAATCAAAATTTAACGGTGTATAACATTTATACAAATAAAGTGCATTTATTTCAATTAAACCATTTATAGGCACTTTAATGAAATTGAAAGGAGTCAGTCAGTTAGAAAATATGACAGGAGTTGCCCATTTCAAAGCGTAGTAGGTACCTTTGGAGAAGAATGGGAACTCCATGGACAGTCTTTTAAATAATCATATTTTATAAAAAAAAACAAGCAACTAATTTAATCAATTAGTTGGTTCACACTAATTTAATCAAGTGCAGGTAAATACTTGCACGTGAGAAATTTCACGTTATTGTTTTGAACTTTCTCAACAAGTTGTGACTTGCTTGTATATTTGTTATCATTATTATCTATGTTAATTTATTTCTGTTAAGCAAAATATTATAACAACCTGATAAGATAGAAGTGTGATAATATTTTATCTATGTTTACAAATATTTTTTGATAATTATGCAAACAATGTGCGGGAATACTATTATTGACTTAGGAACAATATGAGTGATTATGATATGAATATGTGATATGAATTTGTTTTTATTAAATATTTAACTTTCCAAAGATTATTATTAAGTTTTCAGCTTTCTATTTCTCTATTACATGCTTCTCGAATAAATAAAATTGAAGTGTCTGTTTGTAATGTAAAAATAACAGCTTTTACTAAATGCATATGAAAGCAATTTTCAAAAGATTTGTCTCTGTACAAAAAAACTATTTTAAAAAGTTTTGTCTGTCTGTCTGTTTGTTTTGGCTATTAATCTCAGAAACGCCTGGACTGATTTTGACGGGACTTTCACTGCCAGATAGCTGATGTTATAAGGAGTAACATAGGCTACTTTGTCCCAGTAGCACGTCTCCGTGGGATAATTTCCGACATCAACGCGGGCGAAGCCATGGGCAGAAGTTAGTCAAAAATAAAACAGCCCGCACTCTAATCTAAATCAAATTCAGATGTTTTGTTAGACTTGGTTTTAGAATGGCCTTGCAGGGCTTCTACTGAAACAACAAACTGACTCACATCTGTTTCCTAGGAAAATATAAAGGGTATTAATTTACACAGGAAATCTTTGATGACAAATGCATGACACAGGGTTTTACTGCATTGGAGAACTATTTTTAAAGAACATTGTTTCCTACTATTTGTATCAGCAAGCTAAAAAGAATAATAGCTGAATGTGTAGTAAAAATATTGGTTAGTCTGCAAATTAGTATGGTACAGTTGCCGGCACATAACGTGGCACAGATTTAGCATAGAGCTAGTAAGTTCACACAGATACACTTGTGCAACATAAAAATGGTCACTTTTCTGCTTGTCATTATTCTTTGGTTATTACCATACATTATTTTTCATGTATAAAAATAATGTCTGTTAGAAGAAAGTTGAAAAGGAAACTGTATCTAACTACGCAGCGGTACTGTCTGGCTTCTTATTATGCCTTTGGAGTATTTTAAAAGAAAATGAACTCACTCTTTTTTCAGGTAATGGTGGTATAATAACATGTGGGTATGTAACGAGTAGGTAGTCATGAATCTGCTCAAACTCTGTGTATCGTCTCCATATTGTACTGATCTTTGACTGCACCAGCCTGTAGTCTGGATCCGTTACTCTGCAATAAATGAATAGCTTATTAAAAAAAATGAACAAATAAAAAATATTGTGCAGTATTTCCTTATGAAATTCCAATGCAAATTTTGGTCAAATTAAATGTTGAATTTGCTTATTATTTTCAGTATGTAATCTATGAATGTAGATATGTATTATACACAATTGACATTTTAGTAGCAAATTTGCATAGGAGTTATCAACAGGTTTATCATGAAATTATTAGTTAAAATTGAGGGGATTTTTGCTCGAATGAACAGATAAACTGTTTTGCGGTATGTGCGATTAAGTTTTACATGAAAAACATTTATTAAACGAAAGAGACAACAACAAAAGTAGAAAGCAAGTAACCATGTTTTTTGAAAAGGAATGACCTCATTAGATAGGACAATTTAATCACAGCCTCTTGCTACGTTTGAAAGCAGTGTAGGCACGAGTAATGAGGCTAATTGGCGCATAATGGACGGCTCATTTACTAAGAAAACAATAGAATAGAACCACTTACTTCAGATCGATTAGATATACGGTGTAATGATCACGGACGTGCAAAGTCCCATTAGCGCGCTTTTCTGACTCCACTATAGATATATCAACGTGTTTTAACAGCGTATCCTGGAAAAAACACAAGGTTAAATACCATTTATGGCCTAAATTGAGAAAAGTAGGCGTAGTATAATCACAATACCTGGCTATCAAAGTCTTCCGCTGTTTCAATAACGCTTGGCGATCTTGACGCCTTGACCGGCGAATTTTGTGCTGACATTTTGGTTTTCAATGCGATTTAACGTATAGAGAACTGAATGAGGTATTTATTAGAAAATTATTTAAAAATTCCAGACAAGAAAACAGTGTCAAACTGACAAATGCTAATGACAACAGAAATCAAAGTTGAAAACAGATTATAAATTAATCGCAACGTGACAGCAGGATAGCTTTATCATTTTTTCATTGGTGTGAAAGAGAAAACAAAATGCTGCGTCAAGTAAATATTTTAGTCGTGGAACAGGGTACTTTAGCGTTCCATCCAACAACCGATAAAAGATTTCATGCATTAGTTTCTGCAGAAAATAACAATGTATTTCCAAGTTTCAAGGTCATTGTATACTGACTGTATAAATGCATGTGTACGGTATGTGTACTGTACCAGGAGTATAATTATGTAGCAATAATAGGCTAGTCTTGGGCTGCTCCTGTTCTCATTCTTATTATGCCGATTTTTAGTCGTTAGCAAGAAAATTAAATAGCTTTGCTTTTACTCCTTGTATTATTACCCATTTGTTTGAGCGGCATTATCCATGGTTGGGGACAATGGCGCCCAAGCCTTCTGGAGTTATAAATAGTGTAACTAACACGACTTTCTTTTAAAGACCCGGCAAACGTTGTTTTGCCATATAAATTATTTCTAGCTGCCCGGCGCTACTTCGTTCACGTGGTATCCTACACCCTACCCTACTCCTACCCTTCTCCTACCCTACTCCTACCCTACTCCTACACTACTCCTACCCTACTCCTACCCTACTCCTACCCTACTCCTACCCTACTCCTACACTACTCCTACCCTACTCCTACCCTACTTCTACCCTACTCCTAGCCTACTCCTACCCTACTCCTACCCTACTCCTATAAGTAAATAAAAGTATTAAATAAAATAAAAATAATAAGTATCCTATGTCCGTCTTCTGGTTCTAAGTCACCTCCCCACCAATTTTCAGCCAAATCGGTTCAGCCGTTCTTGAGTTATATACAGGGTTATTTTTTAAAGACCAGCCAAATTTAAGGATGTGGTACAGACCATCAAACTGAACAACTTTCTCCATGGGACAAATAGCGTAATCGCGAAAATTTTATCAACCGTCCCATAGAAAACTTCAATACCTACTCGACCTAAATGTATGGGACGGCTGAATTTTTATTCGCGATTACGATGTTGGTCCCATGGAGAAAGTTGTTCAGTTTGATGGTCTGTACCACATCCTTAAATTTGGCTGGTCTTTAAAAAATCATCATGTATAGTGTAACTACCACGACTTTCTTTTATAAATAGATATTAAAAAAATACAGTGGAATGCCATTCCCCCTGTTTACTGGTAGTGAATTATGTATCTAATTTACGGCTTACCCTAGCCAAACAAAAGTCCATTTATTACTTATCTTTGGTCAGTTTGGACGTTTACACAGCCTACAGCTTTACTTTAGCAGAGTAAACACGAGAGATACTTTAGATAGGTACCTACTTTTCTTAATACTAAATAGGCAATTAGGCAGATTTTTGTAACTTGACTTTGTAGAGATAATATTGAGTAGGTACAGGCTTTAATATTTAAAAATATTTTTTGGTCTCTTTTCGCTTACATACAATCTGTCACTATTCATTAAGAATTAACTTTGACGTAACTATAACGGAGCTTTGATGCAACTCATTCTATGGCGTGTTAGATGGCGTGCTTGGTATGCGTCCTATGACACAACCTCTTACTTAAAAAACATAATGCTAAGATTGACCGATAAAATCTTGTGGAATTTTGTGTTTTAGCCTGCGGATTCCTTTTTTTATTCATGAGATGGTTTGGCAAGATGTTTGTGTGACGAGTTATTCTTTCTTTGTATGACTTAATGTAGCTTTTTATTTCCTCTTTGACTGGAAGTATCTTCAGATCGTGGTGTAGAGCTTCATTTGGAACATATCATGGGGCGTTTGTGATTGTTCTCAGAAGCTTGTTCTGAAAGCGCTGTATGATTTCTATGTTAGAGTGTGATGCTGTTCCCCAAAGCTGGAAGCCATAGGTATGGACCTATGGCATCCAGCTATGGGGAGCAGCAAGCAGGGGAATAAAAGCGTCTGCATTCCCGAGTTCATACAACCCGAATCTCTTCAGGGCGAGAGTGAATAGGCTTCTTCTGGGCAAGCTCGTTCCACCGTAGATCTCATCCCTGCCTCTGGGCTGGATTGAGGTAAAGAGTGAGCCCATTGTCAATAAAAAAAAAGGATTTTATTTTCCAGGTGTAATTGTGAATTTCGGCCAATTAACCAGTTGAACTTTCTTAGTGTCAGTCCAAGTTGCTTCCGTTTGGTGACGATGTGTTTTTTCCAAGTAAGGCGTCTGTCAAGGTATAAACGTAGGTATTTATCATGCCCAGAAGAAATCAGCCCTTTTAAAAGAATAACATTATTTTATACCAGTAGGTAGTGGTTGTGAGCGGACTTCTGAACGTGAATTCGATTCTCAGGTTGGGCAAAGTGTAACGAGTGGTAGGTATCTAAAGTATTAGGAAATTATGCTCAATACCTATTCCAGAGTCTGAATCTTTTCAAAAAGGGGGAATTTCGATGTATTAAAACCCCTGCCTGCGGTGGTACGGTGGTGGGTGCTAACATAAAGAAGCGGGTTCCCGGTCCTCACTCCCGGTACAGATCTCTGCAGGTTGATCTTCGGAAGGAAACGGTTACATTTTTTACCTGTTTCTTTATGTGTGAGCGCATAAGTTAATATGGGATTATTTCACCCGCACTGATCGGTACTGAAATGTTTTTACCGGGAACCCGCTTCTTTATGCAAGTACCCTACCTCTTCTGGGCGTGATGTTATGTTATGTTTTGAATAAGGCACTACGCCTACCCCTTTTTGGGTATCAATGCTTTGCTTGTGCATGACGTAAGGTGACGCGCGATTAAACAGATTGTGGGGTTTGCTTTGAAACCTTCTTACTCGTATCATGTGTGAATTGCCTGATAGGTCTAGAAGTTTCCATTTTAGAACACTGGAACTAGAAGTCCTCCGCTGCAATGAGTGATCTAGCAAGAAAATTGTATTTGACGTGTTTATTAAGGTTGAGCTGGTGATCAATAGAGCGCTGTCTTAAATGTATTGCCTGTAGGTATAGATAAACATGCTTTTAGCTTTTAATTTTCAAAATAATAAATCGGGTAATAAGTTTAGACTAGAGTGGCTTTGTTAAGCAAGCTTTTTCTAAAGAAAAGTTTCTTAAGTAATCTGTATCTGAGGATCTATTGTTGCGGGAATATTGTGAGAAAAAAATTACATTGTGGTCGTTAACCATGATATTTTCTAAATATCATAAAAGACAGATAGCTGTGTCGCTATCATATTTTTTTTATAACACAGCCAAAAATTTGGCTAAACAACTTGCTTCTTTTGAGCAATGCAATGACATAAATAATTCTGCTAATAATTTGGTCACAATTCATGACATTGCTAATAATTTAAATTAGAAATTACGACAATAGATGCAATCTCTAGCTATAATGTACAAAATTGCCAAAACAGCTCAATCAAAAGTTTAGAAACAGTAAATGGTATCAACCTGGTGCATCAAAATATTCAAGGATTTATGTCACAAAGATTTAGAAGTAGAATTATTTATCAATTTTAATAGTATTGATATTCTTTGTATAACAGAACATTGGCTGAAAAGTCACCAGTTCTTGTTCAATTTTAATAATCACCAGGTTGGCAGTTCGTTTAGCAGAATAAATGCAAGGTGGCTCTTTAATTTTAGTAAGTAACCAGCTCAAATTTAAAGATCGTAACGATATTGTGAGCCTATCTGTTGAGCGTACAGTTGAAATTGCCCGTATAGAATTGGAGCACTTGGTTGTATTAAGTGTGTACAGACTCCCTTCAGGATTGTATGACTGCTTTGAAAAGGTAATGGATGAAGTGTTACACAGGATTTGTAACTCAAACAAGTCCGTTATCATTTGCTGTGACTTTAATGTTAATTTATTAGAAAACTCAGGTTCTTGTAGTAAAATTATAATTCTGTTTCAGTCCTACAATCTTGTCAACCTATTTTGGAGCCCACAAGAATAACGCCTATCTAGGCATGTGGCACTAGTGCCACATGCCTAGATAATATTTATACAGATATTATACCAAGCCACAAAGAAATTATAAACTTTTAGGACATATTTATAGTGCATGGGAAGATAAATGCGATGCCTTGGGCATCTTTTGTGATTTGTCCAAGGCATTCGATTGCGTTCTTCACGAAACGTTAATCAGGAAACTCCGCCACTACGGAATCCGGAACACTGCTCTGGATCTTCTTACTTCATACTTGAGTAAGAGGATTCAGAGCGTTGACGTTAATGGAAAAAGATCTCCCGGATCTATAGTAACAATGGGAGTCCCACAGGGCTCAATTCTTGGTCCTTTCTTGTTTCTTATTTATATAAATGACTTGCCTCATAAAGGATAATCATGATATAGTGTTGTTTGCAGATGACACTTCACTTTTGTTTAAACTCAAACGTCAGCAGCAGGCTACTGACGATGTAAATAGCGCGATCTCTAAAGTAGTCCACTGGTTCAATGTTAATAATTTACTTATAAACGAGAAAAAAACCAAATGCATTAAGTTTACGCTACCTCACGTTAGGCAGGTGAAAACCAATGTGTTGATAAAGGGCGAAGAATTGAATCCTGAAGACAGCGCTGTATTCTTGGGCATAACTTTGGATGCTAAGCTTCAGTGGGGTCCACATATAGATAAATTGTCAAAAAAGCTAAGTTCCGCAGCATACGCTGTTAGAAAAATTCGTAATTTAACTGATATAGAGACAGCCCGTTTAGTGTACTTTAGCTGTTTTTATAGTGTAATGTCGTACGGTATTCTATTGTGGGGAAATGCCGGTATTATTCAGACTATCTTTGTTTTGCAGAAGCGAGCTGTTTGATCAATTTATAAAATAGGTCCGAGACACTCGCTCAGAGATAAATTTAAAGAGATTAATGTTATGACTGTGCCTTCTCAATATATTTATGAAAATCTTTTATATGCCCATAAAAATATAAAATTGTTTAAAAAATACAGTGATATCCATGATATAAATACTAGGAACAAACACAAATTTGTTGTACGTACAACAAGGCTCAAGAAAATAGGTGGCTCGTTCAGATGCCATTGTATACGCTTTTATAATAAAATTCCAAGACCCGTTCAAGATCTAAGCTATGATAAATTCAAATCATTCATTATACGTAAATTGTGCCAGAGAGCCTTTTATACCGTTAAGGATTATATCGAAGACAAAAAGGCTTGGGATTGAGCTGCTTCCATTTTTTTACATATTGGATGTTTTTATTTTTTTTCTCTGTTTTGTTGTTTTTTTATATATACACTTTGACATTAATGAATTTTATATATATACTATGACATTTGCTTACTTTGTAAAGTATTTTATTATTTTAATTATTGTGAATGTTAAGACTATGTGGTTCATTTTATTTATATTATTTTTCTCTCTGTTCTCTTAGTTTTTGTCATGGTCTGGCAGTTTGTCCTTTCTTAGGTATTGTTCGTCGAATCGTTGAGCTCCTTAAGTTTTGAGTTGAGCTGTACGATTTCTGACAAATGCGTGCACTGACTGGACAGGTCCTCTCAATCTGTGTGGTTCTTTCCTCAAAAGAACATCTCAGACATCGACCTACATGGTCTTCATATGATCTTACCAAGATTATGTCTGGACTTTAAAAGAGACTGTGACCTCTGAGTTTGTTTCGGCCTTTCTTCTCAGACTAGTCAGATAGAAAACGCCGACCTCATCAAGTTTTAAAATATTATGATTGACGTGTAAAAGTGTTTGTACAAACCTACTTACAAAATAAAATCATTTATCATTTAACCCTAGCTTCAAAAATGTATGTATTTGTAAGTACCGTTGAATTTGTGTAGATGTGAAAATAAAGTTTATTTTTGGGAAGTTTACCCTGAAAAACACATTTTTACAAAAAAAAAAAAACAACCGAGTTAACTCATCGTAACACGCGTTTACGCTGAGCATGCAGCCACCGTCAGCATGCGTCGTATTGCAACTATGCATTTACCGGAAATTCAATAGAATTATTTTTCTTTGCATTGTATTCAGTCTTGCATCAGCCATCAGCTCAATATCCTGTATTTTTATAATTAAATTAATATTGTAATAAATAAATATTTTTTTAACCAAAATCCCGACCGCCGAAACATAACTGGCGCAGTCGGTAGGATCGCGACGTTCTAAGATCGAATCAAACTCTTCATCTTAAGAGCGACGGTTCTCAAATCGTTCTTTCGTGATCTACAAAGAACCTATCGCGCGGTCGGACACCTCTACGGTCATCGGGATATATCTCCGGAGAATTGGAGGAAGCTGCGCTGGCTGAGACTCGACTCGACAGGAGATGCAGTGGCTGCTTTGGTAAGTGCTCTTATTTACCAAGTGTCCTTGCTCGATTTCCTGCCTTATTTTAATTTGTGTATTTTATGTTAACCTTTGTGTGTCTATAAGCTAAAATCGCAGTAGGCAACCGCAAATTATAATAAGTAGCGTTAAGTATCCCACGAGTAAATTCCAAGTGTTTAATTTGACACCTCTATTGTTTTACGTCAAGCGCCACTAGGCAGGCAAGCTACAGAAAAACAATGTCGCTTAGGGATTACGATGCCAACTATAGACCGTACAAACTAATCGCAGATTTAATGCCAAGGTATGATGGCAATCCTAAATTACTCAATTATTATATCAGGGAAGTAGAAAACTTATTACAGTTAACTTCTGAGGCAGATCGCTCGCACCCAGCATTCGTCTGCTTAATTAAAAGTAGGCTTAGTGGTCCAGCCATAGACGCAATAGCGTACGAAGGCCACTTAGACTCATGGTCATCAATTAAGAACGCGTTAACTAGGCGCCTAGGCGAACCACGAAACGAAATACAAGTAATGCAGGAGCTAACGCGAGTGCGTAAGTCTAAGACAGAAGACGCCGAAAGCTTCGGCAAACGCCTCCGTGAGCTGTTGGATACTCTGTATTCTGTAGGAGAGCATGGTAATAAATCGTATTACGAAAAGATGGTGATTGAACAGTATATAAACCAGTTAGACTTCCACGTCTCGTTGGGCGTTCGAATCGCTAAACCAGACACCTTCGAAGCAGCTATCATAGCGGCTAGACAAGAAGAAGCTAGGCTTTCATATAATAGAGCTAATTACAATAATAATAATAATCCTTCAACGTCACAAGCAAAGCCAAAGGAGTTATCTAAACAACCAGGCAATAATAACCCCATCCGTAATACAGTAAACCCATTTGTACCTGGCTTTATTATCCCCTCGCAAAACTTTGTACCTCAACAAAATAATATGACCCCCGAACAGCGTCAACAATGGGTACAGTCCGCATTGCCCTGGAAGTCCAGACCAGCATCAGGTAACTCTAGACCGAATGGTTCAAATAACTTTAGGAATCAACCTAACATCCCAAAACCACCGGTTCCCACACCAGTATCATCGGACGTCACAATGCGTACGGCAGGTAAGCCAGAAAAACCACAGTTCGCTCAGCAATTGTTCTACATTCCGATTCAGATGGCCACTCAAGATCAACCAGGACCCAGTGACATGGGGCTCGAGGTCACAGACGGTAACGGCATATCGGTAGAGCCGAATGCAACCATGCACGAACAAGAGGTAGGTGGTGACCAGGATTTTACCTTGGACACCAATCGAGACAGCCAGACCTAGTTTCAATAAATTTCCAAACCAAGAAATATTTACCGTACATAATACTACCAGAGTTTGACGGTAAATTCCTATTAGATACAGGGGCCAGTCATTCAACTATAGCAACCGACGTAGTTGCAGGCACTATATTTGAGTACTGCGTAGAAACAGAACCTTTTCAAATTAATACGGCACACAGTTCATCAGTTCACGACAAGGTAGTTTACCTTCCCTTACCTCCCGCGTTTAATAGTGAGATAACACATAAGTTTCTAATATTCGACTTCGACCCTAAATATAAAGGTCTTATCGGAATTGACCTCCTGCAAAAACTAAAGAGTAACATTGATTTAAATAATAATGTTTTACGTACATCTACAGCGGAAATACCAATACACTTTAGTTCTCCACCTCAAAAGATAAGTATCGAACCCAGATGCGAAAAGATAGTCAAAGTAAAAACAAATTACTTAGATGGACAATACCTTCACGACGATTTAACCTGGTCCGATGGTTTAATGTCCCCAGCAGCTATGGTTAACGTCATAAACGGTTCTTTTAAGACGTCAGTAATTAATCACAGTGATCAAAAGAAGTGTATCCCGTTTAACCCATCAATTGAATTAGAGAAATTAACCAAGGTCAATACAAATGATAATCATGATATTAATACAATACAGGTTCAAACTAACATTGACAAAATATTAAATAAAAACCTTCAGAAAATCCGTGCAGATCATATGAACGAAGAAGAAAGACGCGAAATAACCCGGTTATGCTATCAGTATAGGGACTTGTTCTATGCAGAAGATATACCACTCACGTTTACACACGCTGTTAAACACGAGCTCAGATTAAGCGATAATACACCAGTTTTCGTACGTAGTTACAGACAAGCTCCTCAACAACGCGAAGAAATTCGTAAACAAGTAGATAAGCTCCTTCAGCAAGGTATCGTGCGAGAGAGCATATCTCCTTGGTCATGTCCCGTGCATATCGTACCCAAAAAGCCCGATTCCTCAGGCAACGTCAAATGGAGACTTGTAATTGACTACAGACGACTCAACGATCGTATCATTGAAGATAAATACCCCTTACCAAACATACACGACATACTAGATAGATTAGGACGAGCGCAATACTTCACAACCTTAGACCTTGCTAGCGGTTACCACCAAGTGGAAATGCACCCTAATGATATTGAAAAAACCGCATTTACTACTGAACGAGGACATTATGAGTTCCTTAGAATGCTCTTCGGTCTCAAAAATGCACCAAGTACGTTTCAAAGACTGATGGATCATATATTAAGAGGCATAGATAATGTTTACACCTATTTAGATGACGTAATAATAATATCTACGTCATTGCAGCAACACCTAGAAAAATTAAAGCAAGTATTCGATCGATTCAAAACACATAACCTAAAGATCCAGTTAGACAAATCACAGTTTCTACAAAAACAGGTTAACTTCTTAGGACACGAACTAACAGACGAAGGTTTAAAACCAAACAAAGACAAGATAAAAGCCGTACTTAACTTCCCTCTGCCTAAGTCTCAGAAGGAAATAAAAGCCTTCCTAGGTTTAGTCGGATATTACAGAAAATTCATAAAAGATTTCGCCAGACTTACCAAACCAATGACCCTTTGCCTTAAGAAAAATAGTAGAATCATACACTCCCCGGATTTCTTAGAAGCTTTCAATAAATGCAAACAAATTCTAACTAACGCCCCAATACTACAATACCCGAATTTTGATGAGCCCTTCATCCTCACCACCGATGCTTCAGACGTAGCATTAGGTGCGGTATTATCCCAAGGAATAGTAGGATCTGACAAACCAGTAGCATTTGCGTCCCGAACACTATCAGATACCGAATCTCGTTACTCTACAATAGAAAAGGAGCTACTCGCCATAGTATGGGCAATAAAATACTTCAGACCCTATCTTTATGGCAGAAGGTTTATCATCTACACAGACCACAGGCCTCTCACTTGGCTAATGTCATTAAAAGACCCTAATTCTAAACTAACCAGATGGCGTTTAAAACTCTCGGAATACGACTATAAGGTTGTATATAAGAAGGGTCGTCAAAATACTAACGCAGACGCGCTATCACGTGTTAAAATCTTCCATGGTAGTGTCGACTCTCTAGCTGTTAATTTAGATGATAACGAAGATGATGAGATAATTAATAGAATATTCGAAAATGTACGTAGGGAAGCCGAAAATGAAATAGACACAGTAGCACCCAATGAAAATATACAATCACAAAACCCAAGCATTCCCGAATCTCACATAGGTACAGACAGTATGAGTATAGTGTCAGCCGAATCTGAATTAGTGTCTACAAGACATACACAGCCTGACAACGAAGCTAGAGGCATACCCATCATTTCAGACGCTATTGATAGGCAGTTGAAACAGTTCCACGTTAGGTCAACGCCCGGATCTACTTATAGAGTAGATAACAGATCCACTAACTCAAAAGTAGTTATAAAAGATGTCTTTATCCCAATAAACAATACAGAGCCCGAGATAATTAGATTCCTTAAAGAACACACCATCGCTGATCGTGTATTCCATTGTTACTTTTATAATGAAGAATTATACCATGCCTTTTCTAGAGTCTACACAACAATATTTAACGACAGAGGCCCTAAGCTACTGAAATGTACAACACGCGTAACTCTAGTGGAAAATAAACCTGAACAACAAGAGTTGATTAAGAAATATCACGAAGGTAAAACTGTTCACCGTGGTATTCAGGAGACGTACAAGCAGTTGCACAGAAATTATCATTGGCCAAATATGCTTCTTACCATTCAAAGCTTCGTTAATCAATGCGATATTTGTTTGAAATCTAAATACGAACGCAACCCTCTTAAACCACCTTTAGCTATAACCGATACATCTCGCAAACCGATGGAACACATATTTATGGACCTATATTCAACCGGAGGCGGAACGTTCCTTACAGTTATTGATAACTTCTCTAAATACGCCCAGGCAGTCCAGTTAACAGCATGCAGCAGTGTACATATAGCTGAAGCATTACTAAACGTTTTCTCAGTGTTAGGCTTACCGAATAAAATAACCACCGATTCAGATACTAAATTCGACAACGATGTTATTAAAGAAATATGCGCACTACATAAGATCCACATACACTTTACAACGCCCTATAACCCTAATTCTAACTCCCCTATTGAACGTTTGCACTCTACCCTAGCTGAAATGATTAGAATACAAAGAATGACCAACAAAGATGACCCTATACACCTAATCATGAAATACTCTATTATAGCATACAATAACGCTATCCATTCGGCAACCGATTATACACCTCATGAGTTACTATTCGGACACACAGCATCCAGAAACCCATTGGAGTTATACTACCTAAAAGAATTTTACCAGGACTATGTTATTAAGCATCGTGCCAATGCAGAGGCAGTTCAAGAGTGCATCGCTGCACACTTGTCCAATAACAAGGAGCAGGTGATTGCTAAACGTAACCAAGAAGCAGAAGAAATGAAATTCAAGGTAGGTGAAACTGTTTATAAACAGGTAGCAAAGTCAGCACGCAGTGACAAAACGAAGCCAGTCTTCAAAGGACCATACAAAATTATACATCTTCACCCAAATAACGTGGCCGAAATAATAGGTAACCATCCAAATTCTAAGTCCATTAGGGTTCACTTCAAGCTACTACGGAGGCCTCATCTTGTTGCAGGACCTTCATCGCAGGGGCCGTCGTGCTCAACGCAACAGCAACCGTAACCATTAACCATGTAGATAATGACAATGGGATCCTCCTTCTAAAACAAGGTCAACTTCTTAAACAAGACAACTACTTTAGCCTTGCTTGCGTTTACAACATTACCAATCTGCACTTTACATCAACCCAATTGATGGCTCTATATGCAAGCACGAAAAATGCTGAGAATACAGCATCTGGAGATTTACATAAAACGTATAGGAATCAAATAGAATATAGCCTTAGTATTATAGGTAGGAAGATTATGTTTTTAACGCCGCAAGTTAGAAAGCGACGCGGTCTTATAGATGGATTAGGTACTGTCGTTAAGTCTATCACAGGAAACCTCGACCACGAAGATGCAGTTAAATTCGAAGAAGAAATCTTAAACATTAAAAACAAGGTTAAAAATGTCCAGGATTCACAAAGGAAATCCTTAGTATTAGCACATAATACAATAGATGAGTTCAGTAAACAGTTAACAAAATTAAACAATAATCAGAGACATTTGGCTAGTTTATTACAAAATATTACTAATAATTCCAACGACTTATCTAACCATTTACACTTCTTAGATATTTACATACAGATAGATTTTAGTTTACAGATAATTTTAGATAGGTTAATGTTATTAGAAGATGCGATGACTTTTGCTCAGATGGGCACCATGCATCCTAGTATTATAAGCCCTCAGAATCTAATAGTAGAGCTAAGAAACTTAGAAAATATGTTTTCGTTTAAACCAGTAGCTAGTATTAGTATTAGTAACATATACAGGATAGAGAAGTCAATTAAAGTTAAAGCTTATAGCACAGAACACTCGGTTAATTTTATCCTTGAAATCCCCTCAATTACCCCAAAAACATTTGACCTTATCCACCTTTATTCAATCCCGAATAAAAATAACCTTACTATCATCCCTAAATCCAAATACCTAGCACTTGGTAACGATGAGTACGCTTACCTGGAAGAAGACTGTCAGCCACTGACCGACAACACCCAGCTCTGCAAGCTCCTCGACACCAGAAGAATTGAAGATACAGATGACTGCATACTATCACTCATCCAGCATCGCCCAGCTAATTGCACTCACGCTAAGATGAACTTAAGAAGAGGGAAAGTTCAGAAGATCGGAGACAACAACTGGCTACTAGTCCTTAGAGAAGACGAAGTCACCAAAACACAATGCAACACCAAGACAGACTACAAGAAGCTATCTGGAATTCATCTCGTTACATTAACAGAAGATTGCCAGATGAACATCATGAACAAGACACTGCGATCTCACACTGACACGGTCGTCATCAACGAAGTCATACCGTTACCTGAGCAGTATCAAGTCTCAGAACAATCAATCCAATACGAACTACAATTAGAAGACATCTCACTAGACAGCATCCATGAACTGATCAATAAGGCAGGCGACATATCCGTACCAGAAGAAGATAATTGGCACATCATAGCAGCTACACCTAGCTGGAACACAATCATCCTATATATTCTACTGGTCGCTGCAGCATCCTGGAAGCTATATCATTGGAAAATTAAGAACACCCCGGAGGACACCAAGGGCAGCGCGGACGCCGCCAGAAGCAAGAGTTGCTTCTATCTTATGGAGGGAGGAGTTAACTCATCGTAACACGCGTTTACGCTGAGCATGCAGCCACCGTCAGCATGCGTCGTATTGCAACTATGCATTTACCGGAAATTCAATAGAATTATTTTTCTTTGCATTGTATTCAGTCTTGCATCAGCCATCAGCTCAATATCCTGTATTTTTATAATTAAATTAATATTGTAATAAATAAATATTTTTTTAACCAAAATCCCGACCGCCGAAACATAACTACCGACTTCCCAAAAAACATTACAATGTGAAAAATAACTTTAATTTCAGAAGTATTTGTAAAATGTTTTTATCTTTCTCTTTTTAGTTGTGAAAATTTAAGACTTAGGTACATGGTTTTCTCATGGATACCATTGTCAGAACTGGACCAAATTTTCGAAAGTTCTGAGGTAACAAACATTAAAAAACATACAGTCGAATTGAGAACCTCATCCTTTATTAAATTCGGTTAAAAATAAAGGAATGAGCTATTTAACAAACTTTCCTAAGGGAATACTTAGGCGGTGCCCACACCCCGGCAGTGTAATTCGTCAAGACACCGTGCGATATTTATTATGGCGGAGGCGGAGGATCGGAGGATTGGAGGCGTTTAATATATTACAGAAGGGATATAAAACGTGGATACGATCTCGGGAGTGTGTGGAGTGTGCATTAGGTGGGATTATTCGGTGGCCGGAGCTGCAAATCGCACATGCTATAAAACTTTAAAGCACTTCACTAGGAACACAACGTGATAAATATTGCATGTGGGTTGTGACTTGGCTAAACTTCCATATGGAATTTTCTTTCTTGTAATGCATTTATAATTAGTAGGTACTTACTTATGTCCATGCTTCTAACCAGTCTTTTGAAAAATAATAACATGGCTGAAATTAAATAATTTTAGAGTAATAGATGTCTGTGGTAAAAGTGTTTTTTAAAGTGATTGCATAAGTAGATGAGGACCTACTAATTTCATTATTATCAAAACCACTTTAAACTTTAAATTCTTTTAGGAAATAAAATAACTTATCTATTTAATGTAGGTACATACGAACAACCTATTTAGTTTACATATTATATGTGTGGGTGAAGTCACGCTTATGCACACAGACACCAAATAAATCGAGCGAGCTCTGTGTTTAGTAGTGTGCTTAAGGCACGATAGTAATCATTCATTGATGTTACTAAATGAGATATAATATTTCGCATCATATTATTATGGCGACCTTGGCGCAATGGCTGTGAGCGAGAAGTCGTAAGTTCAAACCATGTGTGCTGCAAATGTCTTTTTCTTTTGTATTCATTATTTTGTTTAAACATTACTTAAAAGTTGAATTTATAACGATTCGATCCCATTCATGGATGAGTAATGAAGTTTGCAACGTTTGAGACAGCCACGGAACTCTCAAGCCATTTTATTTTGACTGTTTAGAAAATAACTACCGACAATTTAAAAAAATGTTTTCAAGCACCCTATTTTATATAAAAGTTGAGCACTCTTTGTTGTCAGTCTACAAGTATTTGCATTACTGAGTTTATTGATTGCTACTCGTATTCGTGTGCAGATTTATTTCTGTGGATCCAAAATTTATCTATGTTATGTGTATGTTAAAAAAGGCAGAAATCGTTGTTCTGCATGAGCAAAACGTATCTATATGTGAAATTGCAAGGCGCCTAATTAAATCGGTGAGTAACAGTTAGATATTACGTTCATATTATGCCTACTTCAATTTAACTAACTCGTCTCACCTTTCAATGTTTACCTAGGAATAAATTAATTTAACTGAAGTGCAATACTTACCATAGTTATAATATAGGTAAATTATCATAAATGTATTATAGCTTTTTTTTTTCAAAGATTTTAATTTTAACAATTTGTAGTTTATTTAGTATTAGAAGTTTCTAAATATTATGTTTATTGTTAAAGTTAATAAATTTCAAAACACAGATGATTTTGATAAACTTAACTTGGTCTAGCCAATTTTTGTCCCATTACGGCACGGGCCTTTAGATAGATTAAAGAAAAGCCTTCGAATAACGTAAATAAAAATAGATAATAATAAAACAGATTATTATGTATACTACTGTCAGTGTATATTTAAAACATATAAGTATTTTAACTTGTATGCGCATGTGTTGTATACATATAAGTAATATTAATTAGATATACAATATACATATAAGTATATAAAGTATATTATTTATTTATTTATATATGCTTATATAAATATACACTGTATATAAATATAGTAGGTATATATATTTATTTGTTATAATAATAGCTATTATTATAGGTAAGTATTTTAAATACTGTTTTGTTTTGTATCCACAGAGAACCTCAGATATGCGGATTCAGGACACGTAGAACATCTTCGACGTGGGCCAAAACTAAAGGCAAATTCATTGGCTCGACACCACGATATCGTGGCAAGGCACAAGGCTGATCCCTTCTGGTCCACCCGCGTAACAGCAACAGCAAACAACGTGTGCTTACAAACTGTGAGAGATCACCTACATTCAGCTGGTTTACGTTGCAGCAAGCCAGCGCGGAAGATTTTGCTGTCCACTGCGCACTGACAAATCCGACTACAGTTTGCTAGGTCATACATTAATTTTGATTGGGAGAACAATAATATGGTGATAGAAAACGAAGGTTTACCGACTCATTATTAGTCGAATTTATTTTTATTAGTAGACGACAATGAACATTATTTTTATGCAATATTTAATGTTCATATTTGATATGTGCGAATGTGAACAAATACAAACCTTAGCATTATTTAGGTACACCGCCGTAATGCTCTTTAAATCTTTAAACAACAACTCGTATTATTGAAAGTCTGGTGAACTGATGTTATTGTTATGCCGTTAGAAGTTGTCATAATTTCTTACTATCTAACATGTTGATTCAGTTCACCTCTAATTTCACTTTGATTCAATTTATATACTTACCTACTTTGACAAACTATTTACGTCCATCCTTAACCAACAAAAAACTTTGTCTTTGTCAAAAAAACTGATAGACAACAGTGTTTTACTCATTTGAACGTCTAGATAGCTAAAGAATATAATATGTTTGAAACCAGTTTGCATTACTTAAATCATTGTATCGGCCACACAAGTTTTTTTTTGCTAACATAGAGCCCACACCAAATTGAACCTTAAAATAACCATTGTAAAGATGGCATATTGGAAGAAACTATACGGATTGTTTGCTAATGACCCAAGCGATAAGCTCGCTCATTCCAACCAGTGGCCCTGATTCTCTTGTTCACAAACTAAACTAAATTTAAGTTCTGTGTATCTTTTTCTTTCCATTTCATTAAGAAAAGGACAGAAGGTAAAATATTAGTTTAGTCCTGTCAAATTAAGATACTCCATAGACAGATTAGACGTGATTAACCACATGACTACTAAAAATACATCAATTTATGTCAGGCGCTGACTAGTTTGACAGGACTAAACTAATATTTATCTTCTGTCCTTTTCTAAATTAAACAGAAAGAAAAAGATGCATTGAACTTAAATTTAGTTTAGTTTGTGAACAAGGGAATCGGCGCCAATACCAATGTTTACACAATAAAAAAAAAATATTTTATTGGTTTTATTTAATTAACTTTCTAGTTTTTTGCTTGAGTGATATTTTGGACCACAAAATTAATTTAACATAAAAACAAAAAGTAAAAAGCAGCAAAACAAAATTCGTCAGTTGGGATCGAACTCATGTCGTCTAGCTTGCATGAGTAGCATTCGCAGGCGCTTACACCACTTAGTTATGGGAACCTTGTTAAATCAGACTAAAATATGGGCTCATATTCCTTCATTGTGTACCCGTTTATTTTATCTTTAACCGCGTGTGTATGTTACGTATACCCACACAATAATAATGACAGTCACCGATGTATGCGCTATGTAAACTAATTAACCCACACAATATAAAATGTAAGCCAATTAGATTGTTCCACTGTACGTAAGTACGTTATTCAAATCTCAGTATGTACATTTATGATTATAATAATTAAATAATCCACACTTTTTTGGTTGTTTAATTAAATCGTCTCTAATTTAAAGTATGTTTTTCTTACGTAAAGTTCTGGTAACCAGGGTTATGTAAATAATATACGGATTATGTGTGTTGAATTATCAGACTTTCTTACCGTCTGGCTTTACAGACTTAATAACTTTACGTAGGTACATATAGGTATTGGTAGTATGACTGTACTAAAGACCTAACTAATTTGTAATTTATAAAAAAGCTAAAAAGTTAGAAAGCTAATAATAATTTTAAAGAAGGTTACCTACATTCATATAACTGGCCAGTTTACTAAAAAAACAGAAGCGAGCCATTTACCACAAAAAAAGTTATTAAAAGTAAAACCGTAATGGCCTCACTTGTTTTTTTTTTTGAGCAAACGGCCAGTGAATGTCGATTATGATTTATGTAGGTATGACACAACCTTTTTGGCTAAATATTATTTGTACATAAATGAAACAAGAAATTATTGTGTTTTCAGAGTTCCTGAAGAATGTCGGATTATTGCATATCTTCGTACCTATTTTACATTTAAATCCTTTTACCTACCAGAAGTCTAGACTTCAACTACATTATACTATACCCAAAGTAACCAACCTACCTACTAAGTGCAAAAAGGTATTCAGTGTTTAAGTTCCTTTCTACAAGTTTTACATACTTATCCTATTTTTAGAAACGATTGAATATATTCAAACTATTCTTTGCATAGACGCTTAAGCTCAAGTAAATAGCAAAGGACCTTTATACCGAAGCAATGGATCTAGGTATAGGTAGTGTGTGGATTAACCCTAGATTACCTAACTAGGACTACCTATATACCTACCTAATATAGGTAGGTATATAGGTATACAGTATCGGTTCTGCATCGCTTCTAACGCGCGATCGTTTCGGGCACGTTTCGGACGACTTATGGTAAAACAGCGTAATCGGGTTTAAACGTAATGGTGCCAGGTGCACCAAATATTTACGTCGCCCCTACCTATGGCTGCTTCCGTAAAAGCAGGGACAATGACATCGCGACCAACGTTGTCTCGAGTCCATCTTACAACTGTAGCGTCCACAGGCATTCAAAAGTAGTCACTACAGCGCACGCCTGTATGATGCTGCATCGCGACTGTATCGATGCTGAGTCGCGATTGTATCGATGTGGGGGAACGTATACGACCGGTGACAGCATTGCGACTGTATCGCTTCTGAATCGCTGCAAACAGTCAGACCCTTTTTTTTTTTTTGTGGATGGGAAATCATCAAATGACCCCTCCCGCTCTGGGTGGAACAGAAGGGAGTGTCAGACTCTTACTGACTAAAACCCACCCGTGTTCCTTCCTTAGCCCTTTATGTACCAGGGCAGCGGTAACCCTTTCGGACAATCCCGCTACCCCGGCAGGCTTCGGCCCTGTCGGGCCCCGTCAACTTGGCCAACGTCCATAAATGTAAATGGTTTTGAAAAAAATGTTATACCAATAGTCAAGTTAGACCATGTAGCGGTTTTTTGTACTTAATCGTCATGAAAAGAGCATTATTTCAGCGTCATAAAATCTATCCGTGTGAGAAAGTATAGTATAAATAGGTGCGTTCTTGTGTAAGGGTAGAGGGAAATAGGCGGAAATATCGTCTTCTCAGCTGAAAGACGTCTACAGCAGGACCTAGGCTCCCCCAAGCGTAGTCACAATAACCAGGGTACTACACATTCAGCATCCAATAGATTCCCGCGACCTTTCCGTGACAGTAATAAGTATACCTAACTTATTAAGGCGGAAAGCTGTGAAAATCCTTTTACTTTAGGATTCATTTGGATTAGGTAGACTTAACAAGTTTACGCGAAATGAATGTAAATATTAACGGGTTTAGTAAAAACACTCCAGTGACTTTGTCAGCAAAATATAAGCAGGTCAGATTCGTATTACTTTAAAAGTTTAAATTCGTTCTAAATTCAAAAATAAAAGACACGATTTTTTTATCAACTGACGGCTACCACGCTTCGCATGACCACCATAGAAACGGGTTTTGCGGACGGAAGAATAGACAAAATGACAGATTGTAGACAGGTTTCTAAAGAAATCGTGTCCTTTTGTCTATCTTAACTGTCATTTTGTCTATTCTTCGACGTCATAAGTACCTACGGCATCCTCATCTTTGCCGAGGTGCAGGTGCATTAGTAAGACTAAAAGGTCCGGACCACAAGGATTCAAGGTCATCGTTTCGGGACATAAAATGCTGTTTTATGTTGTCATCAGGATTTAAAGGAATTTCCCAGAAAGCTTTAGCAATATCGATGCTTGACAAATATTTAGCATTTTTAAGAATGTCTAACATTTCAGATACAAAAGGAAGTACTTATGTAAGAAACCACTGCTGAATAAATTAAAACCGTCTTCTAAAGGACTGCTTTTTCAATGGACAGATAATTTTTATTCGTGGAATAAAATATACGTTTGACAGATTTTGTATCGAAGAACTGTCAAAAATTCAAAATGATTCCTCGGATAAAATTATTTGACGTTGGAAAAATCAGCCCATTAGCCAAGTAATAATGTTAAACAGCCACTCCCTTTACCCTTACCTTTTCCCGCTTGAATTGCAACCTGGCTGTAGGTTATATTACCTTGCGAAAAGTCGTGTCAGGAATGACAGAGCACTATACACAACAAAAATGCTAATGACGGCGCGCGCGTCACAGGAAATAGGGATACATTGTTCGGTTTAAGTGGTTTTTGACACACCCGCCTTGCTTCAGCAGCAGATGTTTAATAAACTGTATCTAGGCATTAGTTAACTTAAACATGAGTGTACCTGACAGCTTTGACAAGTGAACTGTTGTGGCAAGAGGCTGTTTGTGAAGTGTCTTGTGCCTTGAAAGTATTTTAGGTTTGTCCATGCAGTGTTCAACAACATCAACTATTTGCTATTTTGCGAAATGGTGGGAGATTCTTAGTTAAACTTCAGAAGAACTGTGAAAAGCGTTTAACACCAATTGGCCATCAAACAGTATTGATGACATTGTTTAAATGCAGTTTGAAGAGTGTTTATTATGTTGCTTGAGGTAAAATTAACAAGCGCCAATATCTTAACTGGGTAGGACGGATGAAAAATATCTTTTATCTAAGCATCTTTCAGAAAGTAATGGTTTCCACTAAGCAAAGATCTTTCAAACGAAGATATCCGAGCACCTATTCACCAGTATTGAAATTCCTATTCCTACTAAAACAAGATTTTCCTAGGAATACACACGTAGGTACACAATGTTTTTCAGATCTATTCTATCTATTCCGTGGGCGTCAATTTACGCGCGCAAGGAAGCGTATAAGATGCCTATCCCGTTGTTCAATAACCCTGTAAACAAGAAAGGCACTGTAACGTGAAATACCAATACCCTGGCTGGTTATCTCAGTACAACCGTTTGTGAATAAAGGTGATCGGTAATGACGTTGAATCGAAAACGTTCGTCACTTTAAAAAGTGACACAGGTTGTTTTACCGCATATTTTCAAACAGCCTTTTTTACAGTCGGTTAAAAAGGCACTACGCTTAATTCTCGTAAATCCAAAAGAACTTGTAACATCTGGTTATTTTTAGGGTTCCGTACCTCAGAAGGAAAAACGGAACCCTTATAAGATCACTTCGTTGTCCGTCTGTCTGTCCGTCCGTCTGTCAAGATCTTTTTCTCAAGAACGCGTAGAGTTATCAAGTTGAAATTAATATCAAATTCAGGCCTGCAATCCCTTGAAGCAGTGAAAAAAATCAAAGTTCCAAGTAAACGCATTCAAGAGATACGGGCGTTTATATTCCGTTTATGCCGCATATTTTGACACTCGCAAGAGAATCAAAACCTATAATAGGGTACTTCCCGTTGACCTAGAATCATGAAATTTGGCAAGAAGCAATGTCATATAGCACAAGTAAAGGAAACAATCCGAAAACTTGTAGTTACATACCTACAAATTTGACGGAACCTTTGGTGCGCGAGTCCGATTCGTACTTGACCGGTTTTTTTGTATTGATAACGGTTGAATTGATTTTCGTCTGAAATCGTATTACCCAAAAAGAGTACCACTCACATAAATCAGCGTTGACAATCCAGAACGTCGTGGTCTGGGACATGGAAAGCTTGTCGAACATAGTTGTGAAAAAGTTCCTTACCTACCATCTGTCTGCGAACCTCATCCCACGCAATCCACCCACTTCGGAAGTCGATCAGCTGATAGCGAATATTTAGGAGAAGCCTCGGATTATTACCGAGTTATGTCAGGCCGGAATTTGAATGAACTGACGTCATAAATGAATATTTAACTAAATTCTTTTGTTATTTATTTAAAACGTTGAGTATGAAGTAAAATCTGTGTCAGCCGAAAAACGTCCACTGCTGGACACAGGCCTCCCCCAAGCACAGTCAACCGGGTTCTATGCTTCTTGCATCTAGCGGATTTCTTCCGGAAGCCTTCACCAGGTCATCATCACTCGGCCCACCTTGTGGGAGGCTTTCCAACGCTACGTCTTCCGGTACGCGATCGCCACCCCAGAACGTTCAGGCACCATCGGCCATCTGTTCTGCGAGCAATGTGTCCTGTAACATAGTTTGCGTTAAGTTTGCTTGAAAACACTTTTACACCCAATTCTGGGTTAATTTCTCCTTTGCATATAAATAAGCTGTTCTTGTATTATTGTAACTATGTCACTGTGATTTTTGTGTACAGACCTTTCACAGTTATTTTACCTCTGATTTTGCATCACTGTCCAAATCATAGTGATCTTTGTTCTCATTCTAACAAGGTTGCTGTTGGGTTGCTGCCACTGACAAGTCTGTCAAAATCATTGTTTTTTATTTCCATTACAATAAGGTTGCTGTTAGGTTGCTGCTGTCACAGGTAAAATAACTGTGAATAGATTGCAATAAAAAACAAAAACTTGTCATAGCCAGAAACTTTTCAGTCGCGGAAAAGTTTCTGGCTATGATACCTCTTTCGAATTTAAAAGAAACAACAGCTTTAAAAACACAACTGACCACAACTCATATGCATTCATTAAGTTGTATAGTATAATAAATAGTACCTAACTCGGGTGGGTTTGATCTTAGTCCCTATGCAGTAGTAGTACGTGTAGGTATACCTAATTGGAAGGTTTTCGCAATAACCCACGCAAAACAGTAAGTTTCGACGCTAACTATCGGACTCGCACACAAAAAGGGACCTTTTTTAAACATTTCATGGCACTCAAAGAGCTTCACTATTGGAACGAGAGAAAAGTGAATATTCACCAAAAATACAAGGTTTAAAAAGACATTCATATATGATATTCTACTCCGTAAGCTTCGACTGAAGGTTTCTGAAGCCAGTATTTTGCGCTGCCATCAAAAAACATTAGAGGGATTTTAAACGGAGAAAATTAAAAAGAAATAAAACCCTGACTCGATTTTAAAATAACTATACTTACATGCATATTTGTATTTTATTTGTTTAAAATAATTAGGTACCTACCAATATTGTCGGCGCGGTTGGCGCAGTGGTTAAGCGATTGACTGCTGCGCTGCGTGTCGCGGGTCCGATTCCCGCACGGAACAAATATTTGTATAAATAAATAATAATAAATAAATCTTTATTGAAATAAATTAGTGTTACAAAAACCTATGAAGCCTCTGAAACCCAAACTAGATAAAAACCTGTATGTCAGCGCCTTCTCCCAATTCATACATTATATTTTTTATACCAACTAAGATTTTTAAATGAAACACGATAATTTTAAGCATGCAGAAATTACAATAGACATAGTAATTTAGGGTATTGAAAACGTAGTGTGGAAGTAGTGTGTGAATGTAGAGTGTGGGGGTGTGTGTGGGTGTGTTTACTTTACCCAATAAAATATTTTTCCGTTTCTTCATAGTTAAGAGTTAGAAGCCAGTTCTTAACCTTAGACTTGCATTGATGAAAAGAGAATTTTATTGATTTTATTGCAAATGTGCACAGAAAGAAAACAAGGCAAGCAAGGATTGCTGAGCTTCTTTTTTTTTTTTTTTTGATGGGAAATCATCAAATGACCCCTCCCGCTCTCTCTAGTGGTATGATATGCGTTTTGCACGCACCTCCCCATACCCCAATGCAGTATCCGATGACAGATTGGACAAGGGCATAGTAAACAGTACGAAGTAGTTCCAGGTTAGCTACATGCCTAAGATTTTTGAAAACCCATATTAATTTTCTAACACGTGACGAAATCATGTGCATACGTGACTTCTAAGTTATGTTCTCGTCTAGAAGTACTCCAAGATACTTAACTGTCGGAGTTTTATTAATGAATAGACAAGAACATTGCTGTTTTAAAGTCTCGCATGTGTGAAAACGAATCACCATGTTTTGCGGCTTCACGTGAGAATTCGTAAACTGAACCAATAGAGTTTTCGAAACGTTCAAAGTCAAAAGATTTTGCTTCAGACACAAGTGCACCCTGTGCAATTCCTTTTCCGCAGTTTCTCGTACCTCGTCCCACGTTTCTCCCTTAAATACTAGAGCGGTGTCATCGGCATATGTAAAAAAAAATCCGTTGTTGAGTGACATTTGACACAGGTCGTTTATGTATATATTAAATAAACTGGGACCAAGAATACTGCCCTGCCGGACGCCGCAGGTGACAGATGCTTCTAAGCTAGTAAATTTATTTATTTTAACCTTTTGCTGACGACCCGAAAGAAAATCTTCGAAAATTCCAAGCATGTTCCCTCGTAACCGTATCTTTCTGACTTGTCCACAAGAATAAGGACAGAGACAGTGTCAAATGCCTTCGCGAGGTTAATAAATACTCCTAGACACTTTTTTATCATCGAGATTTTGTGTAACATATTCTACCAAAGAGCTGACAGCTCCATCTGTACTTTTCCCTGATCTAAAACCGAACTGTGAATCGGAAAGTATATTATTATGCTCTAAAAAATTTATAAGTTGTTTATTCAGCACTTTTTCTAACACTTTAGATAGTGCTGGAAGGACAGATATAGGTCTATAATGTGTAACACTGTCGAGCTCCCCACTCTTGTGGACAGGTGTTATGAGAGCTCTTTTAAAGACACTGGGGAAAACACCTTGCTCAATACATAACTTAACAATCAAGGTGAAGTGTGGAACTATAACGTGTTTTGACATTTTAAGAAATTTGTTTGAGATAGAGTCCCAAATATAGTTGCAAAACTTCTGAAAAATTCTGAATAATTCTGGAATACTTCTGGGAAAGTTTCTTTAAACCAGAATTATTCAAAATGAATTTAATTAAGGTTTTTATTTTTTTTTGCTGAAAAATCGTATTTTGCATCGATCGTCGATCGCCGCCGCCGCTGCCCTTCTGTGCGCCGGCCGCTGCCGGGCGCGCCCTACTGCCACGACTCCACGAGTCGTGCGTGCAGGCGATGGCGGTGCGGGGTGCGGTAAGAGGGGAGATGCTTACCGGAGAAGTTTTCCCCCCTGCGAGAAAGATTCGTACCCCGCAATCGAATTTTTCCGCCGAATATTTCACCCGAATAATTCAATAGGAATAAACGTGTTTGTTTGTGGTGTGGTGCCCCGCGCCCAGTCGCGCTCGCGCTGCCCATGACGCGACGTTGTGTGTGCTTGATGCGTTGTGCACTCACAACCATAAACTTAATATACCTACCGCTCACAACACAACTAAAGATAATATAATTTACAACTTCCAAGCGCGAAATAGGTAGTAAGGTCGATTTTCTTTGAGAGTTTTTTTTTGACAGTTGAAATATTCCCAAAGTTTCGGAATATTTCGGAATACTTCCGAAGTATTCGACGGGAATGATTCGGAATTTTTCCCGCCAGCATCTATAGTCCCAACCAATGGCACTGTCGTTCTTCAGGTTCATGATTAGAGATTCGATTTCAATTTCATGTATGACCTACAAGTAGTTGTTCCGGGTCTGGCTGTTTGTGTATGTGACTTTAAATGTTTGTAAACGCACCCACAATACAGGAGAAATTCCTAGTGTGGGGCAACGATTTAAAAAAAAAAAAAAAAATATGTTATCTGACTGACTCATTTCACCTAAACTAATGTACCTACAGCACCCAGCAGTGGTAGCCTAATGGTAACGGCTCGTATTACGAGTTATAAGGTCATGGGTTCAAACCCAGACAGACGCATTACTTTGTGTAAATAATTTCATCACCAATCCTCTCAAAACGGTTAAGGACAACATCGTGAGGAAACCGGCATGTCCTAGAATCAAAAACTCGAAGATATGTAACATCTACCAACCTGTACTGGGCCCGCGCGGTGGATTACAGCCCACTCTCTCATCGAGAGGAGGCCCGTGTCCCAGCAGTGGGAACATTGTATGCTAATTATGCTATTATTCGACTATTTCTGTTATTTTAATAAACTGTCTATGGCAATGTAAAAATATTTATCGCCAGCTATCATTGGAATTGCAACAATTGCACTGTGCTTCTGGGGAGTTTGTTGCGCCACTTCTTCTTTCCATCTAAAACACTAAATAGTGGCGAAGGGCGGACGTTTTGGGGGAGTGTCTTATGTAATTTTGTCATTCGAAAAGTGCTGATTCTCAGCCTAGTTTGAATTGATAAATAATCCAGCATTCACGAAACTTTTATGTAGGCCATTAGATATTTCACTTTTCCGAACATGTTTTACCCCAGAAACCTACAGTATGTTTTCAATTTGTGGATGAAGGATATACTTCAGAAGGGCGACGTAACGACTATGATTAGGGAAAGGTTACCCACTCAAGAAAATACACTTCCTTCAATTACTGACCTTGACTTCGACTTTTTTTGGTGACAAAGTTTGGTGACGTCACAACTTGCGAAGTCTGGTGTCGCAGATTGTTGTCATATATGTTGATGTATGCCCCGCCTATGTTAATGTGCGAAACTTTTTCGTTGTTAAAGGACGACGATATACCAAATAAAAATGGGTACGGTAGAGAAAAACGCTACAGCAGATGAGTAGGTTCTGTCAAGGAACTGTGGAGGATTGTGAAATTGTGTCTGTTGACTATTAATTACTATTTGTGTAATCTGTGGTAAGAAAAAAAAAAAAATAATGATAAAAAATTAAGGAATAAATATCTTAGGTTGTAGAAAATCGGTAAGGTCACCGATTTTTTACCGGATTGGGAATCGAACCCGTACTAATAATTATATTAGCTCTAAAGCGTAAGGCGTAGCGTAAGCGGAATGATGAAATAATGTTGTAAGTACAGATGAAGAAATAAAGAATATTATTAAAGCGATTAGATACTTATATTTAAATTAAATTACTTGGACAAAACTCGGAGATTACAATAATAATAGCGCGGCGCGATCCGAACGGCTCAGTAGGCGGTCAAATGACGACTGGTGGTCCGCAGCTCGGCTCATGCGCCAGTGGAAGCGCGTGCACGCAGTCTCCCGCAGCCCGAGGTCGTTGACGCCTTCGCCAGTACAATTATCACGCGCGCCTTGAGTGCGCGCGGCACGTGTAAGCGTGCGGTTATTCGGTGCAACCGATCGTATGATCTGTATGTTTGGCCCAAGATTCATGAGCGGAGCGATTCCGCTCTAAAACGTAAGGTGGTGGGTCAATCGGTTATTGTTCCGCCACAAGGTTAATTTTTACTTGCACCTTGTTAACATTTTGAATGAAAGGGTTCAGTTCAACAAGATAATAACTATCCTATCATTTCTACTATCCTACTAATATCATAAACGCGAAAATTTGTGAGGATGAATGGATGGATGGACGGATGGATGTTTGTTACTCTTTCACGCAAAAACTATTGATCGGATTTGGGTGAAATTTGGCACACAGATAATTTCTAACCCATAATAATAATAATTAATATATAATTATAAAGAGAAGATAATTTTTAACACAGGATCTGTTAATACCGGTAGTACGTTCCCGTGGGATAATTTCCTACCTCCACGCGGGCGAAGCCGCTGGCTAAAGCTAGTACTTAAATGGGTGCGCTACGTGGAATTTGTTCACTCCTTGACCGTGCACGGTAAGCTACCTAACATTACTGAGAACATTTAGATTTGCTGCCAGGCAAGTTCGTCAAGCATTAATTAGACACCTAAACAAGTTGGGCCCCCCGGATTTTCACCCAACTGCTAGTTTCAAGTAAAAAGATAACCTGCAAGCGTCACTGACAAGTTGACAGCATAAAACATTTTACTTCACAAATAAAAATATTAGTCTGCAACTATAAACCTTAAAAATCCTTTGACAAACAAAAATCACTAAGCTTTAAACCAATTCAGTTAACCCGATGTTTATGAAACTCTCAAGCAAATTGGCTTAAAATCGATTTGGATATTTAGCGCTGACCGCTTTACGAGCCGAAAGTCTCGACTGTTCCAGGAAATATTATGTTCGTAAAATTGAAACTCCCATCATGTTGGTACGATATTTTAAATTATTATTATTATATATTATTATTAATTTAAAACGAAATCTCACTTTAGTTCTAGCCTAAAACTTTGAGCCAGTAGTTGTATTTTGAACTTTTTTCGACAACTTAGCACCTAACTAAGCTTTATTTTTGTATAAAAAACTGCATTTTTGTAACAGTTAGGTCCTTAATTCAATAACTGGCCTAATCTAAATAAAATCCATGTTTTGTAATTTAAGGGGATTATGTTTGGTAAACTGTAAGTTTCCAGAGATATTTATATTATAGTCAAGTTATATTACGACGTATTTTTATACAGTGTTGATAAGCGCTTTATAAAATACGTGTATTGAGCACACAGTTGTGCAGAAATTTGAGTGTGGACCATCAAACTGAACCACTTTCTCCACGAGACCAACATCGTAATCGAGAAAAAATAATCGGCCATCCCATACATTTGGGCCGAGTTGGTATTGAAGTTTTGTATGGGGCAATTGTCATTTTTTTTGTTGCGATTACGAACAGAACTGCACCCCAGTCCGAGCTTCCGATATCAAAACAAGATCAATTAATAGAAAACAGATTTTGTCAACTCAAACTTTATGTAACAAACGGTCGTTGACCCCCAAAGGGAAACATCAAATCATTTTATTAGGTATTTATTGTATCGTGTTTAGATATCGATACCATCACGTCTGCGGAGTATCGCTAGCTAATTTAATTTCACCCTGTAGAGGTGCACTTACTTTTTACTGTCACCCGTTTACAATTTTGCACGTGTTAAAAAAACAAAAATATTTCTACGTCCCCAATACCTCAAGCTTCGTATATATTCACAAACCTATTCGCATTTAATATTTAAATTCTCGTATGTTTTCAATAAAACAATGTGGGTAGCGTATTATTATATTACTCTTTGGTGGGTAGATCATAGAAATGTGTAGATACTTACAAAGTTTCAGTATTCGCGACAAGTGAGATATTCTCGAAAATTCGCACAAAATATGATTTTACCTCTATTTTAGAAGGAAGAAGAGAATTGTCATATTTTGAAAGACTTCAACCTCAAAGTAAGCAAGCTTTTGTACAAACAATTATACGAGTATATATTGTAATCAAGGCTTTTGTTTGTATATAAATAAAGCAAAGGTTTTTAATTATGTATCATTCATCATGCCCGTGGATGGGTGACCATTATCACAAACCAAGACCCCTCCGTGCCTCGGAAAGCACGTTAAGGTGTATATAGGGCTCGCTGACCTTGTGCATGTGGGCGGAGCTAAACGCTCTACCCCCGAATACGTAAAACGCGCGCGGTGGCGTGCTGCACTAAAACGACGATCAAAGAATATGCGGAGACGCAGACATGCCGCACGCAGGTCGCCATTTTTGCCTACGATTCCAGAAGGGAATGGCGGAGGCAAGGCTGATATATTTTGTATAGATTGATACTTATGTTACGTATATTTTATGTTTTTACTGGACATTATTTATTAGAATTTTTTCATTTTGTTTAAAATCATACGTGAGAACGAACTTAGTTCCCGACGGGGGTAAAACTTTAAAAATGATATCGAGTATTTTCTTAGGAATGGAATAACATTTTATTTGCATAGCTGTAGGTCTTCTTAGGAGGACTTACATAAAAATGAGATTTTATAAAAATGAGAACCTGTTTCATCAATTTGAATGATTATAAATCAGTAATAAACCTACCTAACTAGCACTGTACCTAAATGGCATTTCTAGGATTCCGTAGCCAATCGGATGATGTTATAATCAACTTTCTTCCTGTCATTGTTATTTACATAGCAGGTAGTGGTATTCTAATTTGTGACCGGTAGGTGCCACAACTAAAATGTGCAAAATAATTATTTTTTCAAAAAAAAAAATAACAGACTTCCTTAAAAAAACTACAAAATGAAAAATAACTCTATTTCGGAAGTCTGTAGCAAAAAACCTAAATTCAAAACCAAAGACATCGACTTCCGAAATAAAGTCATTTTTCACTTTGAAGTGTTTTTTTTAACTGTTTTTCATGTAAAAAGATTTTTTTTACTATTAATCGTACGTCAAAAGTAACAGTTGAACTACGAAAACTGTTACCACTGTTATAGTATAGTAAAGTAACAGTATCATGTCTCGTTAGTGACCTTGAAATAATCACCTACGGCCGCTCAGTAGATAAACCTTCCGCGTTCGTGCGTAACAGCCGCGCGCGAATACTCAGAGTATATCAGTCAGTGGCGTGTATTGCATAAAGGCATATAAGCAGTGCCTACCTCGATAAATCACCATAGGCCTGTTAGTTACATTTTAGTGTGTGTGCCCAACTATGAAACTCACTAAATTATCATACTTAACAAAAAACAAAATCTTCATACAAATACGCGCGGCAGTAGGCAGTCGCAAGACGGCGTACTCGGCTCCCGGACTATTCGATTTTTATTCTCCTCGCTATCGGCTTTAGTACCCTCGAAAAGTATGAAAACGACACCCATGATGAAATATTTGAAATTTTTTCCAGCCGCCATTTTGGATTTTTATTTTGACCTCACTATCGGTTTTATCACCCTCGAAAAGTATGAAAACGACACCCATGATGGAATATTTGAAAAATTTTGCAGCCGCCATTTTGGATTTTTATTTTGACCTCACTATCGGCTTTATCACCCTCGAAAAGTATGAAAACGACACCCATGATGAAATATTTGAAATTTTTTGCAGCCGCAATTTTGGGTTTTTATTTTGACCTCACTATCGGCTTTATCACCCTCGAAAAGTATGAAAACGATACCCATGATGAAATATTTGAAAACTTTTGCAGCCGCCATTTTGGATTTTTATTTTGACCTCACTATCGGCTTTATCACCCTCGAAAAGTATGAAAACGACACCCATGATGAAATATTTGAAAAATTTTGCAGCCGCCATTTTGGATTTTTATTTTGACCTCACTATCGGCTTTATCACCCTCGAAAAGTATGAAAACGACACCCATGATGAAAAACTTGAAAATTTTCGCAGCCGCCATCTTGGACTTTTATTTTGATCAAATTCAATATTTTCTCATTTTAATATTAGTTAGATAAGCCTTACTACTTATATACTATCGTAAGCGACCTGACGCGCACAATAGAAATGGGCCATCTGCAGCGAGCTAGTCAATAAACGCACACTGATACAATTCGTTCGTATATATTTGCACTAACACAGGCAAACGCGCGTAGTCGGTCGATAGCCGGAGCGGAGCAGCGAGCGACACAGCCCTCCCGTCTCAGTGCTAACGCACGACTGCCGCCCGCGCCCGCGCAGAGCACCTCTGAAGCTCAATCTCAAAGTGGGGAAATTTTCTTTGCAAATGTTGATTGATTTACATAAGCTGTTTTATTTCTATAGTACCTCTAACCATCAATTTTTCAGTGTAAAAATATTTGCAAACATCAAAGCCGTTTAGAAGTAATATGGAATATTAGGAAAAAATAGCGTTTTGCAAAAAATTTTTTTAAGGGAAAAGTATTAGCCGTACGAAAAAATCCTGTTACAGAAATGTTGTACATGAACCTATACCAACAATATATTTTTTTCAGATCTTCTAATCAAGCCGTTAATGAGAAATATTCTTCATAAAGTGACCGTGTTACGGTACTAAACGAGAGTAAGGCCCTTAAGTCGTTGGTCACGGCTGTCATTCGTGGATCTTTAACAGTCGTTACGGGTCGACATTAGCCCGAAAGTCTGACAACCAGTCTTGCCAAGTGGTATCGTATTACCCAGTAACTAGGTTGTGGAGGTCAGATAGGCAGTCGCTCCATGTAAAATACTGGTATTCAGCTGCATCCGGTTAGACTGGAAGCTGATCCTTAGGTACATAGTTGGGAAAATGGTACGCAGATGAAAAACACAGATTACTGACGTTGCTCAAAAAGCCGCAAAGCTGAAGTGGGACTGGGCTGGCCACGTCTGCCGTATGCCCAATAAGCTATAGGCCAAAATAACCACCACGTGGAGCCCTGACATAGCTAGAAGGCGTCGCGGCAGACCCCGTAGAAGATGGCGGGACGAGCTGGACAAAACAAACGACCAGTGGTCTACTTTAGCCCTGGATCGAAAGAGTTGGAAGTCATGGGGAGAGGCCTTTGCCCAGCAGTGGGATGATGCAGGCTAACAGTAACCGTAAGTACCTACTTACGGTTACTGTTAGCCTGCATCATCATTTAAGTACCTACTTAAACGATACATCATTAACTGTCATTAAGTATGTACAGACGCCAGCACATGAAGCTACTACAATCTGTCAATTTTTTTAAATAGATTTTCAACTTTATCCCTAAAGCATTAAGGTTCAAGGTTGATTGGGAAAATTTGACAGTTTCGGGTAGCTTGACCTGCTGGCGTCTGTACCACTGTGCTCAACCTGTGTCTGACCTGTCTGTGTGCTGTGTATATTCATCATCATCATCATCTACGACACGACTTCAGGCTGCTGAGCAATGGCCTCTCTTTTCATGTGCCAATCCCCACGTCTACATATGTATTACTTTGGATAAATAAACATTACCTATTATAATTATTATATTTATAGGGCAAACTACCAACGGTTAATTAAAAAAAAAAAACAAATTAACAAGAACTAAACTTCGTTAGGAAACGGCCAAGACAAGAATACTATACCTAATTTTCGTATTCTGTAATTACAATGCGGGCACAACAAACAAAACCTTTTTAGTCGGTTAAACCTAAAAAGTATTCGAGGTTTCGTTTTCACATTACAGTGTCTCGGTGAAATAATTAAATACTGAGAACCGTCCCTGTCTGTTGTTAGATTTAAATAGTTCAACTTAATTCATTTGAATATAAGTTTTCTGAAAATGTGGTAGGTATAAATGATGTTACTTAAAATTTCAGTGCAAAGATACATTCCGCCATGTAATGATGGCATGCAAATATTTAATATAATATTAAGTAGGTGTGGGTAACATACAGTAAAGAAAATTAAATTAAATTAAATTAAAACGATGAGAACAAATTCATTAAATTCACCACGGCGGTATGCGGCCAAAAACCGCACGGGTCGATCGATCACGTTAAGCTACGCCGCGGTTGGTCCGTGGATGGGTGATCATCTTTAAATAACAAGACCCCTCCGTGCCTCAGAAAGCACGTTAAGCTGTTGGTCCCGGCTAGCGGCTGTCATTCATGGATCTATGACAGTCATTTCGGGTCGTCAGAAGCCCGGAGTCGGATAGTAGTCTTTTTTTAAAACTATCACACAGGGTTCTTTTTGGTTGATTAGGTTTTAGCTTCACTCGCAAATTGTATACAAAATTGTCTGTATAAAAAACAAATCGATTTCCACGCATTTTTTCAAAATACAAAGTAACCTTGACTATATTTCAGCAGATACTAAATATTGTTCTTTATAAAGTACTTTAGCAACACCTGGCGTATATCAAGTGATAAGTAGTGTACTACTATAAAAGTAGAAGCATCCGGGATGGATCTATCCGCATCCTAATGTGTTTCATCTCCATTGTTCAGCATTTTACGTCCCAAATTGGCCGATTTAATTATTAGCGGGCAATCCCTTTGTATGTGCGTTCGTGTTGATCAAGTAGACGGACGTATCGGCGGCCTTCCGTTATTGTATTGTACGGTTGTTGCACTTCATACGTAGGTGCCCGCTGAATATTATGTGTAGGGATTTCTATAATATAACTTGTTTGTTGGTTGCAGCTGTCTGACTTGTCCTCACGGACACCCATTGTTGTTTTTAAAAGCAGTATTTTATTGTTAAAACTAGCTTCTAACCGCGACTTCGTCCGACCGCGATTCATAAAATAACGTAATTGCACAACGCCATCTATGGGTAAATGGATAAAAAGTCAGCACAAAGTATGTGCAGACAGCGAATGAAAGTTGTAGGTGAATGTTTTAGAGGTATTTTACGTTTTAGTAATTTTCTATTAACTCCGAAACTTTATGACCAATTGACATACTTACTGTAAAAAGCAAATCTTATCTCTATAATGTCCTTATGATCATAAAATAATTTATTTTGATAAGGATTCATATTTAAAAAATATATTTTCATCCAAACGTAAGCGTGTCAATAAAATACTTTTAAACACATAAAAGCGACATTAAAAGGTAAAATATAAAAGATAGAAATATGGTGTCCCGGACTTTTTTGTAGAACTATTTAAGGCGGATCAGATTGCCATACATTGTTTTAGTTATATACAACTGTTTAGGCAGCGCATGCAAATACTTCTGTTTTAAGGGGCTATTATATATTATTCCTTTCCGACATGCTAGACAAAAGTTGTGATAGCTCAGGTAAAATGCATGATGTAAACGTAATTGCCAGCGCCTGCCGCGCGTGCCTTTAGCACTCACACATAATGTAGATTTCTACCTGTGAAAACATTTTTAGAATTAACCAACATACACACAAATATTTCATTCACACAAAAGACTCATAGATATAATACCCGTAATCAAGACGACCTGGAAGTACCAAGAGTAAGAACCCTGCACGGTAGAAAAACTATACAGCATGAGGGGGTTCGGCTGTATAATAAATATAAAATACCTAAAAAAGTCAGAGAGTGCACAAGCATACCAACATTTAAAAAATGTCTAAGGAATCATTTGTTAGACACATAAGATTGGTTCGTATTTTCACAATTTTTTTATTAGACATAAGTTTAGCGTGAGTTGCTTTGTATTTTAGTTACCTACCTAACAACATAATTACTTTTTTATTTATTTTTTATTTTTTACAAAACATTATATTAATATGGAGCTGTTTATTGGATGGCTCGACGTCGTAATGTAACCTACAACATATTGTTAATTTAGTTAAGTTTCTCTATAAGTGAACTTGTATGTTCTTTGAGAAAATAAATGTCGTTAAACCGAATTAGATCATTAACTCCGGAGATTACCCCCTACATACATACAAACAAACCAACAAATTTTACCGCTTTATAATATTAGTTTAAATTAATATATAAAAAAGCATCAGCCCGCGGCTCCACCCGCGTCGTATGTACTTACTTATAATAAAAAGACATTCTGGGTTTTTAAAATAAAATACTGCTTTTAAAAATAACTCATCAATAACGGATGGTACGAATCAGGCTTTCCGAGGCACGGAGGGGCCTCGATATGTAATAGATGGTCACCCATCCACGAACCGACCGAGGCAAGCGTAGCTTAACCCTTTGTTCGACATGTGCGGCAGTTTTTATTTAGCCACGACCCAGTCATCCAGCATTTATCATTTATCTGTACAAATAAATAAAATGTAGTACATATTCACTGGTAATCTTGTACAGCTATAATTAGTGAATAGTTTAAATTGAAACTACGGAGCAAGTACTTAGAAAGTTTAATTTTGCAGACATTCAGGCGACTGGCGATATAGTCTGGTGTCCAAAAGTAGTCACCTGGATCCAAATTTGCTAAGTTTTGTAGTTCTTACGAAACAGCGGTAGGTACCTACTGCAATGTTCCCTGAAGATTTAACTGTTCTTTTATTACATAAACTTATAATAAAATTTGTACTCGCGGTTCCTTCTGGGGAAGACTATAGTAGGTACGTAGTCTTAGCTTCGATGGTTTGGTCATGTTGAGAGGGTGAATGAAAGGCGATTAACAAAAGGTATCTACAAGGCAGATGTGAGTTAAACGGCGGGAGGTGACGTCCTAGAAGGACATGAATAGTGACCTTATTGGTGATGTTCTTCAGAAAGCTCAGGTGTATAGTACTCACAAGCGGCGTACGTGTATGACACTTTTTTTTTTTTTTTTTTCTGGGTGGGAAATCATCAAATGACTCCTCCCGCTCTGGGCGGAGCAGAAGGGAGTGTCAGACTTTTACTGACTAAAACCCACCCGTGTTCCTTCAGTTGCCTGTGCCAGGCACGGTATCTCTTTCGAATAACCCGCAGCCCCGGCGGCATCGGCCCTAGCGGACCCCGTCAGTTCGCGCTGACAGCTCTTTGAGGCGCGCGTGGAACACAACGCGCCGTCGATCCGAGCCTGGTCCTTACCGGGCGGCGAGCTGCCCATAGCTCGCCGCCCGCAAGCCCGCGCCTACGGTGGCCGGGAGTTGGCTGTTGACTCCCGTCCAGGGCGTCTCCTGCGGCGGCTAGGAGCGCGAGGGTGCAGCGATTGCCTCTCCCTCGCACGCTCCGCCTTCTCCTTCGCGAGCATAACTGCTTCGCAGAAGGAGGTGACGGCCTCCCATTCACTCTCGCTCCGGACCATGGCCTGTATGAGGGCCGGACGCGAGAGGTCGCCGCCGCCGATCGCCGCCAAGAGGACACGGCGGGGTCCCGCCCAAGCCGGGCAGACCTCCACCGTATGCTCCACCGTGTCCTCCGGGCGATCCCCACAGTGGTGACACCCTGGCGTTTCCTCCCGCTTTATCCTGAACAGGAACCTCCCGAAACAACCGTGTCCGGTGAGGACCTGCGTCAGGCGGAAGGTGAGGGCGCCGTGGCGCCTCTCTAGCCACTCCTCAAAGAGGGGACTTATTGCCGCAATTGTGGCGTGCCCAGCGCTGGGTTGCGACAATCGCACTCTCCATGCCGCTATGAGATCCCGCCGGAGCTCTGTCCGCTGTACCGTGATTTCTCGCGGCAGCGGAGCAACGCCCCGCGTTTTGCCTCCTCTTGCAACTCCCATATGTGGGCGAGGACTTTGGTCTCCAGATCCCATGGCGGCAATCCGGCAAGGAGGCTCGCCGCCTCAGCGGAGACCGTGCGGTATCCTCGAATGAGCCGGACAGCCATGACCCTTTGGGACGCGATCAACCGGCGGGCTGGTCGCCGCCTCAAAGATCGCGCCCATATCGGTGCCCCGTAAAGGGCCATGGCCCGCACGACCCCCGCATAGAGCCTCCGGCAGGAGGCGTTTGGTCCCGCTAGATTGGGAAGGAGCCGCCTCAAGGCAGCCCCGGCCCGCTCCAGTCTGGGAGCCAAACGTCGGAAGTGCTCCACAAAATTTCACCGGCTGTCGAGGACGAGTACCAGGTACTTCATCGTCAGCTCGACGCCGATGTGAACCCCTCCCGCCGTTATTTGTGAACCCGACGGTGGCGCGTCCCGAGGACCATGAAAACACATGGCCTCAGATATGTGCAATGCCACCTCGAGTCCCAATTGCCGTATCCTCTCGACAATTGTCGCAACCCCGCGTGTCGCTGCTTCGGCCGCCGCCTGGTGCGACCTCCCCTGCGCCAGGACCAGCGTGTCGTCAGCGTAGCAAACTACGCTGACGCCATCAGGGAGGTCGGCGCGCAGCACCCAGTCGTACCCGATATCCCACAGATGCGGCCCTAGGACCGATCCCTGTGGGACACCGCACGACATCTCTCGCCGGTTCCACTCTCCCCGTTGACCGGGTAGATGACGGCCCTGTCCGTCAAATAGGCCTCGACAATGCGACGCAGGTAGGTCGGCATCCGGTGATACCCGAGTGCCTCCCTGATGCAACTCCAGGGCAGGGTATTGAAGGCATTGGCGATGTCTAGAGACACCGCCAAGACAACCCCACCCCGGGCCACAGCATCCCCTATCGTGAGGGCTCGCACGCGCATGATGGCATCCACCGTAGACTCCGAATCCGGCCCCACCCGCACCAGCTGCCCGGCAAGGCGGTCTGCAATTACTCTTTCAAAGAGCTTGCCCACCTCGTCGAGCAGCACGATGGGCCGGTAAGCGGACGGAGAGTCCACAGGGCGCCCCGGCTTCTTGATGAGGACCAGTTTCCCCGTCTTCCAACGAAGTGGGAACCGGCCCCTCTCCAAGCATGCGCTTAGTAGCCCCCTTAGTCGAGGCCCGAGAGCCTCCAAGGCCAGGACCCAGGCTTTTCCAGGTAAGCCGTCGGGTCCTGGGGCGGTTTTTCTGGCATTCAGCCTACGTACCGCCACTCTCAACTCTACCTCGGTCACCTCCGGAGCATCGTCGTCGTCAGCGGAGATCTTGCGGGCCAGCCCCCTGGCCCGCAAGATCTCCGCTCGGAGGACGGTCTTCGCCGCTCTGTACCCCTCGTACAGCTCCGCCTGCACGGCTTCCGTATCCGGAGGGCGGATACGGAGCCTGCGGTGCCTGGTGTACCGGCGTCGCGCAGCCACGCACGCCTCGCGCAGAGACGTCAACTCCGGCGACCACCAGTACACCTGGCGCCGGGCGCGTCCGGGCCGGACCCGGGGCATTGCCACGTCACATATTTCGGACATGGCCTCCCGGAACCACTCTGCCTCGTCGTTGATGTCAGCAGGCCTGTCCGGTGGTGAAACCCAGGCCTGCACGATCGAGGCTTCCAGGAGGAGCTCCCATCATATCAGCCTCCCGATCCCCCTGTAAGGGCCCAGCCACGGCGGATGCGACGGCGGTCACGGTGGAGGCGGCAGCGGCGACGGCGGTGGTGGCGGCGCCTGCGGCGGCGACGGCGGTGGTGGAGGGCTTGCCCCTGCCCCTGGCTTTGGCGGGTGGAGCGCAGGCGATGCTCCCAGCCCGGTGATCGGCCGGCTTGCCAGCTGCCGCACATATATAGCAGTGCGGCATGGCGTTGCACGAGCCGGCCTTGTGACCGGGCTGACCACAGCGGAAGCAGAGACTGCTGCGGTCCACCTCCGAGGTGCATTTAGCTCCCACGTGACTGCCCACATGGCAGCGGAAGCACCTCAGAGGTCTGGGCTCCAGCAGTTTCACCTGCGCGGAAACCCAGCCCACCAGGAGCCTTCGGCCCTCCCCGGCTATTTTTTGGGCCGCCGACACGGGGCAGCTCACCGTAATGGCTTGCATCCCCGTGAGGTCAGGGCGGAGAGTGCCCGCCCTCACCTGCTCGGCAGAGCACCCCCCAGTCCTGACGATGGCGGCCACCACCTCTTCCACCGTCGCAGAGTCGTCCAGACCCAGGATGCGCATGTCAGCACACTTGGTGGGTCTGGACACTCGGGCCTCTTCCGCATTTAAGGACGCCCTAAGCCTTTCGGCCAGAGCGTCAGCAGTCGGGCCGCTAGCCGCACCAGGGACCTCCAGCATCCGGGCACCAGTCGCAGTGACCCTTAGCCGGATGCCTTCTGCCACGCCGAGCTCCTGTAGGTTAACCGCCGCTCTCGCCTTGGCAAGCACGTCGCGGTAGGAGATGCCCTTCTTCTCCGCTTCCGGCTGTAGTGTGATCACTACAGCTGCGGTCTTCGGGGCACGAAGCCTAGCCGCGACGCCTCGCTCCTTGCGCCGTTGCCGCCTCTCCTTTCTTTTAGCCGCCCTTGCAGCCTTGCTCGCCTTCCTCTTCTGCCCGGCCACCTGCCAATCAGCGTCGGCCGGAGGCGATGCAGGAGGCGGTTGGGGCGGCCGTTTCGCCGCCGGGGCTGGGGCTGGGGCTGTGGCCCTCGCGGGTTTCGGGGCGGCCCGTTTTGCTGCTTGCCCCGTGGCCGTGGCTGTGACAGCCGCGGCGGCAGCATACGATACCGCCTTCCGCTGGCCCGAGGCCGGCCGGTCCGCCGCCAGCGGGGGGCGCAGGACGATGGCCTCCAGGGCGGAGAACCGGCTCTGAAAGGCAGCCAGCTCCTGCCGCACCAGGTTCAGGACCCGGTCCTCAGCAGGTACTGGCCGCCCCTGTTGCGCCCCCTTCTGCGGCACCTCCCGGGGGCCGGCTGCTCGCAGCCCGGCCAGGTCCGCTTGGAGCTCCTTATTCTCCTTTCGGAGGAGCTCCATGGCCGCTGTCAAGCGGGCCACCTCCGCCCGCATTTCGGACATTTCGTCCGGCGGGGGCCCGAGGTGGATGGCCTCCGCTGCCGCCATTATGGAGGCCTTTGCCGAGACTATGGCCCTGTTTTTCGAAGTTTGCAACTTCTTCAGGGCCACGTCCCGGATCGCGGCCTCCACGACCGCCGCAAACCTCTTTATGCGGTCCGCTTCAGGGCCGCCTACCTCAGCCGCCTCGTCGCTTGAGGGCCCCGATTCAACCGCGCGACCGGTCTCCCCCTCCTTTTTTGCGGGCTCCTCCGCTTTCTCTGCGGCCTCCCGAGCAGTGAGCCCCCTCCCGATGCCCCGCTCTCGGGCTCCTCCCCGCCTACTGGTGGGGATCTTTCTGGCCGAAGCCAGCTCCCAGTCAGAGGACGACCCCTGGCCGTCCACTGACCTTGGCCGCTTGCTCTGTGCCTTTCTCTTGGCAGCGGCCGTCTTCTGGTCACGGTGAGGGCTCACTGAGCCTCCCGTGCTCCCTCCTCCAGATGCGGCGTCGGACTCCGACCCCGCATCACTCCTCACTTCTTCGGTTGGGTTTGGTTTTCTTTTTAAATATTTTTCCATGTTGTTCCCACGAGTAATTATCTTTATGTACCTGCTCAAAATTCAGTGGTTCGCACTAGTGACTAAATCAAGCTACCCATTAGCCAAGCTTACTACCTCCCTCACGGTGCGCCGCCGCTTGGAGGTTTGGGGAATTTTTTATAGGGGTTAATCTTCCTCGCGGTCCAGGCGGTTAAGCCAAGACCCTCGACCCCCGTCAAAAGTCAGAGACATGACCTTGACAATCTTCGGGGCTACGATATTAACAACTGCCCGGCGGCAGGGTAAGTGCACACCAGGCCCGCTCTTACTCCACACAGTTGCCGCTCTGCTCCTCATAGCGGCTTGTGTGGAGCGTTCCTCTTGGCAGAACATTAGCATGCGGGCAGCGAGATCTCATTGGGAAAAAATCCCAATGAGAAATAGCTGCCCGCACCCCAGGATGCATCGGCCCGAAAACTGGTCTTCCCCCCGGACGTATCCAGAAGGGAACTCCAGTCCCCAGGCACACGTGGAGGTTTTCTGCCCTGGCACCCCTACGTGTATGACCCTGATGTATGAACGTACACGAAACAAAAGAAGTATGTATGGATCGTAGCAAGACTGCAAGAGACATTCTGTCTCTTTTGCCTACCTCCATGGGAAGAACGTATGTAAAGTACCTGCTCTAAGTAAATCTTGAAAAAATCCGTAGATACTGGTAGACAGAATTTTCCAAGATTTGCTTATAACCATAGATAATATCAACCCTTTTAATAAACACTTGGGCAAATAAATACTTACTTGTCGTACAAAGACTAGTTGCCAACAAAGAACCGTTCTTTTTTTATTTCGTTTTGCGTGTCGGAAAAGGCGTTTATCTATTGACAGCTGTGCATCAGACATAATAGATAATGGATGGCTGCTTCCTCTGCCACTAGTGCATAAATATTCATGTCCGTAAGGATTGAGGAGCCACATCAGAATTTTAAAATCTGATCTCACCATTATTCAGCAGCAATGTAGCTTATTTTGCAGCACGAATTCTAGATTTAGCAGCAAAATATATCACTAGTTATTTTAATGCAAAAGTGGCTCCTCAATCTGAACGTCTGAATTGAGGAGCCACCTGGAACTCGTTAAGTAATAGATGACTATTTATGAAAATTTAGTAGCAATTTTGCTTATTACCGTCTAAAAATTTAGCTTCTGTAGCGCTAAAATGAAAGAAAATACAATACTTTTAATATGGCTCCTCAATCTAAACTCAAGAGGTGAATTTCTATTGGATGTGAGCGATCAATTAATATATTCGACATAATGATCATTTAGCAGGTGTTGTGTTTGTTTTTGCAGTATAGGAATAAAATAGTAAAACAGTGTAAATTTTGTATATGAACGCATTTTCTTTGGCTCCTCAATTCTGACGTACTAATTATATATGTTTGACTGTAGCCACCTGAGATCTCAACGGAATCTGAAGCCAGACATACTAACATTTAGCAGAAATGTCTGCTAAATATTTGTGCAAAGTTCAGCAATGTATATATTTTGGATTCTGAAAAAACAATACTTAACTATTTTCTTGTAAATTCAGTGTGTAGGGTGACCATATTATACTCGTATTAATGAAACCAGGATAAGTAATTTATTAAATTTATATTTTCATAACAGATTATGTCTATCGTACCTACGATTTGGTTATTTAGCAATCAATTTCGCTATAAGTTATAGAATGAATGAATATTGGCTGATTAGTACTTATACGAATTTTAGAATCGTAATCATTGTAACAGAACATCTCATCTTTCGGTGTAAGATTTGATTGATTTGATTTTTTTTTTTTTGATTTGATTTGATTTGTAGTGGCCTATGCCAGTTTCAATAATTGCAGGAATAAATTCTATGGCACCTACTAATTTATATGATTTACTTTTTATATGATACTTATATGATTTATTTATTTAAGCCAGCCAATATTCATTCATTCTATAACTTATAGCGAAATTGATTGCTAAATAACCAAATCGTAGGTACGATAGATATAATCTGTTATGAAAATATAAATTTAATACATTACTTCTCCTGGTTTCTTTAATACGAGTATAATATGGTCACCCTACACACTGAATTTACAAGAAAATAGTTAAGTATTGTTTTTTCCGAATCCAAAATATATACATTGCTGAACTGTGCAGATATATTTAGCAGACATTTCTGCTAAATGTTAGTATCTCTGGCTTTAGATTCCGTTAAGATCTCAGGTGGCTACAGTCAAACATTTTTAATTAGAACGTCAGGATTGAGGAGCCAAAGAGAATGCGTTCATATACAAAATTTACACTGTTTTACTATTTTATTCCTATACTGCAAAAACAAACACAACACCTGCTAAATGATCATTATGTCGAATATATTAATTGATTGCTCACATCCAATAGAAATTCACCTCTTGAGTTTAGATTGAGGAGCCATATTAAAAGTATTGTATTTTCTTTCATTTTAGCGCTACAGAAGCTAAATTTTTAGACGGTAATATGCAAAATTGCTACTAAATGATACAAAATTTTCATAAATATTCATCTATTACATAACGAGTTCCAGGTGGCTCCTCAATTCAGACGTTCAGATTGAGGAGCCACTTTTGCATTAAAATAACTAGTGGTATATTTTGCTGCTAAATCTAGAATTCGTGCTGCAAAATAAGCTACATTGCTGCTAAATAATGGTGAGATCAGATTTTAAAAATCTGATGTGGCTCCTCAATCCTTACGGACATAAATATTCAACTGGAAATCAAACCAAGAGCTTAGGCATCTTCTTGGACTGTATTAGAGTAAGTGCACTATCGACACACAAAAAAAAACACTAGAACTGGACGCCCGGCGTAGACGCGTCGGTGGCGGCCGTTGACAATGTGTCGCTCGTGAATTTGAGTACGGTGCTCAAATACACGAGCGGCCGACGACGCGTCGACCGCTGCAGTTACCTCTGTCGTCGCCGCGTGTCGCTTGTGTGTATGCACACTTGCACACTAAGTTCTAGTGCAAAAGGATGGTGCTATATACCCTGTGTCGCTTCTTCTCTCTTTGGCTGACTGAAACAATAATAGTCCTAATGTACTTTTGTGTGTTGTGCTCTTTTTTGTGTGCGCCAAATAAATGGTTTATCTATCTATCTATCTAATGTGTCCCATGCAACAATTACGCGACATTGCAGCATTGATTGACACAAATTATTATTTCACAAATCGTTCATCGTTAATGGACGTTTTACAGCTTCAATTAGGTAAGTATACCGATATTTCTCTTATTTGTATAAGCCCCACCGATACCCAGTGCGAATACCTACGGTGTTCCTAACCAAACTATGTCCCATATTATTTTATAGTGTCCAAAGTGTCCATATCTACACCGGCACTTCTTCACATAACTCATTTAACATAAATACATGTATTTACCATCGACTCGAAAATAAAAACGATATCTACAAGAGAAATATCTGTACTGTGTAGAAATAAATAAATAATAGCCTTTTTTTTTTTGAGGATGGGAAATCATCAAATGACCCCTCCCGCTCTGGGTGGAGCGGAAGGGAGTGTCAGACTCTTACTGACTAAAACCCACCCGCGTTCCTTCCTTAGCCCTTTATGTTCCAGGGTAGCGGTAACCCTTTCGGACGATCCCGCTACCCCGGCAGGCTTTGGCCCTGTCGGGCCCCGTCAACTATGCTGACATCTCTTTGAGGCGCGCGTGGAACACATACGCGCCGTCCGGCACGGGCCTGGTCCTGATCGGATGGAGAGCTACCCATTGCTCTCCGCCCGCAGGCCCGCGCCTACGGCGGCCGGGAGTCGTCACGCGGCTCCCGACACTCCCTACAAGAGAAATATCTGTACTGTGTAGAAATAAATAAATAATTGCCTTACGACAGATTTCGGTCACGGTGGCCCATCTCAACGGAGTTTTGCCAGGTACGCAGGAGGTATTATAGTGCACAAGTGTGTACGTAAACACAGATGCACTCTCTGTTCCTATACTCTCATAGTGCGATGGGAAGCCATCCGATACGACCGGAGAGAGATCAGGCGCAGGACCAACGGCATTACGTGCTGTCCGAGGCACGGGGGTATTAAACCGCCAACTTCCAAACTCCGGGCTGTTAAAAAATTAAATTCCTAATGAAAAACCGAATAACACTTTTGCCTGACCTGGGAGTCGAATCCAGGACTCCACGCTCAACAGTCGCGCTTGCAACCACGAGACTAACGGGGCTGTTACCTATATACAAATCTATACTTAATATACACAGTGTTTGCACATATATTAGTCAAGCTAACTCCACCATCTTTACAATAAAAGGTTAATAACATTTACAATCAGTTCATGGAGCAAGTGTTATGGCCCATTTAAGATATCTCAGCACACCCGCCATCAACGTTTTGTGGGCGACTAATAAAGCGCTGAAGTACGGCACAGACAAATTCCTGTGGATTACAACACTATCAAGGAATATTAACTCGTTAAATGTAGGAAACAATGTAGACGTTTGAAATTGAAACTATAGAAATTGAATTACTATTCCATTTCTCTGCGTATTTAAAACATGAAACCAAAGGGTATCATGTTACCCAGTAACTGGATTGTTGAGGTCAGATAGAAAGTCACTCCACGTAAAACACTGGTATTCAGCTGCATCTGGTTAGACTGGAAGCCGACCCCAACACATTTGGACTTCTCTCAAATTTGACGGCACGGTTGGCGCAGTGTTTAAGCGATTGACTGCATCCCTGCGTGTCGCGGATTCGATTCCCGCACGGAACAAATATTTGTATGGCCTACAAGTAGATGTTCCGGGTCTGGCTGTTTGTGCATGTGAGTTTAAATGTTTGTAAACGCACCCACGATACAGGACAAATTCCTAGTGTGGGCAACGTTGTTATTTAAAAAAATAAAAATAAATGTGTTGGGATCTAGGCAGGTGATTATGAAATCACTACGAAACTAACGCAAATTGTAGCTGTATGTATATAAGCGGTTTATTAAAATAATGAATTTGTCTAAGAACATTTTCTCATTGGATAAATGCGTGCCATGTTTCATAAAACAATCTTTTAAATAATATCATTTGCCTAACCTTTTCTCAGCTATGTTAGAGTCGGCTTCCAGTCTAATCGGATGCAGCTGAGTATTTTACATGGAGCGACTGCCTACCTGATCTCCACAATCTAATAGTAACTGGGTAACACGGTGCCCATTGGTAAGACTGGTTGTCAGACTTTCGGGCTTCTGACCACCCGTAACGACTGTCAAAGATCTGTGAATGACAGCCCCCGAGACACGTTGGAGTCTCGGTATGTAATGGATGGTAGTCTAATCTAGCCTTATCTACCAACCATCGACGGACTAATTTAGCCTTATCTACCACCCATCCACGAACTAATCTAGCCTTATCTACCACCTATCCACGGACTAATCTAGCCTTAACTACCACCCATCCCCGGACTAATCTAGCCTTATCTACCACCTATCCACGGACTAATCTAGCCTTAACTACCACCCATCCACGGACTAATCTAGCCTTATCTACCACACATCCACGAACTAATCTAGCCTTATCTACCACCCATCCACGAACTAATCTAGCCTTATCTACCACCTATCCACGGACTAATCTAGCCTTATCTACCACCGATCCACGAACTAATCTAGCCTTATCTACCACCCATCCACGAACTAATCTAGCCTTATCTACCACACATCCACGAACTAATCTAGCCTTATCTACCACCCATCCACGAACTAATCTAGCTTTATCTACCACCCATCCACGAACTAATCTAGCCTTATCTACCACCCATCCACGAACTAATCTAGCCTTAGCTACCACCCATCCACGAACTAATCTAGCCTTATCTACCACCCATCCACGAACTAATCTAGCCTTATCTACCACCCATCCACGAACTAATCTAGCCTTATCTACTACCCATCCACGGACTAATCTAGCCTTATCTACCAACCATCCACGGAGTGATATCGGAAAGCGTAGCTAAACCTTCGATCGACCCGTGCGGCTGTTATTTATTAGCCACGAGCAAATTTTTATTGATTACTCTAATAATATAACAACTAATTAAGCAAATTAACGCCTTTTCCTGTCCGACTTTGATATAGACTCTACAATGATCATGTCTTTGTAAAACCTACCACCTAGGTTCACATTGTGGAACGCAATAAATATAATATTGAGTAATTATTAGGTACACGTAATACAATATTGACCCTATTGGTACCTAGTAAACCAAGTAGTTTGGTGAATTTCTCTCAAAGCTCTACTCTGGAGAGTAGTATCTCGAAAGAGGAACTACCTAAGTACATTTTGCACTAATACCTCCATTAGTCCTCTCTCGCTAGTTACTTAGAAAGAAACGGACCACAATAAGAAGACATATGTAATTCTAGCCAATATATCGCGAGTTTCAAAGTCACCAAGATGCTTCCGTGACACTGTGATTAATTCCCTACAAACGACCAATTTAACTTGACCTCCGTAGTGGAACTACACTGGTATATTATTAAGCTCGGTGTAGCTCTTATTACGATGGTCGACAGGTACAGTCGTATCCATCAATCAGTGGGGAATTACGCCTTGCCGGCGACTTCGTGAAACAATGGTTTATAAATGAACAGTTTATTGTACGTTTGAGGATTTATTGTTGGAAAAGGACAGTAGTGGAGCCCAACCGTAATTAATTATGGCACAGTTTAGTACAATGGGAATTCGTAAGTCCTGCTATTTGTTTGATAATTATGGCATTTCACCAAGAAAACGGAGCACAAAAGGTTAAAATAAAATGCTAAAGCCCTAAACTTGACATCTTTTAAGCCACAATTACTTCTTAAATCTAAAGAAATAATAAAATAGTCTGTTTGTAATGTCAAAATAACAGCTTTTCACTCAATGCATTTATGAAAGTATATAGGAATACTTATAACAAAAACATCTAAATAATTTTTGTCTGTCTGTTTGTTCCGGCTAATCACTGGCAGATAGCTAACTAAAAAAGAAAGAGAAACTTAGTTACATTTATATTTTAGAAAAACAATTAGGGTTCAGCGTAAAAAGAAAACCCATGAAATCCATTTTTTTCCAACAGACACGCTAACGAAGTCGCAGGCACAGGTAGTAGTAAATAAAAACGATGTCACCGAAACACTTAAAAGTCCACAGTTTTCAGCAAAATCAATCAAACAACTAGGCTTTAAAAGACCGTGACCCAAAAAAGAGGCTACAACTCTCGACGTCACCGCGAATAAAACGTTTCAATCCAAATCAATTATATCCTCATACTCGTACATGTCAGGAAATATTCCCGCCGTTTTTCATACCAAATAGCAATTAACGAGAAATGCCGAAGCTTAATTTAAATATTCCGATCACTCGTTCTGACGTCAACGATTTCTGATCAATTTTAAATTCAACAGACCGCTTTGTCAGGAAAAGTTTGTAATTAAAGTCTCTTCGGAGTCTTCAGGATCTTAATTCTTTTGATAGTTTTCCTTCAAACTTTTTGCTAGTCCTGATAGATATGGAATTGGCCGATAACATTGAGGCTCGCTTGCAGCACAAATCACTCAAGGCGTTTAATGCTAAACATATTTCAAACATCATTCTGTCACTGTCAAACAATTGATAGAAATAGAACGATATTTTAAATGCGTTTACCGCTAAACGCTTATACTTACTTTACTAAGCGGGGATCTCAGGAAGATATCTGTCGAGACTGATGTGGGACTATCTAAGATCGTATACAATCACCTTTAACCCGTCCGCCTTCAAAGCCAGATGAACAGGGCACTTCTGGGCAAGCCCGTTCCATCATATACCTCACTCATCGCTTGCCATCAGGCGTGATCGAGGTCAAGAGCGGGTAGATTAAGCAACAAAAAATGTTTTTTATTTTTTGACACTGCCTGCCATCACCTTTTTTTTTTTGCCTTTTTTTTGTTGTATTTTGTATTTCTAATATCGGAAACCAAAGATACGTTTTGGTCGCTAGGCATGTAATTGGTAGGATCGGTCACGGTTCGAACTCTCGACCTCTCGTTCAGCGCCCTGGCTACATGCCTATCGTACCCAGACCCTTGTCATATTACGGTGATTTATTTGTACATCTTGTAGTTTTTCTGTAGTGTTACGATAAAAGCGGTAACCCTTGTTAAAGGCAGACAAATTCAATTTACAGATACGCTTGTAAAAATGTTTATGAGAACATATTGCTACAAACGCACGTTTTTTGTAAATATTAAACCTACTCATAATTTTCAAACTTCACCTAAATTTGTCGAAGCTTATTTAAAACCGATAAATTTATTCATCGACACGACGAAGAAGATTGATTTGTCCAAATGACAATGACTTTCCGATGTTGTATTCTCAGGTAGGTACTTATTACTATAAAAAAATAATGGATACATATTTGCTTTCATTTTTATTATATCTTTAACAAAACTCATACGTCATAGAAGAAATATCAGTAAGGACAAAAGCGTACAAAGAGCGAATCACGAACTATTCAAACATGCTAGCAGTAAACCTGATGAACACCCAAACCTAGCAGTGGGAACATTCAACAGGCTGATTATGCAAACAGTTGCTAGAAGACTAAAAAGAAAGATTCTTCAAGACCTTAGTTAAGAGGCTTTATGAATAAACGGAGCAGTCAATGGACAGCTTCCGTACAAACCCTTTAATAATACCAAACATATGGCTATAGCTATTGAATATCTGCCAGAATGATAGACTAAAATAAAAATCCTTAAAAAAAATGCTTGCGGTATTACTCATTTACATGAGTTGATGAAATAAACATTTTAATTTTTTTATTATTGTTTTTTATTACATAAACCAACAGTCGTTTGCAAACAGATGACGCCGTTTGTATAATGACGAATCATACCATCTGCTTTTCTTTACTTTACATTCACCCACCTTGCACAGAATTTTATAAGCCCCGTTACGACACGACACGACGACGTGATGTTTGAGTTGCCTTTACGACATGTTGAGTTACAAACCCTTAGCTTTCGCATTATTAGAAGCCCATTTTATCTTATTCAATGTCAAACTGCCTAGGCAACCTATTATTCATTTGACATGTCTATTTATGCAAAACTATAATTTATCGTGCAACTCGTCCTCGAGTTTCGCACACACCATCCATCTTTATTTCTCCATGATAGGCTCA